>NMXI01000031.1:0-312620 GCA_002851675.1 Verticillium nubilum | reverse complement strand
ATATTCCTTGGTTGCGTTCCTTGTAAACGGCGTTGAAGGGTAGCCCTCGGAATTCCCCACTGTATGGAAGCCTTCCGGATAGATTCGCCGTTTGTAATAGCCTCGAGGGCCTGGTTGACTTCATCTTCTGTATATCGAGGCATTGGTAACTGAAGTAATGATATCCTGAATTTGGAAGGAATTGGTGCAGAATTAGTAAAGATACGTTAGGTTGTAGAAGGGTGGTTGGGGTGGCGGTGAGGGATTTTGGGGTGGCCCACATGGGGGGGTGGCCCGTAAGTGGGTGAGCAACGTTAGCAGTTGTGCTCAAAACGTGGAGCAGATGGAAAATCAGTCTCATTTGAGAGAACATCAAGGCAACACTGAGTTGATCCAAGCATTCCCATCACCAATCTATCGAAGTAATCAATAGGAGCAGAGACTGCTCTGGTTTCAGTGCAACTTGACGTAGGGCTTGCCATCTTCTGCCTGACAGGTCGCCAGTGTGGTGTAAGATTCTAGCCTCGCCGAAATCCATCAAATGCCGTGGGAAAACCAGCAACATGACCTCTGTCTGAGCTCTGAGATTGAAGAGCTCCTTGTCGAGACTCTGTGATGCGACAACCTCTTGTTCAAAAATGATGTTAATGTTTCTCGTATAAGATTCTTCCCAAATATACCACGTTGCATTTTAAGCTAGACTTCCTTCTCAAGTCGTTTTGGGGAATCCGAACTTTGGACGTCGTGAGATACCAATAGTATGGAGCTCGACAATCAGCTTTGAGAATGCCATGGAAGAACACGGCTGGTCGTCTATTTCGTGAAGCCCGCACGAGAAGAAGTGGATGCTGCTACAAGAAATTGGCCTCGGCGCAAGATCTGGGAGCGTGAAGAGCAAAGCATCCACTGATACATATTCTCCGCTGATTATGTCTTCTCTTTCCCTACGTCACGGATAAAAATCTAGTGAGCGTTACCTCCTCGTGTGCAAGTAAATAACCCATCCGCAAGAAAGTAATGATCATACAACCAAAGCCACCTGCATCAGTACTTTCGCGATTTGAGCTTCATGACTGAGATCATTAGCGGATCTGAGGAAGTGGCTGCGACCCTAATTTTCATTTTGGGGAGACGAAGCACATTCTGGTGCACAGTCGGAACGCCTTCATGTTGTCTCCCGATCTTGGCAAGCAACTAACAGCCTTCCCTGTGCGGCTAGCCCAGCCGCATGCAGCGTTGATGTTTCTCGGGCCTTGCGTACAGATGTTTTCAGGCCTCTCTACAACGTGGCTGTTACCGAGACGGCCCTACTGGGATGGCACAAAGCTCTTAATATCCTTCTCTAACAAATCCCAAAACTCTGGTTGAAAGTTGGCGTTGATCCAATAGTCGCCCTGCCGGTCTTTGCCAAGCACGTTCAAGACATTTCTCGTCATGGGGCTCGGCTTCAACATGTTTGGATGATGGTAGGCAATCTTCCCAGGATCGGCTTGTCTCTTGTCCCCAGACACGCCCGTCTTTACAATGGCGGGTGAAAAGTCGATGACGTCGAAGAATCTAGCCTTTGACCAGTTGCTGATAACACCCAGACATCCGTTTCCCTCGCCGAAGAGGGGCGTGCCGTGCCTCCTGCCAAGACGGAAGAGGGCATCGCACTGAGCCGGAGTCATCTGCTCGAGAAGCGCCTGGCGCATCCTCAGTGCGCGTTGGCCCAGGTTGAGGTTCTTCATGTCTTGTCCCGAGTAGAGCGTGAAGAGACCCGACACGGTATTCTGCATGTACGCATGGTTCGGTTTGAAAAGCTTGGGAACGCATCCCTGTATGTCCACCGCGCTGAGGACCGTGACGGGACAGAAGCCGTGTGTCTTGGACAGCATGCGTTAAGCCCAGGCGCCGAGGACGTCGCCCTCGCTGACGAACGGCGCCTCCTTTCTTTCGCTTGATGCCTTGAGGTCCTGCTTGGCTTGCTGATAGAGGTGCGAAACGAACGTGGCTGGGAGGAAGACCATCCTCCCCTCGAGATACGGACGGCAATACATGTCCCATACCAAGTTCAGACCGAATCTTGCCATCGACAGGCCCTTCAGCCGCTTGTCTTCTAGAACGAAGGGCTCAATGTCGTCTTCCTCCACATCGCCCAGCGTGGCCAAGACATCTTCCTCGGCGCCGTCCAGAGGTGGTACCTCGTCTTCCCGACCGGCAAGCACGAGTGCCCAGGCCTGCATGAGGGACTTGCGTCCCAGCGCGCTCGTCATCGTGTGTGGCCACGACAGCGTCACGAGCGTTTGATCCGTAAAAGAGGTTGCGAAGAGCGAGAATTGGGGCTCTTCGAGGTAGCAAAGGTCTTCCGGTGTGAGGATCGGACCTGGACGAGTCTCGAACTCCCTGAATTTCTTGCCAAGGACCTGGACATATGGGCGATCGCTGGGTTTTGGTAGCTGAGCGCCGAGAGCATGCTCGTCCAAGGGCATGTCGAAAGTCTGATGTGTAAAGCGAAAAGCAGGTCGCTCGTCGGTGAACTTTTCTGGCACGTGGAGCTCAAGCTTTCCTTTGGACTGATCTCAACGTCAGAAGCCTGCTGGATAAACTAGAAACAACATACGTTGATGCGGAGCCGACCGCCAACTTTCCTCCACCCGTCACGTTCCAACAGTTTGGCCAAAGATTCGCGCAACATATCGACGTCAAGGACATCTTCGAATCGCAAAAGCCATGTGAGAGTCATCTGACGAAATATGGCAGTGTCGTCATGGTGGTGGACAGGATACACCTTGTCTGTTTCGATGATAGGTGGTGGTGTTCGAGCTGGCCTGAGCCCGAAAAGCCATGTGGCTGCGTCCATCTCGGAGTGTATGGGGGAAAGACACGCTGTATGAGAGACAGCGAGACGAAATCGTCGGTAGTGAAGTATGCAGTCTCACAGAAAGACGGAGCGAAGATCCTCCTTAAGATAGTTACACTACCCTTGTCGTCACACTTAGCTCGCTAGCTGCTGGGTTGTGGCGAGAATACCACCCTTAGCAAAGAATAAGCGCAGCAGGGGCTTTGCTGGCTGATTGAACCCTGGAAACGCAACCCTGAGGAACGTCGATTGTGTAAGGATGTTTCACTGCAGTGGCCGGGTTGTACAGTGGGGCGACACTAAAAACAAACAGCACCTACTTATTAGATTTCGACGATGCAACCACCCGACTTTAAGCCTCTATAATAATTGCAATTTAGGTATAGTAGCTTAGTAAATATAACTAATCGAAAGGAAATTAGATTCTAAGTATATCTATATATTAATATTTCGTATACTACCCCTATACGTCGATATATGTCTAGAAGCGGTCGCGTATGCCTATAACGAGGCGATTTAAGAGGTCTTCTTTGAAATTAAGCTATACCTCTACTACTACTTTTATAAGACGTTCTATAGAGGCGTAATTTAATCTAGTAGTCTCTAATAAAGGATCCTTCTTTAGGATATATTCCTTAAGTAAAGACTATAGGTTTTCTATAGGGTTTAAGTCAGGGCTATATAGCGGCTACTCGAGTATAGTATACCCTTTTTCTCGAAGCTATTCGCGGATAATTCTCGCTATATAAATAGAGGAATTATCTTATATAAAGATAGAGTCGAAGTCTATTACTATTAGAAGGTTCTCCCTTAATACCTCGAGATATAACTAAGAAGTAAAGCTATTACGGGGTATTTAAGGGTCGCTATAAAGAAGTATAAGGTTAGAACGGATTCCCTAGCTAAAATACGCCTAAAATATCTTTAAGTACTATATTAGTTTATTATACGTGTTAATATACTTATATTCGAGCCTATTCTTACTTATTTTAAATTAGAATTAGTAAAGTTATATAGGAATAAAGAAGAGGAGTAATTTTACTATATAGAATAAATACCTATTTCGCCCTTTTACTTACTCTATACTTAATAGTAGTCTTGTTATAGACTCGTAAACGCTTATACTATAAAGCTAGCTATTTAATTATTACGACCTAACTATTTCTATAGAGGAGAATAGATAGTACTAAAGACGTAGGGTACTTAAAAGTAGAAGCTTAGGTTATAATAATAAGTAGGGGGTATTATAAGGCGTTGCGTACTCGTTATAATAGATATAAGGTAAGACTTAGATTAATTACTATCCTTAAGAAGGACTATATCTATAAGTATAGAAATACTCGTCCTTATATACCCGATTATCCTATCCTCGTTAGTTAGGTATAAGGCTATATTAGATAGCTTACTATTAGGTCGTAATCTTATTATATTAGATTACGGATTATAGTAATCTAAACCTAACCGTAATCCTGACCGGGGAACTACCTACTTAGCTAATCCTATTACGTAACCTAATATTCTATAGGTCTATACGTAATATTCCTTCCTTATCTTATCTATAATATAGGGGTTCTAACGCAGGGCTGCCTATAACCTAGTCGGTCGGCCCTTAGTCGTTATATTAATATACTCTAAATAGAGTTATAGACGTCGTATAATATATTCTTTAGTAAGTTTTAGTCTTTATAAGGCTTTATAATATATAATACTAATATACTTTAACTATCGTTTAATAGTACGCTAATATATTTGCTCTTAGACTAATTAAACTATTTAAGGGTTTAAAATAAACGGATTTATATCTATTATACGCTTTTCGACCTTTTATCGCGTTTAGAAAGCTTAGTTAGGCGCCTAGAGTAAGGGTTAGATCGGGTACTAATTTAGTTATTATATTAGTAGTTTACTTCTCTTATAGTACTAGCGCTCCTACCCTCCTCCTTAGCTACCTCAGCGGAAGTATAGCTATTATAATATATTATTAAAAAGCGTATACGCTTCTAAGGCGACTAGTTTTTTTTTAGGCTTCTAACTCTTAAATTATAGTATTAACGAGGCATTTAATAAACGGGTAGTAAGTAGCGGTAAGGGTATAGGAGTAGTATTGCAAAATCTGTTTGTTTTTAGTGTCGCCCCACTATATCGTTGGATAACGTAAGAGTGAGTACCTAAGCTCTTGGTTGTGATGATGCCGTTGCTGTATGGGCATCATCGAAGGATTGAACTGTTTTCTGCAGCACGATCTTGCGCCTCTC
Source organism: Verticillium nubilum (assembly GCA_002851675.1). Taxonomy (NCBI): domain Eukaryota; kingdom Fungi; phylum Ascomycota; class Sordariomycetes; order Glomerellales; family Plectosphaerellaceae; genus Verticillium; species Verticillium nubilum. Next base: position 307,544 of record NMXI01000031.1, on the reverse strand, counting down.
AAGAGGATTTGGACAATACGTCATAATATCCTTCTCCTTGTCAGAACCAGGGGCTCGAATATGAATTCATCTTACATTGATAGCAATCAGCACTAGCCATATAAGTGACAGCAAGACCTTGCGCTAGTCTTTCAGATGATGCCCTGGTAGGATTGTCTCTACCTTTTGGACCATCGTGTATAATTAGCCTTTGAGGTTGTGACTGATTAAGGAAAAGTACTTCGGTGCCGGATGATTCCGAATCATGGACAGGTTAGGTGATTCCTGTCCAGTGTACGAGTAGCCAAACCTTGAGGCCCAGCTTACGAGCACGCTCTGGTCAATGTCACATTCATAGCAGCCAATGTGGCGGAAGCCGAGATTAGGCTTCAAGAGGAGTCTTGTGTCTGCTTCGAGTTTTGCGGCACCTATACAAAATCATCCCAAACCCGATCGCTATGAACATATAGAAGTCAAAAGGCCCTTCGCCAAGATGAAGCACGTTACAGATCTTCCTGCTTCTTCACGTCCTCGACACAGTCTTGCCACCGAATGTACTTCATGTAGAGACACTCGAGCAGGGCAATAAGACCAGTGCCGCATCCCAACCCAATCCACAAGCCGTCCAGCTTCAGGTTGGGCGAGCCAAGCTCCAGCCACATGGACAGCGGCACAGCGCCGAGGTAATTCACCAGCAGTACGACCCAAGCGGCAACGTGTTGGCGGGCCAGACCCCTGAGGACGCCATTGCAGCCGGCGAGCAGAGCATCGATGACCTGGAAGACGGCGACAGAGAGCATGGAGCCCGTGGCGATGCGCTGCACAACGTCATCCTCCGAGAACCAGGCACTCAGCTGGTTCCTCAGAAGGAACAAGAACAAGCCGTCGAAGATGCTAATGGCCAAGAACACGACGGCGTATAGTGCGACGGCTCTACGGGTGACGTCCACCTGGCCGGCGCCGATGAGGTGGCCGACGCGGGTGGTGACGGCGACGCTGACAGAAAAGGGAATGTGCCACATTACGATGGAAACGGTGGTGAGAATCGTCTGCGCCGCGAGGTGGTTTGTGTCAATGTAGGAGGTGCTGATCATGAGGATCTCGAAAGCCAGCCACTCGGCCAGGTTGACGGCGGTGCCAGCGGCCGAGAGGCGCACCATGGGGCCCCATTCACGGAGTGAGGCCATTGACCAGCCGCCCCAGCAGTCGTGCGACCACTTGTGGAAGAAGACGGTGTAGCCGAGCAGCAAGAGCGGTCGCAGGTCGTTGGCGAGGGCTTGACCCAGCGCCGCACCCTCGAGGCCCATGTCGAGCTTGATGGCTAGGAGCCAACACAGGACCACGTTGACCGGCGTGCACAGGACCAGAACCACCATGCCGGAGCGGAAGTCACCTTGGGCCTGCAAAAAGCGCTTTCCAGCTTCAAAAAGGGCATATCCGGGAAGGCCAATGAGGCTGATCTGCAGGAAGGTACCGGCTTTTACGGCAACGTCGTGCTGACGGACCAGGAGCGGCAGAAGCGAGGGCGAGGACAGCCAAAAGGCGCCAATGGGGATCATGAGGGCGATCATGAAGAGGGCCATGCGCTGTACGTGCAGACCGACGTCCGTGAGACGGCCGGAACCATATGACTGGGCGCATAGGGTGTCAAGGGCCGTGGCCATGCCCTCGAAGAACGCGAGACCAATAATGTTCATCGTCGTGAGGCCAATGCTAGCAGCGGCGAGGCTGTCGGCACCCAGGTGGCCTGCTACGATTGTCGTGATGACAGTTGAAGAGTACTTTGTCAGTTAGTTTGAGGCGCGATGAGAGACCCATGGGTGGGTGAGTGAGTACCTTACCTGAAGGAGGTATGTGGCGATGAGGGGGACGGAATAGCCGAGGAGCAAGCGGGCCTCCCCTGCGAAGCTGCCCTTGCTTTTCGAGGGTACTGGAAGCGCGCCACCGAGCAGCGGCGCTGTCTCGCTCGGAATAGGATGTTCGTGAGAAGCCATGATAGGCTCTGTGTGAGGTTGTACAAAGATGATGGCGACATGATTCGAAGTTGAGTCCTGTCTGAGTTTTGTCAGGAAACGGACAAAATTCGGGACCTGGGCGATGACTAAGCGAAGCAGGTGGCATACCTGAGGTACCTACCTAATTACCTAAGGTACCTACCTAATTACCTAAGGTACCTACCCAAGCTACCATACTTGTTGCCCCAGCAGATGTCACGATAACAGTGCTTGGAATGGTACTTTTTGGGTCGTTACACGAGATATGAATGCAGATGATGATGTTGTGTTTGATTCGAATACAAGAGACAGCCTGCATATTGGGGTTCAAGTGCGCATGAACTGCCTGCGGCAAGGTGGGGTGTCACGTCGCTGATGGTACCTCAAGGTACAGTACCTAAAGGTACTTATAAGGTACATCAGGTGTAAGCCTCTAGCGTGCTGACCCCCTAGTAACTAACCTTCAGGGGTTTCGAGTGTCACAATCCAATAGGTACATTTAACGCTTTACGATTCTTCTCCTCCGCATCACCCCCAGAAGGTGCAGGTCACCACTTTCCAGCTTTCCTAGACATGTTGACTTTTCATCTAAGGTACCTACACTTAACTGGCATATGCCATCTTTAATCTGACCACACGGGCTGCGATGCTATCCAACTTGACTCGTAAGGTCCAGCGCTCTGGCAACCCGCAGCAGAACTCCTCAGATCCGAAGAATCGGCTGCCAGTGCTTCCCGTCTCACGAACCTGTCCAATTTCACCGCCAAAGTCTGCCGTAAACAGCTCGTCAACATCGGCCTTCTTTACACACCTACCCTTCGACATCCGTCGGGAGATTCTCATCCACGCGTTCGGTGCTCAGATCATACACATAGACCTAGTTTACGGGCGCCCTCGCATCACAGGCAAGAACGCATCGACAAAAAGCCATCGCTTTCGACGTGCTCCGCGGCCGACGGCGGCACAGCTGAGGGCGACCCCGGCGTTGCACAGACTCAGATCCAAGCAGTGGCAGTGGTACAGTAGCATTTGCCACTCAAGTTTGCCACAGAGCACGCAGTCCTGGTCACGGTTTGCCGAGCCATGTGATGATTCATGTTCGGGTGCCGGACACTGCTGCAGTGAATGGCCCGGTCAGGCTCCGTCCAAGTGTTCAGTTGGCGTCGTGGGCTGGCTCCTGGCCTGCCGGCAAGCGTAAGTCTAAACGCTGGAATCATGACTATCGTTTGTGTCCTGACGTCGGCGCCGTTAGCTACGTCGAGGGTATGGATGTCCTGTGGGGGACAAACACCCTGCGCATCGAAGACATGATCATCCTCCGACACGCCCAAGATCTGTTTCTGCCATATTGTTGGGTGACGGTTCCGCGCCTCGAGCTGCAGTGGATATTTTCTTACTCCTGGGTATGGCCTTCTGCTCATCCGGACACAGAGCCTCCGCCTCCCTACGCCGACGAAACGTCCTTTCACTCTCTGCTTGATCACCTCCCATCCGTTCTCAACAGCCTGCAGACCCTCCACATATCATTGCAAAGCACCAGCAAGTGGGACCCCGACCGCCCACCCACTGCCGTCATCGACAAAGTTCTCAAGCCTGTCGAGGGCATGCTGCGCCAGCTGCCCTCCACCCTCCTTGATTGCACCGTCGCGATCCCGAGCTCCGTGTACCGCATCAGTCGAGACGAAGCCGTCCTGGCTGAGCGCACCGTGGAACACTCCCACAAGCAGCAGAAGGAGCGGCACTGGCGCGAGCTGCATGGGCCGGCGGACGGGTTGAAGGGGTATTGGGTGCAACTTGGCAAGATTGACATGGGTCTCCCGATAGCCTGGCCTTGCTTTGGATCCGGCGGCAACTGGTCCTGGAGAGATGACTTTGACATTCCGGATGAGGATTGCATCTTGTATGGGATGCGGGCATAGTAGGAAAGCTGCTTCCGGTTCTTCGATGCTCAATGTTCTCGGCGGCCTGCTGTCTTTCGTTCAACCGCTCGACCGGAGAAAGAGTATTAATAGGGTCTATTGTTCAAGATTAAAGTTCGGCCCAGCACAGATGAAGGTGCTAGAATACTCGACCGTCCTCATACGACCTAAAACATTACCACTCCGTCATAAGTGATACTAAGAGGACCAACTGCATTTTCGGAAAGGCATGGCAATTAAGCCGCCTATTAAATATAGAGGCAAAAAGGGACAGAACTGGTGATGTGTGTGTCTATTCCCCTAGAGGCAGGCAGGTAGGCCTGGAACTACGGACTTAGTGGGCGACGGGGCGCACGGACCCCAGGGCGTGGGGCACGGACTACTAACACCCCCCTACAGGTAAAACTGCCAGCTAACAATAGCCGTAAGGGCTTCCCGTGGGCACCTTATAATAGGCTACTTCCCCAATTCTGGCACTCCAAAAATACTATCTCCCGACCAATCAGAACGCAGGATTCCTCTATAAAAATAGGAAACCTAAAAAAAACAAATAATAGTAATAGGAATCGAACCCTGGCGGACTTATCTGGTCGCGGCGACGAGGCGTAACTATCGCACGAATTCGACGTGTTTGTTAATTCTAAGGCCTTTAGTGAGGCCGTCGGCAGGCATTTCCGTAGAGGGCACGTAGCGAAGCTCGAAATCGCCTGCCGCTATACGTTCCTGTACCTATTTATACCGAATATCGATATAACGAGTGCGCGCCGCGTTTAGTAGATTAAGGGCAATTACGAGGGTATTCTGGCTATTAGTTAGGAGGATAAGAGGCTTTGGAATTACTACCTTAAAGGCCGAAATCGTATCCCTAATCTAATTAAGGGTAATGCCCGTAGGAGTAAGGTTAATGAATTCAGCTTCTGAAGTACTAAGCGTAACGAACTACTGCTTGCGAGCCTTCTAGGCGATAGGGGCACTAGCTAAGAAGATAACGTATCCTCCCGTAGAAACCCTTCTAGCGCAGTCTCCGTATAAGGCATCGCTTGCGGCAAAGAGCTCGATATTAGGAGCCTTATAATACTTAATACCTATCGAGGCAGTACCTTTAAGGTACTAAAATATACGCTTAACGGCCGTAAGGTGCTCGTAAGTTAGTCTACTATTACCTTCGCAGAGCTTCGAGACCGTGAAACTAATATTAGGGCGGCTATTATAGCTAAGGTAATTAAGGGCTCCGGTTATCTCTTAATACTTCTTTATAATATTAGTATTATAGGTAGGATTAGGAAGAAGCAGTATAGTGCCTATAGCCTAAGGAGTCTTAACGGCGTTCGCCTAGTTAAAGCTAAAACGCTATAGGATCTTATAAGTATAGTCTCGTTAGTATAGTAGAGTAAAGCCTCCCGCGCGGTCGTAAATAACGTGTATGCCGATAAACTTATTAATAGAGGGCATTTCCTTAAGGTCGCAGATAGTCTTTAGTATCGTTATAGCGCTATAAATAGCTATAGAAGAGGGTCTAGCGATAGCGACGTCGTTAACGTATATAAGAAGAATAACGTTAGTAGACTCGTTACGTAGAAGGTACGGGTTTCCAGCTATACTAGTATACCTAAGGTTCTCTAACTTACTAAATAGGAACTAGAACTACTATAAGGGGGCTTCGCGGAGGCTATAGAGGGCACTATTAAGAAGGCAAACCCTATTAGTTCTATCTTTATATCTACGGGGCTATTAAACGTAAATACGACTACCTTTAGGGGCAGGGGCTGCGAGGAATGCGCTATTAAAGTCGACGACTATAAGGTAAAGGCCTAGGTGCGTTACTAAGGCAAAAAACAGGCGTACTAATATAGAGCAAGCTACTACGGCGTAGAAATCTTAAGCCGACTATTCGCCCTATTAGCGGTTTCCGTATACTACCTACCTAGCTCGCAGGCGTTAAGGCGAGGTCTTAATATCCAGTACCCATATACCCGGAAGGACCTTAATACTAGTTAGGGGACTTACTAGGGACTAAGTCTTATAGTCGAGAAGGTTCTGAATCTACTTATTAAAGGCAGGCTTCTAGAGGTACTAGTTAGGGCTATTCTTCGCAGCGTTAATCGTCTTCGGGGCGTTAATATCCGACGATATAGCCGTAGCCTAGAGAATAGAATAGGTAATAGGCTATTCTAACGGAGGTACGAGGAGATCCTCTTCGTAATAGGTAGCTTACTCTACTAAGAGGAGAGCCCGGCTACTTAAGAAGCTATCGTTAATGCGGGTAGTAGTATACTGCCCTCTAACGTGCAGGGCGTTGCGGCTAGATCTGCGGATCGGAGGCGCTATAGTAGTGCGAGGCTCCGGGGACGGAGGAGAAGCCTCCGTAAGAGGGTCTAGGGACTCCGAACGGGTTACGTTTAGGGGGAGGACTTCGTCCGGTTCTATAACGGCATCCTTAAAGTTATTAGAGTGCGAGGTATCTGAGTTAGTAGAAGCTACTAGGCTATTCTCTTAGAGAGGGTAAGGAATTAAAGTTATTAAGGGAATTAACTTATTAGGTAGAGGTATAACTTCCTATTAGCTAATCCCGATAGTCTCGGAATTAGTAACCTTAGCTATAACCCTATCCGTAGGCTCTTTAAGAAGCTGCTTAGGGGTACGGTTATTAAAGGGAATCTTAATAAACTTAGAGATATCGTAGTCGGCGAAAATAGCGTCGTACTTAACGATTTCTATAGAAGGATCTCGTACAGGAGGGAGTTAGCCCTCGAAGAAGCGTATATCCCTATAGCGAATAATAGCTTCGCGTTCCGGCACGTATACGTTAAAGATATAGCCGTAAGGACTATCGAAGCCTATAAGGAAGCCCTTCCAGGCGCGTGCTTCAGTCTTATTAGCGCGGGGGGGGCGGAGAATACCCTTCTTATGAATATAGGTAACGCAGCTATAAGTGCGGAGGTATTAAATAAATAGGGTTTAATAGGACTGCGGCAGGCCGAGAGCTTTAGTAAGACGCTCTTAAGGAGCTTTACTATAGGGGTTAGAGGCCGTAGGCAGTAGATTAATAACTTCTACTACGGTCTTTATAGCGTATAGCTATAGAGTCTCCGGGAGACCTGCGGCGATAATAATAGTGCGCGTGCCCTCTGAAATAGTGCGGCCGGCGCGTTCCGCCGCGCCGTTCTGGGCCGGAGTATTCGGTACCGAGGGTCGGAAGGCGACGCCTTCGTTAGCTAGTATTAGCTTAACCTCGAGGTTATTAAATTCGCTACTTCTATTACAGGTTATAGAGACGATAGGCAGACTAGTAGAGGCCTTAAAGTATCGAATGAACTTCTTAATAGTAAAGTGGGACTCCTGCTTAGTCTTAGTCTTTATAAATAGGATCTAGTAGAAGCTACTATACCTATCGATTAGGTAGAGGGTATAACGGAAGCTATCCTTAAGACTCGAGGGCTTAAATTTAATAAGATCTATAAAGATTTCGTAACCTAGGGCAAGAGCCTTATAAAGAATAGAACGGCTTACGATCTTAGTACTTTTTCCGAGGTAATAAGCCTTATAGTAGAAGTCGCTGACCTCCTACTAATCGAAGAGGATACCGACCTTCTTATAAGTATCGATAACGCGGCGTTTTCTAGCGTAAAGGAGGCGTTCGTATATAACGCGAAAAGGCACCCGGGTCTTCGCAGTGAGCTGGGTAACGGAGGCTATGCTATAAGTAGTCTCTAGCGGCAGTAACTTTAAGGGGGTCGTAGGCATAACTATAATACCTTAAATCTAAGTAGCTGCCGCGATAGGAAGGCCGTTACTAACGTAAACTATCGAATTAGTGCGATAGTCGTATTCGATTCCGTTAGTACTTAAGAGGCCTAGTAATAGAAGGTTACTAGGGCTCTCCGGGAGATATCGGATATCCGAGATAACCTAATTAATAACTACGGAAGGATTAAGAGGATTACGGACCTAGAAGAACACCTTACTAATACTAAGAGGCTTTATAACCTAACCGTTCGCTACGTTAATAGGAGGTAGGTGGGCGTTCTCGACGTATTTAGAGAACTACGAGAGGTTATTAAAGATATTAACGTTACTACTAGAGTCGAGGATAATAGTATCTCGGCCCTGAGCTCTAGCTACGGCGTAGGCCTAATTAGATATTACCGAATAAGTAATAGTATTCTATCGAGTAATATCTAACGAGGCTACTACGACCTGCCTATTATTATCGTTAGAGGCGTTAGGAATAGAGGCAGACTCTCGGTACGTAGTATTATAATAGTAAGCTCGTACGGCTTTTATAGCTTTCTCGCGGATATCCGCAGACTACTTTAAGGGTATATTCTTCTCGAGAAGAAAGCAGTCTATAGGCAGGTAGTTAAAGAGCTCCTTGCCTTCCTTAAAGTAATATAGGCACGTAGGGTGCTTCCTCTTAGCTGCAGGAGCGGCGTTAGGCGTAGAATTACCCTTCTTCTTACTGCGATTACTAGAACCCTGTACTACGGCGAGGGAGGTATATACAGATTCCTGCGTATTAGCCTTATAGCTAATATTACGTACTATATTATTCTACTATATATTAGTAGTAGTAGCGTGCTTTTCGAATAACGTAGGGCACTGCCTCCTAATACTATTTAGAAGGTAGTAGGTATATAGGCGAGAGTCGCCTCTAGTAAGTTCGCAGAGCCTTCTCTTAAGCGTCTAGGCGCGTGCGAGGAAGGCGTAAAGTATCGGAAAGTTACCGCTTTCGAGGGTGCCGATCTCTCGAACAAGGTCGCAGACGGCATCTTCTAAGACCTTCGGAATCATATAAATAACTACGTTCTAGAGGCTATAGGGGTCCCGGTCAGCGATATCCCAACTAGCGCCTTTAAGGCGGTCGAGAAGTACCGGATCGATCGAGTTAACTAGGAGGCGTATAGCAGTAGCGCGTCTCGCCTTCCACAGCTTCTACGGCGCTGCGTCAGCAGTTACGGTAGCAGGTGCGGGAACAGGGTTTGCGAGGAACTCCTCGACGTCCTCCTATTTACAGGCAATAGTAACGTTGAGTTACTAAGCCCGGAAATTCGATTCTCCGACTAGTACTAGAACGTTATAAGCGTTTAAAGAAGCTATAATAATAAAGGGTTAGGTATCAGAGCCTATTAAGGAGTAGTAGCTAAAGGTAGCTTAAGGTGGCTATTAGAAGCCGAGCGTAGGTAGCGAGAAAACCGGAAATTAGCTGCTAGGAGCCGAAAATTTATAGGTAGTTATTAGAGATGCGATACCTCCTATAATACCACACTAAAATCGATGAAAATGATATCTAACGATAGAGCTAATAAAGCTCTTAATAAAGGTATAAAAATCGTCGTAGTGACGATAATACGCGGAGCGTTTAGGGGCTCATAACCTATAGAGGCAAAAAGGGACAGAACTAGTAATATGTGTGTCTATTCCCCTAGAGGCAGGCAGGTAGGCCTGGAACTACGGACTTAGTGGGCGACGGGGCGCACGGACCCCAGGGCGTGGGGCACGGACCACCAACATTAAATACTCAAAAGTGGATCTCAGAACGATATGCACAGCCCCTCATCCTCCGCATACATTAAATACTAGTGACAACGACCTTCATACGTTACAACTCTTGGTCTCTATATCATTCGGTATTTCTTCAGGTCTATACTATACATTTCTCAAAACAGGGACAAAAATTGTATCAGTCACGGCTTTTCCTCAGTCACATTCAGTCACATAATGAGCATGCGCGATAACACCTACCCGGTAGTGATATCCCACCAGGAGTTGCACATTCCACGTCACGCCCGACCCAAAAATGGACAATCGACGGGTACCCTATCGTCGACGGCAAATACCACGACCTCGCCACCGATGAGACCAAGACTCACACGGGTGTCTTCCGTGGCGGCCCTCCCTCACTTTCTATTTATTGAAACAACTGCGCCCCTGTCGGCCGCCCGGACCAGTTCTTCGCCCTAGGCTGGTCGAGCGGACATACGGTGACCGAGTATCTTGCACGGGTTGGAGAAATGCTGAAGCAGGGCAAGTGCACGGTTTCTTCACTCAATGCGACCCAGTACTCAGTCAACGTCGTCGTACTGACCGAACTTTCGTTAGAGGAATTCAGGGAACTTTTACGCCTTCATAGCCTCTCGGCTTCATCTTGAGTACGGCTGGCTTTTGGTAATAATTGTCGTTTTACCTGGTTCTTGAGTACGGCAGAACTTGAGCATGGCTGGCAGCTTCCTCTTAGACAAGTGGCGAAAAGGATTCTAAGTGTTCTACATACGCGTCGCAAATACTACTCCTCCCAACATGATACTTTACGCGTAAAGCGTTCGTAGAAGATCTGTACAATTCAAGAGGGGTTGAAGAAATCACAGCAATTGCCGTACAGCGTATAAATCCATGGGTCAAGTCCTCAAGTCTCACCGTCAGTCATAGAGTTCAGCACCCCGTTAAGTATTCTGACCTCACAGCCAAAAGATCGTCTCATTGAAGTATACTAAAGTAATATTTCCCTCCTAAGGCATTATTGGTAGGAAGTAAGAGCAGAGAACGCATTTCAACCCTAAAAACGCCGTTCACGAGGTAGCGAAGAACTTCGGCCCTGGGTCCACGCTGCGTTCATATACCTGGTATCACCGTATCGGCCGTCCCTGTAGATCATCGGGAGGTCAAAGTAGGACCCTCGACGAACAGCCGATTGGATTAGCATAGTCCTGGCGTATGATACCTGGTACAGAGTCTAGAGTCCAGAGCTTAGATTCTCTGACCAGCATAACGCCTTGTGAGAGCCTTCGAAACATTTTCGACATTGTTGTGCAAATCCCGCTGACCAAACATCACCGCGAGTTCCTTCATGATATGTTTGCACAGGTGTCCCGTGATTCTAGATGCACATAGGCACGTCCGGCACAGGCCTTTACTTGTGATGAAGGTGTCTTTGACGCAGATCAAAGGAAATGTCGTGGATCGCATGGACGTCATTTCCAACCGCATCTCGGAAACCCTCGGTCGGCAGCACCGTATACCACTACCACCGCTCCGCACCGCACCGCAAGACTCCACCGCGTAGCATCTTGCAGCAAAGGTGCCATCATCCTGGCACGCGATGTTTGCGACGCAATCGGCTGCAAGGGAGGAGGTCCGTCCAGGCACGCGACCAACATCATTGACGTAGAGTTGAAGTCGACAGTGAGTCCCCATGGTTGCTTGAGCCTCAGCGGAATTCAGCCGCTCAACAGGTGCCGCATCCCTTGCACGACGCCCAAAGAAAGCCACCTTCAGGGGGGGTAAGGCACCCCACACCCAATGCCCCAGGGCCCGAAGTGGATCGTCGGAGTCGGCCGAGGCCCTGAAAGTAAGGTACGTACCCGCGTTTCGCCGACACTAAGCTCAGGCGAGCTCGCCGAAGCAAGAGCGAGCGGGCACGGCAGCTTCATCGGAGCTTCCTTCTCACCTCTCCTCACACATTCTCTCTTCTCGATTGCAACTTCATTACCCCCTCCCAACCCCTCATAAACCAATTCATTCCTTGTTCATCCTCTGTGTGGTTGATTGATCTTCAGTCACGCCTCTCTCTGTCTACAAGCGTCCGTCATGCACGTCTCGCGTCTCTCGGCCACGAGGGCACGCCTCTCCTCAGCTCTACCCTGCAGACAGTCATATGGCCGACTCTCCGCCCCATCATATCGTGCCTTGTCCCACCTATCCACGTCCCGGTCGAACATCGTCCGCAATGGCCTCACTACACGCTCTTCGGCTGCCACCCGCCTCTATTCTACAGCTCCATACGCCGGTGCGCCCGGCTTGAAGGATTTCCTCCGAATTTCGGATGAAGTTGCCGAGGCCATAGCCACCAACAAACCCGTTGTCGCTCTTGAGTCTACCATTTACACCCATGGTGCCCTTGGCAACGACCTGGGGCTCGAGGATATTGTCCGTCAGGGAGGAGGCATTCCCGCTGTCTGCGGTATCCTGGATGGCGTCCCTGTCGTCGGCCTGACCCCGGAAGAGGTCGCCCGCATGGTCGATTCGGGCAACGCTCGCAAGTGCTCTCGTCGTGATATTGCCTACCTGGCTGGTCTTGTAAGCCTGAAATCACTCCCACATGCATTAAAACGTACTGACAGCCCTAGGGCCTCGCTGGCAAGAAGGTTCACGGTGGTACCACGATTGCCGGCACCATGCTGCTCGCCCGCCTTGCCGGGATTCGTGTCTTCGGCACTGGTGGCCTTGGCGGTGTCCACCGTGGCGGTCACGACTCCATGGACGTCTCTGCCGATCTAACCGAGCTCGGCCGCACCCGTGTCGCGGTCGTCTCGTCTGGCTGCAAGGGCTTCCTCGATATCCCCCGCACCCTCGAATTCCTTGAGACTCACGGTGCCTTTGTCGCCACGTTTGCCGATGGCCGCACAGGACCCATTGACTTCCCTGCTTTCTGGGCTCGCACCAGTGGCACCCCGAGTCCCCTCGTCGTCGAGAATGAGAAGGACGCCGCTGCCATGATCCTGGCTCAGGAGACGATGGGCATCGAGTCTGGCATGGTCTTCGCCAACCCCATTCCCCAGAAAGACGCTGTCCCCGCAGCTGAGATGGCCGCCGTCATCGAGACAGCTGTCCGTGAAGCCAACGAAAAGGGCTTCACCGGCGCCAGGAATACACCTTACGTCCTGACCGCCATCCGGGAACAGACTGGTGAACGCAGCACCCTAGCCAACAAGGCCCTCGTCCGCTCCAATGTCGCCCGTGCCGCCACCATTGCCGTGGAGCTCTCCAAGCTGCAGAGCGGAACCCCGAGCCTCACCGCGGCGTAAGTGTGCCCGGTTCACAAGAAGCCTGGGAAGCAAGTCATGATGATACGGAATCTGACGGTAGATAGACCTTCGTCAAACAACTGTATATCCGGAATAGACAAGCCTTCACCACCGAAGCAAGCTGTTCCAGCCCCTGCCCCCTCTGTGCCAACCAAAGTAGACGTCCTCGTGGCCGGCTCCGTCGCCCTCGACCTCAGCTGTGACTACGCTCCCACCACCAAACTCACCAACCCGTCCCCCAAGCTCGAGACTTCAAATCCGGCCGCAATCAGCCAGTCCATCGGCGGCGTGGGTCACAACGTCGCCCTCGCCGCCCACCGCGCCACGAAATCATCCCTCGTTCGCCTCTGCAGCCTCGTTGGCGCCGACCCTGCCGGCGACACCGTTCTCACCGCCCTCGCCTCCGAGGGTCTCGACACATCCGCCATCCGCCAGCTCCCCGCACCGCACCGCACGGCGCAATACGTCGCCGTCAACGACGCCTCCAAGAATCTCGTTGTCGCCATGGCCGACATGGACATTCTCTCGGCCAACGCCGTGCCCGCCTCCCAGTGGCGCGCGGCCGTGAAGGCGGCATCCCCCTCCTGGGTCGTCGTCGACGCGAACTGGGCGCCCCGTGACATCCACACCTGGCTCGCCGCCGGCCGTGCCGCCAAGGCAAAGATCGCCTATGAGCCCGTTTCCACCGTCAAATCTACCGCCCTCTTCCCTCCTGAAACAGAACTTGACGTCTTCCCGTATGCGGCCGTCGACCTCGCGTCCCCGAACACCTACGAGTTGGAGGCCATGTGGACCGCCGCACGGGAGAACGGACATCTCGCGACGCAGGGGTGGTGGACCGTCGTCGACGCCTTCGGCCTCTTCGGCGCGCGAGATGCCTTTGTGCGTCTTGTCGGTGTCGAGCTTGCGGACGCGGGAGTGCCGGTGCAGGCCGTGCAGCTCCTTCCCTACATCCCGACCGTGGTTACGAAGCTTGGCGCCAAGGGGTGTCTGCTCACGACGATCCTGGGGAGGGATGACCCGCGGCTGAGCGATCCTAGGGAGGAGAAGTATATCCTCTCGCGCTCGAAGAATGGAAACCCTGAAGTTGGGGGCGTGTACATGCGGATGTTCCCTGCGGCGGAGAGGGTGGATGAAATTGTTTCTGTAAATGGTGTGGGCGATACCTTTTTGGGTGTCATGGTAGCGGGGCTAGCGATGGGTGGACGAGTTGAGGGGTTGATTGGCGTGGCGCAGGAGGGTGCTGTGCTGACGCTGAAGAGTAAGGAGGCTGTCAGCCCGGAGCTGGGCAGCTTGGAGGAGAGTCTAAAGGATGCCGTTGACGCGTCGAGGAGGGCGTAGAGTCGGATTGGTGATAGAGGTGGATATATCCTGTGTGAACAGCATGGAGGCGACATCTGAAACAGGATGGACAAGAAGTTCGCATCTGCAAGAAATAGTTTGGAAGATCTCCAAAAGGAAGAAGATTTAAGAAGTCGTGAATATTGATTTTATGAATCCGTTTATAGTGCCTGTCAATATGCTCATGATATATGAAGATCTCAGCTGGACAGATCGTGATGATGATGCTGGCCTTCCATCACGACATGCACCCCCGCCATCATTCCGATCGGTTTCCCCCCATTCTTGAGGCTCATGACACTGGTGACGAGTTCCGACACTTGGCGGTGTTCCCATCTCAACGATGCCTTGATCTCCATCAACATGTGCCCCGAGCCCGTGTCAAGTTTAATGCCGTTTGATGAAATCTTCCCGTACCTCCAGTATTTGGTTTGCTTCCATTCGTAACTTCGTGATTTGAGGTTGGAATTCCAGCTCGCTGGTTCATGTATCCTCCGTCTCTCAGCGTATCTTTGATATTCGACTTCTCGCCCCGTGCCGCCCGCTACAAGCTTCTCTGGCGTGGCTGGCGTGACTGGCGTGGCTGGCGATGTACACTCTTTTTCCCCTTCGATGGGGCCGTTCGAAGTGTCTAGTGCGCCGTTTTCTTTCTGCAACTTGCTGGTGAGCTCAACAACATGGTCTCCCTAGTGTTGACTTCCGACGATCCTGTGGTAGCATTACGAGGGTCTTTCTCCGACGTCCACAAGGTTCCCTCAAAATGGCAAGCTAGCCTGGTCCTCGGCAGAGTTCGTTCGACAGCCAATCTTCTCGATATATAGCCCTCGAGATCGCACTCCCCCATCAACTGTGTCAGCCTCGTCGAAATATGCTCGATCAACAGTCCCGTGAGAAGCGTGAGCGCGGCCGTGATCGTTAGTCCCGCCCTACGCCAACTCAGCAATCCCCTCCTCAACAAGCCCCTTGGCACTCGACCACCTCAAGATCAACACATCCCCAAACCGCCCGTCAATCGTGTCGTCCGAGTCGGTGCCCCTTCCCTCGACCGTCGCGTCCCCCAGCAGGCGCACGAAGACGGCGGCGTCCATGTCCGGCCCGTCAATCATGCTGATCATGCCGGCCGTGTCGTTGAGGTTCTGCAGCTGCGGGGGGAAGCTCGAGAGGAAAGAGGAGAGGTAGTGGTCGTGGAGAAGGGCCTGGTGGCGGGTCGCGTATGCGAGCTCGGTTTGGGAGAGGCGGGTGCGGAGGAGGGGACTGGAGAGGTAGTAGAGGGTGTGCTTGTCGATCTAGGCGGGGTGGGGAGGCTCGTCAGTGTGTCTCCTTTTTTGATAGATGGTGGGAGGACGGGAGGGAGAGGCTACTTTGGCAATCCGCGCGCGAACATAGCTGCGCACGAGGAACTTGAAGCGCTCGAGTTCCGTCTGGATTACTATGAGGGCAAAGTTGGTCTTGGGATCCATGTCGCCGGTCATTTCTTCAATGGTCTCGATCTGGCGGGTGATGCGCGCGTTGACGCGCTCAAAGAGGTTGTCGGAGGGCCATCTGGGACGCGTCAATTAGCCTTACGCGCCGCGAATAAGCCTGAGAACGGAGTTCACGCACTCGAGAAGCTCGGGGGCGGAGCGTTCGGCGATCCAGGCGCGAGTGAGGGCTTGCAGGTCGCGGGTCTCGGGGGGGATGGAGGCCGTGGTCGGGTCGACCTGCTGGAGGATGTCGTCGATGTCCATGGCGGTGGTTGTTGAGGTGAAGCTGTGGGGGTAAGATTAACGTTTTGTCATGGCATTTTCGGTCGGAGGTTGGCGGTGGTATTAGCGGGAGCTGGTCGTTGGCGGTGGAAGGCGCGCATGCAGAAACAGACTCGGGATTGGAGGCGAGCTCGAGTTCGAGATCAACATCGACATGGTGGTGGGGCGCATGGAGGGGTCGGTTTTGCCCCGCGTTTTGGCGCTCCCAGCTGCGATATTGCACGATCATGACCTTGCTGGTGCACAACCTAGCATCAATTAAGGCTGTCGATTTATGAGACGATATGTTTTCGATCATCAACCTCTCAGGATCCATTTTGAAGGCTCTGTGTATGAATGCTCGTGGTGGGGCATGGCTGTCAGCGATGAGCCACGTCCTAGAAATGAAGCATTACAGAATTAATTTTGACCGAGTGCCACCATCACATGCATACAAGAACAGACGCGTAATCATCATTCATTATGAGCCCAGGTCTCTCTAGCAAATTGAAAGCCAGATCTACAGCATTACAGCCGTCACATGCTTCCCTTTACCAATACGCCAATGCCCCGCCGTATATCCCCTACAGGTCAAACAGCTCCTTCAGCTGGCGCGTCGTGTCCTCGGGACCGAAAACGGTATGGCCCGTAATGCGCTCATGCTCGAACAGCTCAAAGTCGTTGCCGCCCTTGGACGTCTTGTCGCCAAAGAAGTGAATAGTCGTGTACTTGATGCCGCCGGGCTTCTGGGCCTCGGCGTCGAGGTGCTTGAGGCAGTACGTCTTGTCCCAGCCGTGGGGGAAGACGTCGAATGACAGCTGGCCGCCGATGGAGTACGTGAGGCCGAGGTGCGCGAACCGCTCGCGCAGCTTCTCGATGAACGCGGCGCGGATACCGTGGATCTTGTCGTAGGCTTCAAAGTCGGCGCGCTCCTGGGACGAGGCGTTTCGGCCGACGGGCGAGACGTTGACCATGCCGTTGCGGAACTCGACGAAGGTGCCGCGCTTGACGGGGATGTCGAGGTCGGCGACGTAGTGCAGGATGAAGTTGACGAGCTCCTTGTACTGGTCGTTGCCGATCCACTCGAGGAAGCTGTTGGAGGGCAGGGCCGCGCCGAGCTTGTAGCCGACAAGGCCGTTCTCGGCAAAGTTGAAGTCGAACATGGAGGTGACGGGGGTGCGCGAGGGGTCACCGAGCTGCTCCTGCTGCTTGCGCAGGTCAGAGCCACCAACGGTGCCGATGGCGACCTTTGTGCGGAGCTTCGAGAGGAGGGCCGTCAGCTCCGGAGTGATTGCCTGTTTGATGGGCATGTGTTAGCCGGGTCAATTGAGCTCGCAGTAGGCGACTGGGTTGAAAATGGAGATTATGGCGGCTGCAGCGTACCAGGCGGGACGGCGTGAGGGTGCCATCAACATCGAAGAGGCAGATGGTGTTCTTAATGGGGCGTTCCTCGAGGGGAGGGAAGTCCGCAGTAGCGGTGGCCGTGGCTGTCGTCGAGTCCATGGTGATAGCAGTAGGATGCTGACTGGGTGTGGGGAGAGTAACGAGTGTCGATGGAGTTGTTGAAGGTGGGTTGTTGTCAGAGCTGGGGCGGTCAAGGAGAAAAGAGGGACGAGAAACGAAAGCAACAAGCTGGAGCTACCCCGCGTCCACATATACTCACTCGACTTCTCTCAAGCTCCAAAGGTCGACCGTCTCCGCCTGAATTGCAGACAGCTACGAGTATAGCACTGCAAGCATCACACTCAGCCTCCCCGTTCATTCTCGTGGTTGCACGTGCAAGCAAAAAGTGTTCTCTCCATGCTCCAAGCTCGTATTCAGCGTCAACGATCTGGCCAGCTGGCGTCATATCGACTGTTTAGTTCCTAGGTAGCTAGTGCATCCATCCACCACCCCTGAACAAGCGAATGCTGCGCCAGGGGTCACAGCCACGAACAAGATGAAGGCAACGAGGTCCGAAACACGACGCGTACTTTCATGATCATGAAGACAGATTCTATTTTTCCAATGGTCAATTGATGGCAGCCTTGTCTGGCGGAGCTTCCCGTTCTGGATCTCCGCCAGGGGAGGACCCCTCACTGCCCCTCCCTGGCGCTGAACGGGGAGGCTCTTCAGGGGGTTCCAGCCGGCGGGGAAACATGGTGGGGCCTCGCAACACCTCGCAGCCTCATTCCATCGTGAGACCCTAGTCCTTCAACTGCTATTCGGTCAGCCAACATCCATTATTCTTTCTTCGTGTCCGCTTACACTGGATCGCGGATAGGACCCATCGTCCTGGCTCTTTCTGTCTTGCTCTATGTCTGGTCAGCTAGTTCTCGAGTTGCAAACCGCCCGGCATACTCACGAGTATCTGACGACTGATACGTCTTTTCACCTTGGTCTCTCGATCTGGGCTCCTGATCTCCTCCATACCCCCTATTACCTTCCTCCGCCGCCTGTCCATCATCATCCGACCTGTTCTTCCGCTCCTCCCTTCCCCATTCCTCTGTTGCGTTTTCCCCCTCTACCTGACGGTCGATATTTCTTCCACCGCCCTCCAACGTGGAACCCTGCCCTTCGCTGTAGTCCGTACCACCGCCCGCCGCCACCGTCCGGCCGCCCTCCAACGTATCGGCATCCTGCTCACCAGTCTGTCTCTGATCGCCAGTCTGTCTCTGATCGCCAGTCTGTCCCTGCTGTCCGTAAATTTCCCGGGAAACGCCTTGCGTCGGCCCCTGCCCTTGGCTCCCAAGATCATCCTGAGGAGTATCCTCCCAGTCGCGACCTGAGGGGTTGGTCCAGTTCACGTTGGACATGGTGACGGCGTGTTTGGCGTCGAAAGTTCGTTGACAGTGCTTGATGGTCATGGAAATCCAATGGTCTATTGCGACTCAGTAGAAGAAGCGAGGGGGTGAGAGAGACTATGGGACATTTGGAAGTGCCTCCTTTATATACCTTAGCCATTGTATTCCCTTGAGTTCTGCGCCTCGGGCCTCGTCTTTCATCTCAGGCGACGATGATCTGCTGGACGCTCAATGCCGTGAAGCACGATGTGTAACATGCCACGCGAATGGTCATGCCATGCCGCGCACCATGCCATTCATTTGCGTACCTATTGTGCGCCAATGCTGCGACAACGCCAGTCGCCCTCTCTTGTGCTCTCGTCGCCAAAGCTCACCAGTGATGATGCTTCTTCAGGTGCTGGGCCGTGCCACAGAGGAGGGGAAACCTCACCTGTGTATCCCTTGCAGTACTTCGCCTCGACGTGAGCGACTCGCTGTGCGTCCTGCATTTTCAGAAGCCAATGAGAGCGCTCGATAGCCGACATCGTCTTGTACAGCCTGGTCTCCAATGGCATCGAGGTGATAGATGCTCACAAGCAAAGACAGCACAGCGATAGAAGAGGGCGAAGCTCAGTCATCAAAACTTCATTAAACCCAATGTAGTAGAAGGGGTCATCTGAGATTGACGACAGACGAAAAAGAAAGAGCAAGAAAGCGCTACGTGATAATGACGGACGAATACGCTCCTGCCACCAGGCACAAATGCTCAAGAGTCCCATGCCGCTCTGAATGCATACATAAAAGAGGAGAATCCGATGAAAACGCCGCCTGGTCATGACCACCCTGTCATGGAAACTTCCGTCCAAACGCCTGTCGTTTCGACAACAAGATTTACTGCCGTCCCTGTCGCCCAAAGTGCAATGAGGCCATACCCGATCTTTCGGGACAATACCCACTTGTTCATCGGCACGACAATAAGTAAAAGAAGTAGAGTGATGAGGAGTGTGATGGCAGAGATCATAAGAGTGCCGTCAATGCGAATCTTGTAGGGTTTGTACCTGAACGGCTTGTCAGGATGTTTCTTCAGCCTGTGCTTGGCTGCTTGAGTCATCATCCAGGCGCCGCCGCAGCCGATGCCCAGGAGGATGTTGAGCATGGGACCCCCAAAGCAAGCGGAACTATCAAGTCAGTCAGTAAAGGAAGCCAGACCGTGATAATCCTTCACTTACAGTGCCATGACTGGGTATCCGAGTCGGGCAACGGTGATGTCCGCAATAAGGTCGCCAACGCTGTTACCGGCCGCAAAAATAGTAAGGCCGAGAAGTGCCTCGGAGATGCCTAAAATGACGCCGAATGCCTTGAGAACGCCCACGACCTCCCCGGCAATCGTTGAAATCCAGGCAATACTGATAATGAAACCCAGAAAACAGAGCAGGAAATGGTACTTCGGCTTCCGGTCAGGACTCGTGGTGAGAAGCAGGATGCCCAGCAAGATGGTCGATCCTAACAATGTAGAGAGGACCATCTTGAGAAGCACTTTGCCAGGCTGCTCCAGGTCCTCCAGCATGTTCGCCCATAGGATTGCGACGGAGAACAAAGGTCCGGTAAATATTTGGAGTGCGACAAGCCATCGGTTCCAGCCGGAATTCAGCTCTTCATCCATGGCGGTGCCTATTTCGCTCTCTGGTGGTAAGGTGGCTGGGAGATGCTTAATGCCTGGCGGGAATGGGAATTGCTCGCCAGATCGATCGGCATCGACAACAGACCGTGTGGCCCCGGGTGAGTGGATAGCAATCAGCGCCGGCGAGACCATCGGAGAGGACCTCGCTGTGTTTGATCGAGATCGAGACCTCGAATTTCTTCGGTAGCGTTGCCATTCAGTTTCCGGGTCGATCGGAATGCTATTTTCCGCAATGAGAGGTGGCGTTTGGTGCCCCGACGCACCGCGAGACGGGCCACCGATCGGCTCATCGTCCAGGTCGAGGGGACCATCCGTTTCGGCTACTGGAAGGGTGATAACCAGAAGTAAGATACTAGGGACCGATATCATGCTGACCAATTTATCCCAGTGCGACTTCTCACTCCAGCCTTGGAGTGTGGGAAAGAGAGTCGCGTTTACTACTTCAGGCGGCGGCAAAACAGCATAAGGCCACCACTTCACCGGCCTGGTGTTGGGGACAACAGGCAATGGCGGTATCGGTGTTTCTAAGCGAGCCATTCCGGGCGGCGGGAGGAAGAATTCTGGCCTTTCGCTTGGCGGATTGGGTGTCAAGATCATAGGTGAATCCGTGAAGAAAGCAGGGAAAGGCGAGGTCGGCGATGATCGCTCGCTGAGGCTGCCACCAGGGCTAGGGATGACCAATTGAGGCAGACGTGGGGTGAGAGACGTATTGGGCGGTTCGCCCAGCATATCTGTTCGCGGTGCGCCGGGGTCGACAGGAGGCGGCGCGAGGTTTCCGCCAATCTGGAAGGCAGGTGAGGGGCTTCGATTCCTCCCTTGTCCAGCAGGCGTGGACGCACCACTAGTATTTTGGGGCACCTCCTGCAATGGCGGCGGAAGGTTGAAGGAGGGGGGCACTGCGCTAGTCGACATGGCACGATTCCTGTTCATGGCTTCGCCCTGCCCGAGTGCAACAGTATGTCGTGAGGGGTCCAGCGGTACGCCGACAGCAGATGCGTTGCCGCTCTGAACCCCGTCAATGCGATGCTCAGAGTCTGAATATGCTCGCGCATGGCCGTGACCGCGGATCGGTCCCATTCTGAGGTTGCTCTCCTTCTGTAATTGCGCGAGAGCTGACCTGAATTCTAGGGCTCCGACCAAACTGGGCCGGATGGGTGTGATGGTCGTGCTCCGTCTTCCTCGCGGTCGAAGAACCCGCATGCTGCTCGCCATTTCAGCCGCGACCTGTCGTCCTCTGGCGCCGTCGTCATCCTCTTCGGTGGAGGCTTCATCGACATCCGCCTCTTCACCCTCGACCTGAATGCGTGGTCCAGCTTCCAGGGCGCCAATGTCGGCATGGTTGGCCCTGCCAGATCCACCCACGCCAGCATCATGATCATCCGGATCATCGCGGTAGGGCTCGCCGGCCAGCTCATCGTTCGGGTGGCCGACACTGCCGTAGACGTGACTCCGCGCTGCGTGGTCTCTTGCAAGTCTTCGCTTGCGTCTGTTGGAGTACCAATGCCAGGTGACAACGGTAAAGACGTAGAAGATGTAGTAGACGATCATGACGATGCACTCCCAAAGGTGCAGATGACCATCGGCGAGGAAACACATGGTGAAGATGACGGCAACGATGAAAAAGCAGATGTCTCGAACATAGGTCCTCCTACCAACCTTGAACTCTCGGACAAGTGCCATGGAGCCGGCCACGACAGCTGTGATGAAGCTCGCGGCGCCAATGAGCTCTCCGACGGCCATGCTAGCGCTGTTAGAGCCCATGGCAGCAAAGGTGCTGAAGACATCGGGTGAGCCATTGCCCAGAGCCAGGAAGGTCACACCAGCCAAGCTCTGGCTAAGACCAAGAATGTTCGAAATAGTGCTGAGGTTGACGCTGAAGAAGTCGCTGGCTGCTATGCCGATAGTGGTGAAGAGCATTCCAAGCCAAGCCACAAGGATAATGAAAGCGATGCCGTGAGCATGGTGAAGATCGCAATAGTACAGCGTCAGGTAGGATAGCAGGCCGGCCTCGTCATCTTGGCAATTGGCCTTGACGAAGGCGCACTGATCGACGGCGTCGCGAACCTCTCGGCATTCCTTGGTCGCGCTGGAGCTCCTTGAGAAGAGCAGGGAGGGATCCTGGTCCTCGGTAAGCGAGTCGTGCAAGCCAATGTGTCGATTGTAGCGGGTCGCAACGAATGAGTAGGCAGCGAGGCAGCTGATGAAGAGGACAGTGGTGTAGAACGGTCGCAGCCTGATGTTGCTCCCTCGAGGGAGCCTTGCATTGAGTTTGGGGGCGGCCATCGCCTGACGTCGTCGGGTTTAAGAGGAAGGTGTGGCGGCTGTGTCCTGCATCGTGTGGTGAAGGTGAACGGCTGTGGAAAGCTAACCGGCAGGTCGGTAAGAGCGGACGGGTACCGGAGTAGCCAGTAATTGAAGACACGTCCTTGGTAGCCGAGAAGAAATGCAAATGTCGAAGCCCCTCGCGCTGATGATATGGCTCGAGCAGATGGTGAGAATGGATCAAGTGGTAATTGTAGCCGGACAACTTGAGATGAGACTCATAGCGTCTGGGGACCCTCCCTCCCTTAACTCGGTGCCTGGTGGCGGTTGTGGTCGTGTCCAGGTTTGTCCGAAAAGATCGTCTGTGACCTGACGTGACATGTTTGGAGGCAGCCGGGACTACCTACCTCCTCCAGCAAGAACAACTCACGCAGCACGCACCTACCGCATCTTGCTTGCGCCTTCCCTCATTACCAGTTCCACACAGCACTTTCCGTCCCGTCACAGAACAGAGTTTCCTTGGCCCGGATATTCTTGCCCAGAAACTGCTAGTGTGGGGCATGCGGGGCTTCCGCTGGTTCATCACTTGGCAAGCTGTGGCTTCACTTTCCTGCCTTGGCACAGTTTCTCATCAGACGGGTGATGACGGACGTGGCAGTGCTTATCACGCCCGCGCCTCGGATGCCCCGATAAGATCGATTATTCGAGTGCCCCGCGACACGTGCAGAGACGCGACGGCGACGGGGCGATATCGTTTATGCCTCATATATCAGGCCCTTCATATTGATTGTTTACTTTCTCCACACTAACACTCCAAACACGACCCCAGCGACGTGGATGCGACAGCACAAGCATCCCGATGAAGCTTCGCAATTGCGATTAACCACGCCATCGACATCACCATAAACCAGCCAATATGCCGCGCGTTTCTCAGGTCCCGCGACCGGGCAATTCGAGGGCCACCTCGAGTACTGCTTCACCGTTCAAGAATTCCCCAGTCAAGTACGTTGCTGTAATGCCCTGTTTACTTTGACCGCTGTAATTGACTGGTCACCGTCCAGAATCCCTCTGAACGACGACGCATCGGAAAAGGCCCAGCGCTTGCACTCCAGACAAGCACTGCACGAGAGGCAGATCAACCAGCTCAAGGCCGCCGCTGCGGGCACGCCGGGACGAAAAGGCAGCGTCAGCCTGGACAATATCGAGAATGCATCCCCTGGCTCAGATCCCCGGACTCCCCGTGGCCGCGCCAGCCGTGGCCGCGTCGTTGACGATGATGATGATGACGAGGGCTTCGTCGTAGGGGGGAGCGCAGTGACGCCTATGAAGCGGGTACCGATCCTAGCCAACTTCGAGGAATGGATGAAAATGGCCACCGACAACAAGATCAACGCCGCCAACTCCTGGAACTTTGCCCTCATCGACTACTTCCACGACATGTCGCTGCTTAAAGAAGGCGACGGCGTCAACTTTCAAAAGGCCAGTTGCACGCTCGATGGCTGTGTCAAGATTTACACCAGCCGAGTCGACAGTGTGGCGACAGAGACTGGCAAGCTGCTTAGTGGACTTGCCGACAGTAACAACAAGAAGAAGGACAAGGACGGCGAGGATGGCGAGGGCGACGAGAGCGAGGAGGAGCTTGATGAGGATGGCAACGTCAAGAAGAAGGCTAAGAGGAAGGCGCAGCGGTCCTCTGAAGCAACGCTGGCCCCATCCTTCGCCTCTCTGCAGCTGAAGAAGTTTGAGCTGGAATTCGCTGTCGATCCCCTGTTCAAAAAGGCATCCGCCGACTTCGATGAAGGTGGTGCCAAGGGCCTGCTCCTCAACCACCTCATGATCGACTCGCAAGGCCGCATCGTGTTCGACAGCAGCGACGACGTTGGTGATGCACAGACATCAAAGAGCCGCAAACAGAACGAGGAGGCAGACGATGACGGCGACGTGGATGACGACGCACACGAGGCTTCTTTGGTCGAGGGTGAGGGCGACGTAGAGCCCGAGGACGATACTACGGATGTACAGATCGATCTCGGTGCTCTCGGTGCCAGGTTCTTCCCTGAGCTTGGTCGCCTTGATGAGCTTGACGTCTGTCCATCACTCAAGTCCTTTGACCTCGGCAACCCATCTGGATCACTCGACATCCCGTTCTTGAAGGCTCCCGAAGACTGGCGGGATCAAAATAAGGAAGAGACTCCTGACCTGAACCTCGGAGACACTTCTGGCATGTTCATCGACGGCGACAATGCGGCCGGGTTCGACGACGACGACCTTGGACTGGGTGCCTTTGACATGGGTGGAGACGTCGCATTCGGAGAGGGTGGTGAGGCATGGGCTAAAGAGGCCGCCCTCGAGCCTCAGATGCGGGTGTTTGATGCTGGAGAGGGCGGCGAGGAAGGCGACATGGTTGACGGGGCAGGCGGCGACTATGTCGTCTCTATGAACCACGCACAAAAGGCCGAGAAGATGCACGAAGACATTCTCGGATATTTCGACCAGGCACTACAGAAAAATTGGTCGAGCGCTGAGCACTGGAGGATACGAAAGATCAAAGACGCCGACAAGCCCGCCGGTCCTACAAGGACGCGCAAGGAGAAAGCACCGTTCGAGATCGACTTCTCGGCGCCCCTCGACCAAAGCCTCGCAGATGCTCTTTACACACAAGCAAGCAGCAACTCCGTCATCTCAATGCCCAAGAAGGACTGGAAAACGAAGTCACGCAACCTGCTTCCGGACGACAAGCACTTCAGCTCCAAGTCACTACTCAATCTATTCCTCAAGCCGAAAGCACGACTAAGCAATCGCCGCATCGCTGGTGGCTTTGGTAGGGCTTATCAGGACAGAGACGTGCCGGCAGGGGAGATGGACGAAGCTTTCTGGGCGCAACAAAAGGAGCCCCTGAAGGCGTTGGAGGGTGAGACAGATCTTCCTCAAGGAGACTATGACGCGGATTTCTTCCAGGACGATGCTCTTCCCTTCGCCGGCGGCATGGAGGATGATGACGATATGGAGTTTGCGGATGCCCGAGAGCACTTTTCGCCTGGAGCCGACGGCGATGTTGGCATGACGGAGGGCGTCGGCCTGACGGCGATCTTGAATGGCGAGACGATGGCGAACACACTGGGAGCATTCGGCACAACACTCGTGACATCAACACGTCGCATACGACCAGACTATGTTCAATACGCGCGAACGGCGAAGAAGGTTGATGTGAGGCGGCTGAAGGAGGAAATTTGGAAGGGAATGCGCCTAGACAGCTTGGAGCCGGTAGGTTGCACGAAGACATGTCTACACGCGGGGTATACTGGGGCTAACAATATTCAACAGGATGTTGATGCGTCCCGGATGTTGACACCGCCACCTTCGTCCGAGGAACCGAACGCTGAGCCTGACAAGGACAAGATGCTCAAGTTCACCGAGGTCATGAACGACCTGCAGACGGTGTATCCCAAGCCGATGATGGAGGACATTTCCACAAGCTACTGCTTCATTTGTCTTCTTCATCTCGCCAACGAAAAAGGACTTGTCATCGAGAAGACGCCCGAGCTCAACGAGCTGGAGATCCGGAAGGATTGGACGGCTGAGATTGCGGCGGGTGGCGAGTAAAGGTCTGCATCACGGAAGGATGTATGTTTACCCAAATTGGGACGTGCGCGTCGAGCGTCTCGTAACGAATACCAGCTTGGGCGGGTTTTTTGGACCTCGAGGGTCCTTGTTTGTACATTGGATGGAACACCGGATCCGGGTACGTCGTATGATGAATATGGGTGATGTTAATGAGTACACTGTTTACGCTTCTTCCACTTCACGTTGTCGAAAGAAGATTTCGCTGGCCTTTTCCTGTTAAAAGCGGCGTATTGCGATGTTTCCATTCAACATGCCTCTGCATCGTATCTGGTGCATCCCCTGGACGGATGGATTCGTCTGGGCCCGATTCCTGAGTTAAAACTCGGTTCCGTGACTCTCAATTGATCATCAACGCGCCAAGGACGGAGGCACCAGCACGTCCAAGACTTTCAATGACTGCGCTCCCGATCGTTTCTGTGTGACGGCAGCAAGATCAGTTTCCTACACAGGCAGCACAAGACTGTTGGGCATACATGACTTGGCTCAAGAGGTATTATCCTTATTCTTCGGTCAAAGTAGCATGGAACTTTCTTCAGCTCTCGCCTGAAAGCGTATTAAGCTAAGTCGGCGGATCAGTGCATCAAGGTTCTTGTCGAGATCAACGATGTTCTAGGAGAAGCCACTTAGCGCCGACAAGCCTCTGTAGATATTGGACAAGTCACCCAGCAGACATTGACTGCTTCAAAACTTCATCAACGTTCAGCCAGTTCAGCCTAGGTAGCCACGATTATTTAATTGCCAACCAAACTCCACTCGTTACTCCTCGACCTTGATACGGCAGCACCTGTAATTGCTCAGTCCAGGACAAGCGTCTGGATTTGTGTTGTATTAGCAAGATGGTTCTGATCAGGAGCCCGAAACCACCGCTTCCAGGACATCGACTTGCCGGAGTACCACTGGCCAGCGCATCCCTCGGATGTCCAGGTGCAGTGCGAGTAAAGCCCGCACGGGCTCACGTCTGATTTGCCGGCGCCGATCAAGCAGCACTTGATGTTGTCGCCATCGCCCGGACAAGCGTCGTCCTTGGTGACGCCACCTCGGTTCTTGCAGTTCGTAGTTGAAATGCAGATGCCGCTGTCTTTCCAGTATCCTGTGGCCTTGCTGCCGGTGCAACGACCATTGACGGCCGCGAGGGCAGAGACAGGGAGAAGCGCGAGAAGATATAAGATATGCATAATGTTTGAATGGGCAGATCTTCAAGCACGAAATCCTAGGAGCTCGTTACGAGAGGTCGACGGTGCAGTGTTCACAAACTAACGCCGCGGAAAGAAGAGTCAAGGAGGAGGGTATAATATGTATTTGTGCCGCTTAAGAACACATGGGCAGTTGGTGAGATCAACATCCCATACTGTAATTCGTATCTCGGTGTTTTTTTTTGGCCCGTCTTACATTTGCCTATACGTCACAGCCATACTTGTGCCTCGATGAGACCCTAGTATCTTATGACCCTGCTATATTTCGCTAACTTTGGTAAGGTTGATCGACTTTGCATGTTGTGATGACCAATAGGACCAACCACGTCTGTTCTGTTTAAATTCGGATGACCCATGTTGTTTGTCTTCGGCGTATCATTGGTCTAAGTGGCATCTTTGGCCAGGAATCGAGACTCTCTATGTTGAAACTCAACAACGACCTGCCCTAAATAGCCGTTGATCATCTGATTCATGCAAGCCACGTGTACAGGACCCCCGCATTGTTCTAGCTCATTCTTTGGAGAACCTATGCGAGTTCTTGTTTTGACCGATGCTGTTTTGGGCATTGACGAACTCTGAATCAGGAATCACAACCGGGCCGATAGAGATCACAGTGCTGAGTGTACATCATATGGGTGGATGAAGGGGTGATGCAATCAAGATGGCGATGGACGGGACCCTCACCGCTGTGAGCGGGCTGATCTATCCGATTAGCCAGACATAGCAGTCTAAATTTACCGAATTCGCTACTAGAAGTCAAGTGAGTTCGTGGTAAAAGAAAGTCTTATAATAATCAAAGAGGTGTCAGCCTGATGGTAACTGGATTCTTTTCTTCACAATTACTAGCACATGGCTATGGTGAAGCTGGTGATTTTGGAGTCGTCGATTACTTAAATGCAGCTTGATCAGGCGAACATCGGCCATAGGTTGCTTGGTTTCAGTGAAAGTAACTTTTACTGACGCTTGACGTAGGGTGTCTTTCTATATAGAGAAAGTATCTAAAGAGCATTTATATTGATTATCTACTGTTTAGTAGACTTTAGACTTTCCTTATTAAATTTCCTATATACTAGTACTTATAGTTATAAGTCTAGTAAGCTTTAGCTAAATATATATAAAAGAGGAAGATCGTGACTAGTTAGGTACCTGGAAGATCAGTGCAGAGTACGTGATGCCTATTGCGTAGTTGTAATTAGTCGGGTCTTATCTTAGCTTGCGAAGAAGTAGCTGTTTCTATTAAGGGAGTAGTTTAGTAATAAGTAAAGGACGAGTAATGAGTCTATTAGTAGGTAGCTATAGAGACGTAGAATAATCGATGCCCTCCTTCTCCTTATCTAGGCCTCTAGCCGCATCTATATATATATAATTCTACTAACGCTCGGCCCCTTAGTCTGCTAGTAACCCCTAGGGTCCCGGCCCCTAGCCCGTAGTCGTCCGTGCTTATAATATAATGGCCCTCCTCTCTTATTACTTCGTCTCGAAGTAATAGCCTTTAGTAGTTTCCTCTCCTTATAGCCTACTATATAGTGCCTATAGCCTTAACTAGCTACTACTATTCTGTTATTCTATTATTCTACTATTCTATTATTCTATTAGTCTTATTATCTATTATCTTTATTATCTATTCTAGTCTTTCTTCTTTTCTTAGTCTACTAAGTACGCCTTAGTACTTAGCTACCCTTAGGGGTTTTACTATTAGTCTATTATAGATATCTTTACTCTTTCTATTTCTAGTTCTACGTTCTTTCTTTATTCTAAGTCGTTATTTAGTAGTCGTATCTTCTAGTAGTCTACTAGGGGGGTTCTTATAGTTACTATTAGGGCTTCTCTATAGTTATTACGTAGGTTACTGCTCCTATTTACCTTAAAATCGCAATAAGGAATAGCGTATTATTCTATTTCGTATAGTTATAGCCTTCCCGTATATCTAACGGCCTCTTCTAGTCTCCGAGTCTCCTATTCTCTTCTTCTTTAATAATAATAACGATAACGATAGTAAGTAGCTCTTCCCTAGGCCTATCTCGCCCTTAGTCTAGGAGTCCTAGGTCCTAGTAGCTAGTTATCTAGGGTTCTCCTACTAACTTCGTATAGATTTTCGTTTTTCTTTTAAATTTTTAATTACTTACTTATAAGTCTACTATAGTCTAGTAGTAGTCTAAGTACTAATATTACTAATATTACTATAGTTCGTTAAACTTAATTATATACTCTCTCTCTCGTAAGTAGTCTACTAGTAATCCCCTAGTAGCCCGCTACTAATCCGCTATAGAACTATAGCTCCCCTTACCCGGAACCCTGCCCGTAATACTACTAATACGCCCTATACTACTAGAAGTATACCGTGCCTCCGCTACGCGGACTATATAGCTAAGTAGTAGGTCCTAGCTAGCGCCCAGGACTACCCCTACTACGAGAACGACGGATATAAGTCTCTAGGCAGTCTACTAGTACCCCCCCGTGCCCTACTAACTATAAGTAGCCGCCTCTACTAAATACTCGTACTGTAATATTTCCTAGAAAGGGAAAGTATATATCCCTATAAGTACTTCTAGTACCCCCTTAGTAGTCTATAGCTAACCCGCTATAGCCCCCTATTAAGGACTAGCCTATCTTTCGGGCTCTTTAACTAGCCGTAGAGGCTATAGCCGCTAATAGCTATATTAGTAACTTTAAAGTATATCTTCCTTTATTATCTCCTAGTAGTCTACTACTAATCCCTTATAGGCTAACCTTAATAAGGCTAGGGCTAATACTACTAAGGCCCTCTAGCGGGGTAAGAACGATAAGGCTACTAGTACTAAGAAACGGGCCGCCTCGGAGAAGGAGGACGCTAAGTAGTACTAGGCTCGCCGCCTAGCTACTATAGAGCGCCTCGCCTAGGCCGCCGAGTACTCTGCCTAGGCCACCGAGGCCTCCGCTACTACCCTATAGTAGATTACTAGTAGGGTCGGTAATATTTTTACTATACTCTCCGAAGTCCGTAAGAGCTATAACCTCGTTATAAGTCTTTTCTTAGTAGTCCGCTAGTAATCCGCTACTAACCTACTATAGAACCGTAATACCCTTACTAACGAGGAGGAGGTAGAGGATAATACTATTAGTAGTAATAGCCTTAGAAGTAAGGATAGCCTAGATAGCTAGGATAGCTAGGGTAAGTAAATTATATTATATACTTCTACTACTACTACTACTAGCCTACTAGTAGTTTATTAATTTTTTTTTTTTTTTTTTTTACTTTTACTTAGCTTCTAATAGAGCGGGGGCTAGTCCCCCGTTAATACCCTATAGCTATCCGCTGCTACTCTCCTAGTAACCCGCTACTATAATCCTTCTATCTATTCTACTCCTCGTAGTAGCTATCGATTATATTATCCGTAATATTTCTAGCTAGCTCCTATAAATTTTCGCTCTCGGGGTAACTAGCCTACTTAATAAAGTACTATCTATTATATAGCAGCCCCTTATAAGCTACGATCTCCTATACTAAGTATATATCTTCTATCCCTATAATTAGGTTAACTTCTATTATCTATAGATTTAGTATCGGCTCTTATAGTCGCGGCTTCTAGTCTTCTAGGTAGGATACGTAGAAGATATCGTAGATTCTATAGCTACTAGGTAGCTATAGCTTATATATATGGCTATAGTCCCCGATTTTCCTAATAATCTTAAATAGTCTTAGGTACTTATCTAATAGCTTCCTACTTAGTCGCTACTATTTAACCGTTTTTACTAATAGTAAGACTATATCGCTTTCTTCGTACTATTTTAGTTTATAGTTCTTATTATAGTATCTAGCTTATTATCTACTATATTCCTATAATAGATCTCGTATTCTTCTCCTATTCCCCTCCTATTCTATACTATATTCTTCTACTATAACTATATTTCCCTAATATTACTAATATCGTACTAAGTTACTAGGACTAGCTAGGGTATACCCTATTAGGGCTTCTACTAGGGACTATTAGATAGTCGAGTAGAACGATATATTATATACGAACTCTACTAATAGGAGTAGCTAGGCCTAGTTCGACTATTCCGTATTATAGAACGTCCTAAAGTAGTATTCGAGGTTCTAGTTCTATTATTCCGTCTAACCGTCTATCTACGGGTGAAATACTATAGATAGGCGTCTCTCTATCCCTATCCGTCTATAAAGTATTATCTAGAACTTACTTATAAAGAGGGATCCTCTATCCGATACTATTCCTCTAGGGAGCCCGTATATCTTAAAGACGTTATCCTATAAGGTTATTACGAGACCTTCTATTATAAGTCTATTACTTATAAGGAAGTACTATATATACTTTATAAATTAGTCTACTATAATAAGTATAGAGTCTTACTTTACTATTAGTAGGAGGCCTATTATAAAGTCTATAAAGAGCTCTTAGAATAGCCTACCTAGTAGTAGTAGACTAGTAAGGGTACTATAAGGCTTATATTATCGTAGTTTCGTAATTTAGTAGGTTAGGTAGGTCGGGATATAAGTCCTAATATCTTTTAATAAGTTATTCTAGAAGTAAGTATTCCGTAATTATATAATCGTCTTTCTATATCTCTAATACTCTATTATTAGGCTATTATATACTTATTATAAGATTTCCTTCTTTAAGTTATTATTCTATAGTATAAATATCTTCCCTCGGTACTATAATAGCCTATCTATATCCTCCTAGTCCTTCTTCCCTCTCTATTTCCCTAATAAATAGAATTTATCTCTTCGTTATTCGTCCTAGATAACCTCTTATAGTAGCTAGTTATCTCCTTATTAGTAGTACTCCGTAACTATACTAATAAGGTTACTAAACTATCGTAACTATAATAGTAGATATCTAGCTCGAGCCTCGTCTTACTCTCTTTTTTACGGCTTATAGTTTAGTTACTATAATAGGCCGTCTACTAGGTTCCTACTACTAGCTCTAAAGTTAATTCTAAAGTTAAACTCTACTAGGGCTTATAGCTATCTAGCTTATCTTCCTAATATCTTCGGTTTATCTAGAAAGTACTTATAGTTTAAGTAATTAGTTAGTACTTCTATAGTATCTCTATTATATACTAAGTACTACTTCTACGTTCTAAATAATTCTATAATCGCTATTATTTCTATTTCTAGGGTATTATATCTTAGTTCTACCCCCTAGAGCTTCCTTAAGAAGAAGGCGACTAGTCTCTAGCTATCCCCTTCTAGTAAGGAGATAATAAATCCGATTATAAAGCTCGAAGCGTTTAGCTCGACTTAGGTTCTAAGTAATAGATCGAAGTAGCGTAGT
This sequence comes from Verticillium nubilum, assembly GCA_002851675.1. Taxonomy (NCBI): domain Eukaryota; kingdom Fungi; phylum Ascomycota; class Sordariomycetes; order Glomerellales; family Plectosphaerellaceae; genus Verticillium; species Verticillium nubilum. The sequence continues at coordinate 274,988 of NMXI01000031.1, read as the reverse complement.
ACTAGTACTCTTATAAAAATAATTTTTAGTTTCTTAAATACTATAATCTCCTTTATTATTAGTAGTAGGGGTACTATAGGGTTATAATTACCTCTACTAGTAAGGGGTACTATAATCTTTAAGTAGTTCTTTACGAAGCGCTTATAGAACTCTATAAATCTAAGGAAACCCTATAGTTTATTAAGTATCTTAGGTACTAGCTAGTCTCGTACTATAGTAATTCTTTCGTCTATAATCGATAGTCCTATTAGGGATATTATAAACCCTAGGAACTCTATTATAGTTCTATTAAAGGCGTACTTATCTAGGTTTATATATAACCCCTATTCTCTAAGTCTCTATAGTATAGCTCTAGTATTCTTTTAGTATTCTATTATTATTTTCGAGTATATTAGGATATCGTCTATATAGATTACGTAAATTATATCTATAAGGCTCGCTAATACCTTATTAATATATACCTAGAAAGTAGCTAGTACGTTTACGAGTCTAAACGGTATAACTAAGTACTTGAAGTATCCTATACTTTATCCTAAAAGTAGTCTTCTATTCGTCTCTAGCCCTAATCCTAAGGTAGTAATATACGTCTTTAAGGTCGAGCTTTATAAAGAGCCTAGCTATAGATAGCCTATTAAGTATCTTATAGATAAGTAGGAGTACTATACGATCCTTTTTTATAACTTTATTTAATACTCTATAGTCTATATATATCCTAAGTTTACTACCTTTCTTTAGGACGAATAGTACTAGGGCTCTAGCTAGGCTAGTAGAAGGCCTAATCTATCCCTTCTTTAGTAAGTCGTCGATATATTCCTAGAGTACTTTAAGTTCCTCTTCTACGAGTATATAGATAGGCCCGAATAGAACTCTCTTCCCTTCTTCTATATCGATAGTATAGTCCTACTTATAGTACTATAGTAGGGTAGCGGCTCTCTCTACGTCGAATACGTCTCCGAATTCTTAGAACTATTATAGGATTTATAAGATTATAGCTTTATCTCTAAGGTAGTTATCCTACTATACCCCTTATAGTAGTATCTAGACGTTTTCTAGGATAATCATTACGATTATATCTATCTCTTCTATTACTTTCCTAATTTCCTTCCTTAATACTACGATCTTAATATCTTCTCTCTATAGTAGGTATCTCTAGTACCTCGATTACTAGTCTTTTATAGGGTTCGTCTAAGTTAGCTAAGGGTTACTTAATATAATATTATAGCTATTCCGGATCTCGTCTACTACTTTATACTCGGAGGACTAGATCCTTATAATCCTAGGGTTATTAGTAACCCTATAAGTAAGCTTCCTTACGCTAAAGGTTAGGATTCGCTCGTTACTTAGGGGGGTAGCTAAAGATTCCTTATCTAGTATAAGCTATAATCCTAACCTCCTTAGTAGGTCGCTACTTATAATATTTTCGTCTATTCTATTATTTAGTATTACTCCTACTACGACCTATTAGTTATTTAGCCGTATTTTAATCTTTACTTCGAATCTTCTTTATAATAGTCGTAACTACTTATCCTATTATTAGTTATTATCTACTAGTAGCCTACTACTAATTAGCTCTTAGTTTACCCTCGAGTTTTTTTAATAGCTCTTAAATATATATCCCTATTCGCTATATAAAGTATAGGCCGCTTCTAGATAGTTATTTATATAGTAGCTAAACCTATTATAAGTATAGTACTAGACGTTTTCTAGGCTTCCTAACCTCTTAGTAGCTTACTATTAATCTACTATTAGGGACCTTAGCTATATCTTTAGGGACTATAGCTATATTTTAAGTACTTTCTATTCTACGCTTTATTCCTTATATCCTTATTAATAGGTATCTATATATACGTTAAGGGTACGTTCCTAGCATATTACTAGGTACTTAGACTATCTTCTTATCTATTCTTAATTATTTATATACTAGAGTTATTTTAGGGTCTATTTCGTCTATAATAGGGTCTTAGCTCGTTTTATAGTACTATTTAGTTCTATTCTTATATAGGGAATACCTTAAGCTATAATTTATTAGATAAGGTCTAAGTCTAACTTAGCGAGGAGTAGAGTAACCCTATAGATCTATAGTAGGGGCTCTAGTAGCTCTGCCTCTAGGCTATCGTACGCGTCCGCAAAGTCCTAATACTTCTACCTAGGGTTTTAGAAACGTTAGTTATAGCCGTATAGTTTAATAATAGTTTAGAGTACTCGGGTATTATTATCGTCCGCGTCTTCCTATAGCTAGGTCTCTAATACCTTCTAAGTAATATCGTAAATTAAGTCGTAGCTTATTTATATATTTACTATCTATCTCTATTATAAGTTATCTATAAAGTAGCTACTTATATATACTACTTTATTAATATTTCTCTAAAAGCTTTTATTATTAATTTAGAACCTTATATCTAGACTAAATAGGAATAAGTTAAGCTCTACCTAGCTAGCTCCCCTATAACGGATAAATAGTAGCTAGATCTTAGTAAAGGATATACCCTTATAGTTTCCTTTATTATAGGCTATCCTTAGGGTAGGGGCCGTTCTTCTATTATTAGTCGGCTATTAGGCTAAGGGGTCCTTCCCCCTTCTTAGTAAAGTTAATTCCTTAATCTTCCTCTTATATATAAATTTCCGTCTTTCCTCTTCTAGTTACCTATCTAGTTCTTCGTCGGTTATTATTAGGGTATCTCCTATAGTCTCCTAGTTAGTTACTTAGCTATACTCTATTAGTAGCGTATTACCCCTAGTATCGATATCCTCTTAATACCCTATTATAGTCTAGCTTCTAGTATTCCGCGTCTCTCTAATTACTATCGTATCTAATAGTCGTTACCTCTTAAAGGATAGATCGATTATTATATTAAGGGAGTAGTTTAGTAATAAGTAAAGGACGAGTAATAAGTCTATTAGTAGGTAGCTATAGAGACGTAGAATAATCGATACCCTCCTTCTCCTTGTCTAGGCCTCTGGCCGCATCTATATATATATGATTCTGCTAACGCTCGGCCCCTTAGTCTGCCGGTGACCCCCAGGGTCCCGGCCCCTGGCCCGTGGTTGTCCGTGCTCATGACAGTTTCCAAAGCAGGCAGACACTAGATTGCTCAATACCTGCAGAAGCAAGCGTAGCAAAAGTCCAAGGTGTGACATGTGAGGCTGAGAACTTGGACACTTTCTTGAATGGTGGGTTGTATTTCGTGAACATCATCGCTCGATATTATACGTTCAGTGGTTCCTTGACCAGGCTTCACAGTGTTGAGTGGCCTCATCGCGCGCATCTAAACTTTCTGTGTATGCTTTTTTGCCTTTCTTCAACACTGCTTCAGACGAGAATTTCCAAGCCGGGGGATATCACTGTGAGTATGTGACGAGAGGCATATGGGAAGGTTTAATTGACTTACCTTGCAATAGTACGTGGGCTATGGCGAGAAATAGTGAAGTGTTTTCATACATGGTCTCAAATACTTCATCGTTAGTGTGTATTTTGGCCTGAGCCTCGTTCTAGAACCAAGATATTGACCGCCCACTGCAGTCTACGGGCAGGATGGCAGTCGGTGCTTTAGTCATCCCCGAACTTGATCCTAACCAGGGTCCAGAGGACTCGCAACCTAAACGATTTTCGAGGAAGCAGCATGCCATTCAGTCATGATTTCCTCGGTGCACCACAGCCATCCCCATGATATAGGCGTCTCTCATATTTTGAAACTATTCCAACTTCTCCTACAGACTAGTTTGTGCGCAGAAAACGAGCGTTCTGCAAGTTGACGGCCGAGGCGGGAGATTGAACGCCAAGGTGTGCGGTGTCAACCATCGACTGAGAAGCCATGCTTTCGGCGCCCATGGGCACGAACCTTAGCTTACCATAAGGATCCTGGAAAAGACCAAGCAGAAAGACGTGAAAAGTTGTAGAATACCCAAGGACTGTGACAACGGGGTCGATGCTCTCGATTTCGTCCGAGGACCCCTGAAGTACCCTCCATATTGTTTCTTGCTCGGTCTCGTGGCAACGCGGTGAGAGGGTACCTGAGGCATGAGGAACCTTGAATTTCTGGCACGATTGAAATCCCTTCGAAAGGCACTGTCTTCCGAAGACACAGGATGTAGTACATCTAGAAGGTGCGCTCACACGACACGTGTCCGGGTTAGCTTAGGTAATCTAGGAAGGTCGAGATATTGAGGTCGAGGCGCCGACCTGGCAGGCCTGGCCAGCCCAGCCCACATTGCCAGGGCCAGATCAGTCCTGTGGACTTGCCTGAAGGAGAATTTGCTCCGGATGACCGCCACACCTACTGAGCTTTCTCACGATGCCAGTGGTGACCTGAATGGCAAATTGGACAGGCGGGCTGGCGAGGCAATGCAGGGTAGGAACTAGCTCACGCGAACCGGTTTGAGGCAGGCGCCAAGAATGGTGGTTTCCCCAATGGACCCTGGAGAGGCTCTCTGTGACGTAGTACGTGCCGCGGACCGGGCCACGCTCGTCTCGGGTTGGCTGGAGAGGAGGCGATCTCGGGGGGCGAACTGCAGGATCAGGGTTCAGTACAGGCACAACTGACAGTGGGCAAGAGTGCGTGGCCTGGGGACTCTCTGCCTCTGGCCCCATGCGTCGCTCCTGCTCCTCGAAGGTGCACAGCCGAAATCAAACTTCAGGGTCCATATGGCAAAGCTCCTCCTACCTACCTTACCTCTCCGTCTGAAGAGATCAACACGTCGCGGGTCATGACCGCGACACCTGAGGGATCATTCTTCCATCACATCACAACCTCATCACCACTACATGCTTGTTCTCAGGGCTTCTTATTATGCTCATACTGCATATCGGCAGTCTGCAGTCTTTTACATGTTCAGAAGAAAGACGTACGTCCCTCTTTCTGTTCGTGCATTTTTCACATCATCGCCCATCGCTCCTAGACCTGTCCCGCCCTGTCACGAACAAAAGCTCCCCAAAGTATCCAACGCCTGGCGGATATTTTCCCGTGTGCGCCATCATGATGAACCTCCCTGGAGGCACATGGGCCGGCGCATATTCCAAATCATGAGGGTATTCAAGTACACGCCAAGTCAGTCCGTCGAATCGAGCCATTCGTCCCACCTAAGCAAACCGCAAGACAAAGTCATCAGCCACTGCCGTGACGGTAGCACCATGATGCCGCACGAAAAAGAATCAACACTTCGCAGCTTCCGTCCATCGATATCAAGTCGAACAAAGTCGTCTAGCTCGCTCGACGATCAACAATCTCCCCTGCCCTGAGCAGCGCGCTCATGCCGTCCAAATTAAGATCCGCCTTGGGGGGAGCGCTAGCGCTGTCGTGGACGCTGATAGATGTGCGCGACGACGTGGTCGACGCATCGGTGGCCCCTGAAGAACCCGACGATGAGTATTTAACCAGGGGAGGTGGTGCTCTTTGATCTGACGAAAGGTTAGTCCACGACTCGGGCCAGTTGAGGGCCTGCGACCTACCGGTGACAACGCCCATGGCGCCGGGTCCCGGTGGATGCGTCGCAGAATAGCCCTCATGTTGCGGTGGCTGTCCGAAAAAAGACGTCGGGCGCTGGTCATATGCAAGTGGCGGTGTTGGTCGGCTCGACGACAGCAACGCATGGATTGGCAACGATGCGTCGCTTGGTGTCCTGTGGTAAGGCAGGCCTGAACCGCCAGCGCCAGCATTCCCCGTGGACGACATTTCGTGCTTCAGCGATGGCATCATGGGACCAGGATGCGGCGCTGATGCTTGGCTCGACACATATCCGCCCAAGCCATGATGGTCCGAAGTCCTTGCCACGCCGGTCATTCGGTCGCCATTGAAGACATCCGACAACGACGGCAAGTGCTGTGGCGCTCCAGTATCCGGGCTCGCATGCCTGCCGGACCAAGTTGGCCTCCGCACCTTTTGATGAGGCCCATGTGGACTATCCGATGTCCTGATAGGGGACCGCTCCAGTTCAAAGGCGGTGCTGGCTGGTGAATGGATCGATTCTTCAACAGAATTTTGGTGCGACAGGATCGAAGCGGGTGCGAATGGGTAATCCGGCATCGATGTCACCGAACCGACCCTGTGCTTTCGCGTTGTCGGCCCGTCACTTGCAATGACGCTGTCACTACCACTGCCAGTACCGCTTCCGCCAGGAGTGATGCTGGCGCTGCTACCTTGGTGAACCCGGCCAGCATTTGCATCAAGCTTCAAGCGTTTCGTACCATTTCTGGCGGCTTCCAGACACTGTTAGCTCACTTGCCATCGGGGCACATACAACTTCTCCCCGGTCCAGCAACATACCTTGGTTCTGATGGAGCTGCTTCTGCTTGAAGTCATGCAGGTACTGGGCATACTTCTTGTACTCATTCGTTTTCTTGTACTCGGCCAGGTCTTGGTTGTATTTTTCCTTTGCATTTATCGCCTGCGTCTCGAAAGGCTCCTTCTCGACGTGAGGTAGGCTCTGCCAATTCTCGCCCACAAGCTTCGCAATCTCGGTGAAGGTCAGATTTCGACCTTTCAGGTCATCGCGCATTTCTACTTTTTGTCAGTCTCAGTAGCACCTCACGATTCGATCCGACATACTATTCGAGAACAACACATAGGCGGAGGGTGGCCTCTCTGGAGCATTCTCATCCGGCTATGCCAAAAATCAGTCTTTGCCAACACAGTCCTGGGCAGCAACAACGAACTTTGGGATGTCGTCGGTACTTCCGCTTCGTAACGACCGTCGTCTCCTTCGAGTCTTGTTTGGTCGGTTCAGACTTTATATTCTCTGGCCTAGTATCCTCGACACTCGCTCGGATTGGAGAAACAAGCGAGGCATCCGGTGCTAGGCCTCTCGAATTCGCGATTCTTCTTTGAAGTTTCTGCGCGAGAACGTCAGTCACTGGAAACGTCGAGCAGCGTTGACGACCTTTGCCTACCCTTCGATGACCAAGCTTGACTCCTAACGCGTCGCTACCAGCCGCAGGATCAGCACATATTCTTTTGAAGGCGCCACCAGAGTACTCACAGATCTGACTCTGTGATATCCAAAATCGTTGCCCAGGAATCGAAACCTTGCTCAACAAAAGCATCCAGGTATTGCAAAATCCCCAACTCGGCAAAGATCGTACCCAAGCCTTGGGCCATGCAGGCGAATCGTACCGATGGCGTCGGTACACGCTTAGTGTTTGTTGTGCTGGCTGATCTCTTATTTCCTACCGACCGGTACGTTGTATCGATGGTGTGTGCTCCCTCAATCAATCCACAAGTGTTGGGAACTCGAAAATATGCTCGACTATTCGGTTCGTCATCAATCGATGCGCACCAGGTATGCGATGTCGTCGTCAATCGGTCGCTGTGTCGTCCTTCGTGCTTTGGCCAGAAAAAGCGACTTCACTCTGGAGGTCGAAACACTGCGGTGTGAGGGCTGTCGAAATCCGCCGTCATGAGGCCCAGCCAGATGTTGATAGTGTACTCGATCGATTTTGAATCGTGAGCGACTCGACGAAAATGGCGTTATTGATGCGTCAAATGAAATCGTCGATAGTTCGGGGGGCTTTGGTTGCTCAAATGGCAATCATCAGCAGGTGTGTCGGTGGTCAGTCTTGTCACAACACCCAAAATGGTATGCGGCAGACGTGTTGTGGATATACCCAACGGTTGGTCGCAACGGATGTGCAAGATCTCGATGACATGGGAAAGCAGACCGAGTGCTCGGTTGTGGAGACACACGCTAGATCGGCCAAAGAGGAAAGGCTCTGAGATCATGGTGGGATATGGGAGTGCAGTCTAGAGGTACATCTGAAAAGCAGCGGCAAGTTGCGAGCCAGCCCTCCGGCCGCCCCCCTCCCCCTACTGACAAAAGAAGAGGAGATACTTGTGTACACCCCGAACCAAAAGAAACGACGCAAGGTGACTTACCTACAAATTATTCCAGCGGAACAGAGGACCAAATATTCGAAGCACAGTTACGTGCAACATCAGAAATGGGCGACATAATGGACCAGACCTGAGGAGTCGGTCACTATCGGAGAAACGCTTTCACGCCGAAGGAGAGAGGAGCAACCCCGCATTCAGACACAGAGAACAGTCGGCACAGGGCTTTGGGCTTCGACGTGTCCCTGGGGGTTTCTCGAGTGTGGATGAGCTGGAACTGACTTCCTGGCAGGGGGATCTGAACCTCTGCCGACCATCGACCAGGCAGCGTTTGGGCTACAGAAGGACATTCGAGCACCCACACATGCACCTGATGAAGAAAAAGACGGCCACAACTGTCCAGGGGCCTCCTGGTAAGTCGAGCCAAGACCGGCGGCCTGAGATGGGACAGGTCGCTAGGTTTCCGTCGTTCGCAACGCAAGAACGGACTCCAGGCTGTACGTACATTCTGCACATGCATAGAGACATTGGCGAATCGGCCGAGTCAAAGGGGGGCGTGCATCTAGTAGAATTTTACACTTACAACACTGGCGTGGCAAGGATTCGGCTAGCAAGCCACCAGGCAGGCACCTACCTATCTACCTCGTCTTGTGGGTGTGTTCCCTCCAGTATACTTGACGTGTAGTGAGGGTGTCTCATCGCACAGGCGACGCCGTCCGGTCATTGATCCCATGCTCACAAAGCTATCGAGAATAATATACAGTTCAAGATGCGATTGATGCAAGATAATTCAGCATCTCGATCCCGCCAGCTGAACTAAGGCTGGCCTGACATCATCAGCTCAAGAAGGGCTAGGGGAGCTCACCAGTCATCAAGGCAAACCGAGCCATGGTGGGTATGCCTACTCCTAGTCAGTCAGTCAATCACTGAGGGAAGGAAACAAAGGGTCAGACAGCACTGCTGAGACCGTCATCTGCCCAATGCTGCATTTTCCCATGCTTCATTCAAATCCAGCATCTCGATTTGCATCGGGCAAGAGGCGCTGTTGTCCTGTGGTTCGCAAACCAACAAAAGCGCAGAGCGAACGGACGTCAGTGACAGAGGGCGTGCTTGCTAACAAGACACCCCTGGCGGGCCCTGGTCGGCAACCTACCTGGATCAGCCAACCAATGACATCGCCACGCTACAGGGACAGCGTCGCCCATCGAAGATTTGAGTATGGATCGAGACCTTCTGCGCGGTCCATCGAGCATACATCACAGCCAGCGGGTGTGTTTCGTATGGGGCCTTGAGGACACCAATGGGTGGAAAGTCTGCCGCGGTGTCTGCAAGTGAGACAAGTTCGATTTAGCTGAGTGCTCAGGAAGACAGACGGGTTAACGTCAACGGCGGGTTCTCTCCCTCTTCCGTCTCGGTTCAATACGTTGATTGCCCTCACTGACATTGCCACTCGCCGACATCGATATTGATTCTGGCCCTACCTACCTGGCACACGAGCCGCCCGCAGTAATAACTCTCGCCGCCGGCCCAAGTGCACCTACGTACCTGCCTGCTGGCGTACAGTTACCGGCACGCAGACAGACGGCCGCGCACCAGAGCTTGCAATTTAGTATGACGGATTGCAGGTGCCTCGCCCAGCGTCATGCCCATCAGGCTGGTATTCGAAACAACCCCGAATAATGAGCTGGCGATGATCGTTCAAGGGTGCCCGGTACCTCCCTGCCTACTTACTTGCTCTCATTTCTGGTCAAGCCATCGACAAACAGCTCCTGGCGATGGCGAGGCTGGGCTCACCGGCCGATTGGCCCACCCAAGGTACCCAGAAGCGCATGTCCCAAGTATGGCATTCTGCAACCTTTGAGCCGGTGGCACATGGCGGACACATGTTTTCGCTCACATTCCCACCACAAGAGTTATGACAATCCCAACATCTTGATGACGGTGGCCAACACCTGTGCCCGCAGGGGAGTCGCTAGCGATTTCCGCCCCTGGCCAAAACCCGCACCCGCAGCGAGGCGCACGTCGTCTCTTTGCACTGTAGTTTGGCGCTCAGTGTGTTCCAGTATCAAGATGCGTCGGATCAGCTTCGTAAGTTGCCCATTCGACATGGCGATGTGAAATGGCATGCATGAGGGAGCTTGTCAGGACCTCCGGGACACATGTGTGGGTGTGACAGTCTGAGCGAGTTCCTTCGCAATCCATCATGCCATCGTCATTCGGTTTGGCACCGAACGCACTACGTCAATGCGAATGAGTCCTGAGAACCCATCGTCAGGACTTGCCAGGAGGAGAGAGAGGCTCTGGCTTCGTCCATGCCTGAAGGGCCGTGGTTGTTGACGACCGCCCGCGACCGTCAACGGTGGGCGGAAGAAGGGGTGTCGACCTATCAGACAGCGGGCCCCTGGACCAGGGCATTCTAATCAGGCGGCCAGCCATGAGCTGCTGGCTGGCTGGGGGTTCGCGCCTAGCCCTGCCTCCTACGGTAAGGGGTACCTTAGTCAGTACCAAGTAGGTAGGTACCTGAGCAGGGCGAGACCTCCAGGTGGAAATGGATTACAGTACTACGCGTCCGCATTGCTGCCACGAGATGGGCTCGACCTCCACATGACGTAGGTTAGGTCCGGAATTGCTTCGCGCCGCATCGCAACATCGTCGCCGCCGCCGCCATCGGAATGAAAACAAAGGCATTTGACTGGGAAAGAAAAGAATGGCATGGCTGGACAGGAACAAGACGGCAGAAATCATCGTGCGAGGGGGCGAGATAAGCTAACGATACACCTATCCGCAGAGCGAGGGGGCGACATGATGACCTTTTTCCTCGTCGATTCTCGATGGTTGATACAGAAGCGCGATGCACCACGATGCGGATTGCGGCCTGAGTAGTCGAGCTGTTGGGGTCCAAAGGCAAACGAGCCAAGGAGAGCTGCCGTTTCGGGCTGGTCAACCCGGCCAACAGGTCAGTGAACCCGTTCGCTGGCTTCTCGCAGGGTCGTCGCTGGGGGCGGCTGGGGCGAAAGAGGGGGGGGGGGGGGGGGGGCGAAGAGAGGCAAAGGGGCGGGAGATCACGATTGATAGATTGACTTCTGACAGTTTGGGACAACATCTCGATGAGAAACGTCGTCGAGATCCTGCCCATATCAGATGTTTACCATGTCGCAGAGCATGGGGGTGATAGGCATGTCGGTTCTTGGCTATTGGGTTTCTTTTTGGCGATCACAGCCCCAGAATTGCCGTCATCGCATCGAGATGGGAGGTGCGGCGAGGTGGTGGTGGGGAGGGAGGCTGACTGGGTTGGGAGGTTGTACCGTCGCATGCGACCATGAAATGGCTGTTGAACAAACCCACAGAAACGAGTACGGTAGGTACAAATGAGAGAGTCGTGGGGCCCGCGGCGACCCGGGGAGCTAATCAAGTTCTTCGAGGCTGTGGCATGATATGCTGCGTCTCTGTCGAGGGGGCCATGGGCTTCTGTCTGGAGTACCTCGATCCGGTAGTTGAAGGCATCGATTTGCTGCAAGTGGGACTGAATCGACATCTGACATCTGGCGCGCCATCGGGAGCAGAGGGGTCTAGAGCCCATATCTACCTTCTGGGCCAAGGGAGGTGGGGGGCGTGAGGACTCTCCCGGTGGTCGGCCGTCGAGGTTAACACCTAGGGGCGGGGCCCTTGGACGCCATGTCAATTGCGGAGCCTGTCTTGAGCATGTCGGACCCCATTTAATGTTGCTGCTTTGGCACTTGGAAAGCCAAGGTGAGCCCAGGGCTGTCGTCTCTTTTTCGAATTCAGGGACGGCTCGTCCTTTCGAAAGACCCGACACGAGGGGGGGGAAGACGTGGATTCGGGGCGTTCCTGATGATGATTGCGTATCATGGGCGGTCGGACTGCATACCGTCTTTATCAGTATGGGGTCCTTCTTCCTGACTGACTGGTGATGGCCTTGCGTCACATTGCGGGAGCTTTTTTTTTTTTTTTTTTTTTTTTGGTTGCTTCGAATTTGTTTTTTGCCTGCCTATCCGCCCGTCTGATCCGATATTTTGTTCAAGTTATATCCACCTTCAAGTGACGGAGCAGGCTCCGGGATGGTAGGCTCTCTTGACTGGCTCAAATGGGTGCCGTGATTCATTCATGGTACAAGGGAAAGGGGCTTGCATGGTTTGGCTGCCTACTGGGAAGTTGCACGACGGCACAACCGTGGCGCGCAAGGTGCGGCAGCAATTGGGATATGTTACGGCGAGTCGCCAAATATATAACGGTTCCCGGCACCGCCAGCATGTCCACTTCAACTGTGAAGATGGGGGCACGTGGCTTAAACTTGTGATCAATGCCGTGGTACTTCGGTTGGATGGGACGGGCGGAAAGGGTGTCATCGGCAGTCAGGTGAACATGTTACGTACCGTACTTACTCCCCTGTGAACGAAGAATCATCAAGCAATCGTAAGCTGGAGCAAAACTTGGATGCCGACGCGATGTGCCAAAAAGTTGCTCCGAGGCGGATTCGAACTGCCGTCAATGCAGTATTGTAGTAAGAACCACAATGCATCATCCTAACCAACTAGACGATCGAAGCTGGTGTAATTAGGCGATCTAGAAAATAAGTTGATAACGCTGTGCTTCGGATAGCCACGAGTTAGGCGGCTCACAATCTATGTCGCTTACCGAAAGTGTGACAAACAGGGCTTCTTGCAAAGGTCGATTTTCTCGCATTGTGTACCAGTCTGAAAGAATCCCCATCCACTGTAATGGACATTTGCGAAATGCCCCTCGGAAATATCCAGCCCTTCCAAGTCGAATTATTGTATCGTAATCTTCCATGCTGCCGAGTCGTTGTCGACGACTCGTTAGGTCCACCATTTCCATCTTTGCCACTGTAGAAGCTGTCAGGCAGTCAAAAGACGTACGACAAGCGGGGCCTCATCTCCAACCCCTCCTTCCATCTCGACCTGCCTTTGCCTTGCCTGAGTTCTGTGCCTTGCCTGCCTGCCTGCCAACCTATCAACCTGCCCAATCGTTGACCACTTCTGCCTGTAGCGCTCCCGTGCACTCGCCTCCGAGGCCCAAATCCAGCATCACCAGCACACCAGCACCTCCAGTACAGACATCACCAAAATCATCCCGTCACGCGGCGACGAAGAAGCCTCTCGACACATCGCATCCTGTCTCTGGCCATCATTTCAATCGATTCGTCACCTGTCTCGTGGCCTTTTTGGGTTTCCTCGGTTGGACTGCCTTCCACCCCCCCGAGAACTCACCCCTCCATTTCCCTCACCAAAGACGTTTGAGTCAACAACCCTCGCGGCCCCCGCTCGATCAGCCCATGGCGCCCTTGACGTCCCAGCAAGAAGCCTCGGAGGCCCCGCAGACTGGAGCTCCGTCCGCCCCCCCGTCAGAAGTCACCGTTCCCGACAGCGCAAACGGTGGTGGTGATGCAGCTGGTGCTGGGGACATTGCCCAGGTACGTAAAGAATCCCTTCAGTTCGTTTCAAGCCCGCACCCTCCTCTTCCTCTTTCTCTCTACCCCTTCTCCCGCCATCTGCACGTTTGGGTGCCGACGGAGGGTGTGCAGGGGAATGGCAATTGGATCAGTGACTGACGAATGGATTGGCGTTTGTTCTAGGCCTACAAAGACTTGACCAGGTAAGGGTCCTATTTTCTGCCCGTCTTTTGCTTCCGCGTTCGATCCCCCACACACGCCCTCCTGCCAGGGGGCTCAGTGGGCTCCTAGCGCTGGAGCCTGGCCGCCTGGCTTGCCGCAACCATTTCAACCTCCCTGAGATGCCTAAAAGGTCCCAGCTGCACAAACCTGCCCGGATAGCGCTGCAAGCCCTGCGGCACGACCAAACAACACGCCACCCCTTCCCCTGGCTCGCTGCCATCCACCCCCCCCCCCTCTTTGATCCTTCGTGGGATTCGTGTTTTCTCGAGTCTCGAGATATCGACTTGGGCAACAATGCCTGGGCCGCCCATCGTCCATTTCACTCCGGCAGCTTTCCCATTTCTTGCGGTCTAGGCCGTTTGCCACTTTCGACATGGGAACATGCAGTTTGCGGCAAGCTCGGACACTCCGGAAATGCCGTTTGTCCAACCATGCCAATCAGCCGTTTCGTCCATCGGCCCGCAACATGGCGATTCCGTCTTCTCGATATCGTCCATCTCGAACCTTGCGAATTCCGTTCGGCTGGTTACGAACTGGCGCAGTCGTCGATACGCAAGTCCACTCGAATCGGGAAACTGTGTGGATGCCTGATCTTCTCTTCGCATCTCCATCTGACCTCTCGGCGTTCGTCGATCTCGCCCTGTCGATCGTTGTCGGAAAGGGGCCCGCCAAGAAAGTGTGAAGAAACCCAACTCAGGTTTCGGTCGCCATCTTCGCCCTCCGAGAGAACACATCGTAAGGTTCCTCCTCAGAGCAGCAAGACTTCGTCGACTGCACTGTAGGATACCACCCATCAGACTGAACGCTGAGGCCCGCGCATCTTTGGCTGGTGGCTCAACCGACATGCAGCGCGCCAGTCCTCCAGCTTGTCCGAGATCGAGATCCTTCGTTCAGACCCGAAATTCCAGGCTCGCGCAGAGGTCGGCAGCTTCGCCAGTCGACGGCTTCACAGCACACAGGCGGCGGTACCGGCGGACAATCTTCCGATACGGCGCGTACCTTCAATACGGGCGGTCCTTGACGTTCTAGACCACAATGCGCATGCCCGGCCTAGAACACTCATTCCCTTGGCAACATCAGACGAAGCCGTCTTCCCCTAACGCACATCCATTGGCGCACTGCTTCAGAGGGCAACGCATTCGTTGTCGTCCCGTGCACATGCAAATGGGCAATGCCATGTCCTGCGCGCAGAGAGCGGCAGGAGGATCATGCCTGGACCCGCGGTCCCAGCCCCGACAGCCAAGCGGCTACCCTATGGGGTGTCTTGCTCCCACCAAGATTTAGGGGTTCTCTGTTCAGACTGTATATGGCTTCAGATAGCTTCAGCCACGGGCTGCCTCGCGTGTCATGCACCTCGCTCGAAGACCCCGTAACTGACTAGCGACTTTTTCCTTTTTCTCTGTAGGGGTGAACAAGCCGCCACAGCCCTTGAGGCGAACCTGGCCAAGCTCGAGAGCAGGCTCGACGAGCTGCTAGCCGGGTTCGAGACTGACGACCGCCAAAACGCTTCGTCCGATGGCAAGAGCCCTACGGGCGGTGATGGCACAGGCCCGGCTGAGAAGTGACCACGGCGTCAGATGTGTCTCTCTCTACGAAGGGTCACGATGAGTCTTTGATGGTGGTTATGGTATGCCCTACAGGGTCCGAAATGGGATAAGTGTCGCGGAGGGACAAGATCGCCGGAAACCAGCGGCTCGGGTCGAGCGAAGAGAGATCGGCAAGCAAGGGGGGAAATGGATCCCTCTCTCCCATTTCCGCGATGCGGGATATCGAGGTGGTGTGTGGGGAAAGGGTGCGATATCCTGCCTTATGGAGACCCAGTATATGCAGCTTGTTGATAGCCTTCGGCCTCGACCTGCGGTTTCTTGGATAGCTCTGGTTCTCACAGCCCTAGACTTTACATTAACGACTGAGCTCCCCTGGTCACCTGAACACCGGCCCATGCACCTAGGTCGTTGGTCGTAAGTGCTAAATTTGGTGTAGGAGACGGACCGAGTTGGTCTCATCGCGCTTCTTCTTTTCTCAATACATACCCGGTTTGTCTGGGGTTGACGCCTGAGACGAGCAGACAATCAATGATGATCGAACATGGACTAGCGTTTCTTTTGGGCAGTTCTGTGTGGCATGAGGTCTCGTGCAGAAGTCGGTCCCATTCAGCCTGTCTGTCGTTACTTCTTCTGACAAGAAGCAGAACCGTTGTGGCGTGAGACGCGGGCTGCCGCCGTGGTGTGTGAGACTGGAAAATGTTGGGGCCGGCTTGACGAGGGCCTGGCAACGAAGAGTTATGTACGCAGTGCGAGCGCGGCGCTTCATAATCGAGTATCAGAGACGATCAGAGTGATGGGCAGACACAAGGGGTTCTAGGTAAACTTAATAAGACCCCCGAGAGCAAGAACGGATTCTTCGTCGTATTTGTCTGTTTCCACCCTTTTCAGGTGATAACTTTTGCCGGAAGATCCAATGTCCTGTGGCAAGATCTGGCAAAGAAACCGTCGTTCGCTTCGTCTTGAATTCTGCATGTGGTGATGAGATTGTTTTCTTGCGGCACGCGGCTCGTTCCCGCAGTATGCTTGCTGTCTGAGACTTCAGCACACTTGTCTTCTCATGCGGCTTGGGAGTCACAGCCGGACTTGCGCGTCGTGGTGACCTGAACCCACTGAGATGACATGTAGCATGACGGGCGGGCAGGGACTGAGCCCTCGACTTGCAAAGTGACCTGTCAGTCCCGTAATGACAGACAGACGATTTGTGATGCCCAATGGAGGGGCGAAACCTGCAAAGCTGGGACGTCCTCATCCATCTCAGCCCGTCGTTAAATTTGACGCCACCCGGACGTACACCATAGGCCGCCGCTCATGATATCACAGCATGACACGCCACGGAAAAAGTGTGAAAAAAACAGCCTCGTTTACGGCTAAAATACCAGCTCATCGTTATAAAAAAGCCCCTCAAGACGCCGCACGTGAAAAAACCCAAAATTCCCCTGCCAAAGTAGGAACGGAACCAGAGCCAAGGAAAGTCACAAGAAAACCCCTTTCCTTGCGTCGTCTCCCTTCCATCTTTCATGTCCTACCTGCCCCTCACCCCTCGAAGGACGGGGCCTTGCTCGTTCCCCGTCAGCAGATAAGGGGGAAATAATTCCAGAGCGATAAACCGAGCAACGAGATGACGAAGAAGAAACCCCAAAGAGACCTCACCGTCCCAGGCACGACCCAATTAAGCGTAATGATCTGGGAGGAAAAGGGCGCATCGGACCGAAGAATAATTACAAGGAAAGGTAAGAAATACAACGAGCACCAAACAAAATCAACGCAATGCGGATGCACGTTTATCTTGCTCGCGGGCGGTAAGTGATGCTTCAGGTACGAGTCGAGCCATTTGGAGGCGGTGTCTCGCACTCAGCCAGCCGGACTGGACTCGTATGCGTGCTTTCGGACCATATTCCGTCTCGTGTGCAAACATCCCAGTATGCGGAAACTGGAAGGCAAAAGGACCAAGCAAGCGCTAATGCTTCAATCGACAGATCGGCCATGGCGGCCTTGGGGCTGCCATGTCGCGCTCTCGTAGGCAAAGTTGAGAGGGGAGGGGAGGATGGAGGTGTTGTAGGTTGCAAAAAGCATGTCTTCCAGAGAAGATTTTATTTCGTATTCAACATTGCCAGCGGCTATTCGACGTCGCCAGAGGATGACGAACGGCAAACGCTTGGCTGCAATGTTGGTGATAATGGTGCCGCGAAGAGTAGCTTGAAGTGGCGAGGCCCTGCCTGTTCGGTGAAGGCTATTGACATGCCGAACAGGCCTCACCAGGATCATAGGCGTGGTTGTTTGCTGGGCGCACTGTCTTCGTCAGGTGAGCTGACGTGTTCGTAAGGCCACTTGCGCTTTTCTCTTCGCGACGCCTCATCCTAGGTGCTGTGAGACCTCATGGAGTGGAACTGAGGAGATATTAGCCTGGGGTCATACGTGCAACGAACATCTGAACATACTCTCGAAATAGGATCCTCCTGATCTGCGGTCACCAGGGCCGGGCTGTCCAGGCTCTGCCCAACCAACGGGTCCCTAGATGTGAAAGCACGGGTCTCCAGTGAAGGGCGGAGGCTGGAGCCAGAGTCGTCTTGCTTCTTTTCCGCATCATCCTTCTTGTGTGGCTGGTCTCGCTCGCGGTTTTTCTCAAGGAGCTGCCCACCAAGGGTTGCGCACTTGAGAATTGTCTGGATAAGGTGGTTCTGCTGAAGAGGTTTCGAGAGATACTCGTCCATCTGGGCCTGGATGCACTTTTCACGATCACCCATCATGGCGTGCGCCGTGAGGGCGATGATGGGAGTACGGTGAGAGCCAGCCTCCCGCTCGTAGTCTCTGATCTTGCCAGTGGCTTCGAAACCGCCCATGATGGGCATCTGCACATCCATCAGGATGACATCGAATCTCTTCCTCTTGATCGCCTCGACAGCCTCGTGACCATTGCCTACGACCGTGACGACGTGGTGGTACTTCTCGAGAATCTTGACGGCCAGACGCTGGTTGACGCGGTTGTCTTCTGCCAGCAAAATCTCGAACGATTTGGTGTTGTCGGCAAGTGACGGAGTGGCGCGGTTCTCGAGAGCTGGGATCATTCCGTTGCCAAGGTCGACCGCCTTGCAAGGCGTCGTCATGTAGGATGTGATACCGAGGTCCAAGCACGCCTTCATCCTAACGTTGACAATAGGCGCCAGGAGGACGATCGGCAGGTACTTGAAGTCGTCGACAGAGCGAAGTCTTCTCGCCGTGTCAATTGAGTCGACGATGATGACATCGTAAGGCATGGATGCGGCGGCGATACCGCGAACTCTGTCGAGGGACGGGCTCTTCTCCGAGTCGACGACAACGGGAATGAGACCGATGGCACCCAGCATGTCGCGAATCTCCACACCATAGGCAGTCTGAGTCTTGTCCACGAAGAGGACCTGGTGACCCTTGTATGGCTTGATCTGCTTTTCAATCGACTCGAAGCCGACATCACACAGGCGAACCTTGCAAGTAAAGTGGAATGCGCTGCCCTTGCCGTGGTTGCTCTTCACCCACAGATCACCTCCCATGAGCTTAACCAGCCTTTTCGAGATGGATAACCCGAGTCCGGTACCACCGAACTTGCGAGTCATCGATCCGTCGGCTTGCTGGAAGGTATCAAAGATGAGGTCCAGTTTGTCGGCGGCAATGCCAATACCCGTGTCAGTAACCACAAACTCGATGGCGTACTGGTTGGGTCCACAGGGGAACTTGAGCTCGTCGGCCTTTTTGATCGTGAGGCTGACTTCGCCGTGTTCGGTAAACTTGATCGCGTTTCCAACCAAGTTCAGGATGATCTGTCGTAGACGGAAAGAATCGCCAATAACGTAATCCGGAACGGAACTGTCGACCTTGTACGTGAGGTCCAAGAACTTTTCATTGGCCTTCACGGCCAGGGTCTTCAGCGCGTTGAACACAGTGCCTCGGAGGGTGTAGGGGATCTCTTCGATGACCATCCTCCTCGCCTCGATCTTGGACAGATCCAAAATGTCGTCGATAATAGTCAACAAACTATTAGCCAAACTGTTGACGATATTCAGCATCTCTCGCTGGTATTGCGTCAGGTCCGTGTCCAGGGTCAGCTGAGTCATGCCGATGATGCCGTTCATGGGTGTTCGAATCTCGTGCGACATGTTGGCGAGGAACTCCGACTTTGTCTTGTTGGCAAGCTCTGCAGCTTCCCTTGCTTGAGTGTTCCTCTGGATACTGTCTCGCAGGTTGGACACCATCTGATTGATCTTGCGCTTGAGCTCGTCCATTTCACCGGACGCCTCGACTTCGACCAGTTTTGTGAAATCACCGTCGGTCGCAAGGTTTGTGATGTCGGAGAAGGCTCGCACTTGTGCGGTCTACAAATGTCAATATAGCCGTAGGGCGAGAGGCGAGGTTGCAGGTACTCACCAAGTTGCTTGCCATGGTGTTGACGTCCGAAGTGATCTCCTTCCAGCGCCCGTTGAGCCCAGCAACATCAGCCTGGGCACCCATCTTGCCGTCCACACCGACATCTCGGGCTACTCGTTGAACTTCGTTGCAGAAGTTCGAAAGACGATCAACCATGTTGTTTATCGTATCCTTGAGTACCAGGAACTCTCCAGAAGCCTCAACTTCGATCTTCTGGCTCATTCTACCGTTTGCAATGGCTTGTGTGACGGTGGAAATGCCTCGCACCTGTGAGGCTGTTAGCAACTCATTCTGCAAAGCGTGGGCAAATCAACATGCCTGCAACGTCAGGTTGGACGCCATCGTGTTGACATTTTCTGTGAGATCCTTCCATTTGCCCTCGACATTGTTGACCTGCGCTTGTCCGCCAAGCGTACCGTCCGTGCCGACTTCGCGGGCGACTTTGCTGACCTCGAAGGCGAAGGTGCCGAGGCGGTCAACCATGGTGTTGATTGTGTTCTTGAGGTCAAGAATCTCGCCCTGAGCGGGCACACCGATCTTCTTGGTGAGATCACCCTTGGCGACGGCTGTCGTGATCCTGGCAATCTCTCGCACCTGTGTGGTCAAGTTCATGGCCATGCCGTTGACGTTCTCGGTGAGATCCTTCCAGGTTCCTTCGACATCGTGCACGGTGGCCTGACCACCAAGTCTTCCTTCGGTTCCGACTTCCCTGGCGATCTTGGTGACCTCGCGAGCGAACTGCTGTAGTTGGTCAACCATGGAGTTGATTGTTGATTTGAGCTCGAAAATTTCGCCCCTGCAGTCGGCCTGGACCTTCTGGGTGAGATCACCCTTGGCTACAGCAGTTGTGACTTCGATGATGTCTCGCACTTGTGTTGTAAGATTGTTCGCCATGGCGTTGACGTTGACCGTGAGTTCGTTCCACATGCCCTTTACGCCTTCGACATCAGCCTGACCGCCGAGCATACCTTCGGTTCCGACATCGCGAGCTACACGGCTGACTTCAGAGGCAAAGGTTCGCAACTGGTCCACCATGGTGTTGATGGTCTGTTGCAGTTGCAGAATTTCTCCTCGGGCGGGTCGTTCGATCTTCTTGGTCAGGTCACCGTAGGCGACGGCAGTGGTAACTGATGCGATTTCGCGCACTGGAGTTGCGGGTTAGCATGACCATGAGAGCTTCGCTGGAAGCGACAGTGTTTACCTTGATCGGTAAGATTTTGGGCCATGACGTTGACTGTGAAAATTGTTAGCTGCGTGCCGTGCAAGAAACAGGACGATCGAGCCAACCATTGTCTGTAAGCTCCTTCCACGTTCCGTCGACGCCTTCGATGCGGGCCTGCCCGCCAAGTAGACCCTCGGTGCCGACCTCGCGGGCGACTCGGGAAACCTCGCTGGAGAAGACCTGGAGCTGGTCCATCATAGTGTTGATCGTCCTCTTGAAGGTCGTGATTTCGGGGTCCATCTCTACAGAGTTCATGCGGACCTTCTTGGAGAGATCACCGCGAGCGACAGCCGTGACAATCTCACCGATCTCTCGCAGGGCCTTTTGGAAAGCCTCGTTGGCCTTTTGGTGCTTCCATAGTTCGCGTTCGAGCCTGGCGACGCGGTCCTGTTCGATCCTAGAGAACGCCTGCTCCTGCAGTTCCTTTTGCTCGAGCAGCTGGGCGCTGACGCTGGTGATCTCTTCCCTGGCGCTAGAAATGCCCTTCTCCTGGTCAAGGACCTTCTCTTGGAGGCTCTCAAGAGCTTCGTCAGTCAGCGGGCTGCCTGCACCCCAAGAATCAGCCTTTGTACCTTCTCGCTGCAGCTGGGGCCGCGCGACGACTCTGCCGCTAGGGGAGGGGAACGTGCCAGTCGGGTCGTCCCCAAATAGAGAGTCGTGGACCTCGTTGGGGGTTTCGGGGAACTCAGTGGGAGCTGTGTGTGCGCGGTTCTCGAGCTTATCGATGCGCTGAGCGAGCTTGGTGAGTTCGAGCTCGAGGCTGCGCTTCGCAGGTGTGTCGCGCCCAGGAAGTTCGATCCTCGTGGTGTCTTTTCGGAAGGGTAGAGACATGGGCGTGCTGCCGTCGGCGGCAAAGGACTGCACGATGGCCGCCGCAGCGGCCAGGGCTGAATCGTCCACCATTGTCGGGCAGGGTTGCTAGGACAGTAGTCCTGTTCGGTTCGGGTCAGAAGTCTTGGTGACGGGTTTCGATAATGTAGAGGGCCAGAGAGAGGTCAAGTAGTATCGATTCGGTCAAAACTTGGTTCGCTGAATGAGGAACAGACGTGTTTCGGGGGGTGGGCGTGGATCAGAAGTCGAGGGAAAACCACAGCATAGTAACTTCGGCAAGCAGGCCGACCGCGACTAGGTCAGTGGTGAACGAGATGTGGTATGGCAGACACGAGCGTCTTGTCGCCGGTCCCCAGAGCAAAGCACCACAAGGTCTCGAAGTGCCGGGTCGATACAGCCAAAATAAAACAACGCTGCACGTTGAGGTCGGATGAGGAGGGTTGAGGAGTTCAAGGGGGGTTGCCAAAGGCGGCGGGTGAAATCCTTGGGTAGGATAGATAGGTAGGCAGGTGAGTGGAGGAGGATCCAGAAAAAAAAGGAGGGCGAGGAGGACGAGGGATCGGACTGGAGACGAGGATGCACAGGCTCTTGGGGCCTGTCGGAAGCAAAATAGGTAGTGTAGTGTACAGGGTAGCTTCTACTGCGTGTGAGCAGCCTTGGTCGTGCTAGGTACTGACTGCTTTGGTGGTGGGCGTTAGGTGATGGATGAGGCGGATACGGTAGCCTTGACAGCAATCAGCAAGGGGGGGGGGGGATAATGGAAGGCTTGGGAGGATAGAGGGGGCGACAGAGCGCGCGCAAATGGTGGATTGACAGGGAAAGACAAGGGCATGGGATTCGTGATTGGTGATGGGGATGGGGATGGGGCGGGATGGACGGTTGGAGGGGGATCGAGGAGACAAGAGAGATGGGGGGCAACCATTGGCGACCGGCGCGGTTGTGGAGTTGAAGGTGCTTGGCATCCGCGGCGCCAAGCCCATGAGGGGCCAAGATGACTTGGTTGGGACTAGTGTCAACCGTTCTCTTTCTCTTTGCTCGAACGAGCTGTTCACTTTCTCCTTGACATGATTCTTCTACAGAGTGCTTGCTCGTGCTCGGGTGGAACTCATCTCCGTCTGTTTGCAATCGTCGAGACAGCAGACAGCAGACAGCAGACAGCAGACAGCAGACAGCAGACAGTAGACAGCAGACAGTAGACAGTAGACAGCAGACAGTAGACAGCAGACAGCAGACAGCAGACAGTAGACAGCAGACAGTAGACAGTAGACAGCAGACAGTAGACAGCAGACAGCAGACAGACAGCCAGCCAGCCGGCTTTCTTCTTCCTTCCGGGTTTCCTGGAGATCTGCTTTTGGTACCTAAGCACCTCCTGATGGCCAATACGAAGGCTTGCAGGATGCTGATCGGATCGTTTATCCCTGGAATCCTTGAAACCCCTACAAGTACCAAACCACGAAGCGAAGCACAGGCCTCCAGCTTCCACGAGTGTCAGGATCAGGGGGGCTAGCACTGCTCTACCTGTTAGCCTCTCTCCAACGTGCCTGTCTGTATCCCGTGACCGTGATGAGCCCTGAGGAATGGATCTGCGGCTTCCCCGAGGACTTGCCTCGATGCCTCGATGGGCCCCGAATTGCCTCGACTTGCGTCGGTCGCCCTACAGGCCGGATGCCCGATAAAAGCTTGGCATGTATGGCAGTTGCATCGCAAGACGGTTGTAGGCATGAGGCTTGATGGGCAGAAGTGGCATGGTCATGCTGAACAAATGCAAATCGGCTTGCTACTTCTCTCATCCCTTGATCGTCGTCGGATGGAAGGAGGCCTGCCATCAGAACTCAGTCGGTAGTACAGCTGGTGCGGTAGAGTCCAAGTGATTGCCCAATCTGTAACCCATCAAAGGCCTGGCATTTCACTATGCCTCAAAACGGCTAAGTGTCTCGCTATCCCAAGTCGACCCCAGCAAGCGGTCGACAAAAAGAATGGCCTACCAAGTGAAAGATTACCTCGATTTACTAGTAGATCATGAGAGGTCAAGGGTACCTACCGGTGCTCCACTATCATAACGTAAGCCGACAGAAGGAACTGTTGGTAGGCCAGTTTTTTTGTCGACCGCTTGCCCAGCCAACGTGGCGTAGTTCCGAGATTCGCGCATCTGAACACTGTGAAGAGAATTTTGACCAATCGTACCGGACGACAGCCAAGCATTCAGAGGTGCAGGTGCCACTCTCCAGGCTGGTATTTAGTAGTCAGACGGTGCATTTACTCGAATGCAAAGACTGTATGGGGCGGGGCGCTCTCTCCTCGACAATGCCTCATGCTTCGTATCCCAGCACTCTAACAACCTCCACACTATTACCTACCTACCTTGTCTACCTTCCTACGTGCCCCATACCTCGATCACCACAAAACGATGCCCAAACAGTAACGCGATTCTGGAGTGCACGCGACTCGGCAGATGGGAGATGGTTGGTGGTAGATGCACCTTGGCCACCCGAGGTCCTGATTCTTTTCCTCCCTCTCTCTGGATCGGATTGGATTGGAGAACTTCAGCTCCCCCGAGCCTTGCGAACCCCTACTCGTTTCAAGTTGGTCGATCCCACTCGATACACCAGGACATCACGACATACCGGTACACGACGCCCCCCTTACAAACTCACTCTCTTAATCTTTGTGGTCAGCGTCCCCAGTCCACGGCATGTGGATTGTACAGCGCGAAATGCTGTCGCCAGCCGACGTGTGTTCGCGCCGCCGACGTCACCCGCCGCCTCGGTTTCTACTCCAACATGGCGTCCATGTACAGAAAGTGTCCCTGGACAACTGAGTCGACTCGTCGTGCCCCTCGGTTTTCGGCCGCATTTGCTCCCTCTAGGTTTTTCCTTGCGTCTTTTGACAGCGATAGCCCTGACAGGCTTGGGCTTTCAGGGCATTCCCGCCCAACGCAACACTACGACATGATCTGTCCGCAGCCACCCGTACGAATGAAGAAATGATGCTCGACAGGTTTTCCATAGCCAGATCTACGACCTTGCTGGCTCGTTTGGTCGTCATCTCATATCACCTCATCCAGCCCAGCCCAGCATCTTGTGTCACTTAAGTCCGCTGATGGTGGACGCCCCGACTTCCCTAGCCGCAACTCCACGACTCGCTAATGCAGCCCATCTCTTCTTAGCCGCCGAACCGCTACCAACACGAGCACCACCATCGGCCCATCCCAATTTGTTCTCCCGCCCTCCGACCGTTTGAAGGGTCGAACGCCATCTGAACTTGAGCTGCTGGTGGGTATTTCCATCAGACTTTTGACGACCAGCTCGAAGGCTCTCGAAATAGCACACAACTACCCCTGAACCAGTGCTACAGCGAACCCTCAAGGCACCAGCGGTGCCAGATTGCGGCAGAAGCATGCCAGGGACATCTCGATCCTCATAAGCTCGTCATGCTTGATTCTGCACGATGTTGCTGCCGGATGCCATGCGACGGCCGCTGCTGCCTCCTGTGGGTGCAACGTGTCAAGCGTCGTCGACACATCGATTTTTCTGCCCACCAGGACCCTGCCGTGACCTTCCGTCACAACCCCAATAGGGCCCCTTGGTCGACGTCGTTTTAACTCGACAGGGGAAAATGGGATACGGAACTCAAAAACAACCAAAAATCCAGAAATTGACCTCCAAGCTGACCTGAGCCGCGGATCACTAGCTCAGGAGCAACAGAGAGCTGAAAACCTGTATTCACCCCCTTCTCAACTGCCCCCTTCCGACAGTTCTGACCGTACAGTACAGTGTGAAAGATGCTTGAGGAAATTGACCAGGACCCTGGAATATGACATCGGATTTCGGCAAAAGCCCGCCCAGATGGGGGGGAATCCTCCCAGGCCCCACGCCCGCGACATCGCCATAGCGAGTGTTCGAACTGGCTGCCCGCTTGGCCGCCTACCCGCCACCGCTCGACCACCGTTTACAACCGTCACATTTCGCATTCCCCTCGGCCTCGCGGCAGGCAAGCAAGGAAATCACTCTGCATCTGCAGCATCAACTTCCTGTCTGATTCGGTCTATTGTTTAGCGTCTCAACCGCCGTAAGCACTCTCGATAGTCATGCCAAGCAGGCGGCAGGCTCCTCAATCGCTTCAACACGTGAAAAGGACACCTCGTGACACCATCACCCCCTTCGCCTCCTCAGCGGTGTGGCCCCTCTCATCGTCCCATCCACGGGGAGGCGGACGACCTGACTCGGCCTCCACTGACCTAACATCTGCATCCATCACCACGCCGGAGGAAAAAGGAAGAAAAAGCAGTGCCCCTCTTGGATACAAGTAACATAGTAATTCCCGAATACCGAAAAGACTCAACCCCCCACTTTCTCCACCGACCATTCTTCGAGATCCATCCCCGTTTCACAAGTCCAGAAAGAGGAGGCCGTGGCCCGCCCACCTGCCCGCTCTCTATCCGCATTCGGCCTTGCAGCGATGTCACGGCGCCAGAGGCGCGGCTACCACGTGGAGCGAGGCGACATTTGGGAGGGGCGAGCGGCGCGGGATGGACGGCGGAACGGCCTTGGGATAGGGCACAACGGATGCGACGTTGCTGTCGCTGAGAGTTGGTGAAACTGTTCCTTATATACCGCAGTGCAATCAATATAGCTGCTACTGCCCTATCGTTTGTCTCGGGAATCGTTTGGTCACGGCGCACTCATGGAGGCAGCCAGCCCGGCTCATCGTGGCCGCCTCGTGATACGTTCGCCGGGAAACGAAGCGAGTGCTACGCTGCCCGGACCCCATAGGTTCCCTTCTCGTGGGCCCTGTTGCGGGGTACTTAACAAGACGATCTTCGCTATATGACAAGTTTCAAAGTGACACAAGTGCGACAATATCAGGCTTCTTAAGCATGAAATCGTCTATCACATGTTGCTCGTCTGACTCTGCCGTCGAAACCTCATGTCATGGCCAACATCAGGTCCCAATCGCTGTGATAAATCATCCTTCATACACAAAAAAAAGGGGCCCAAATTCGCTGGTAATTATCTGCGTTCTCTCTCGTCCACGCCCATGTAGGTCCAAAAGCCTCGCTTCAGCCAAAAGGAAGAAACAAACAACATAAGCAGTCAGTCTTTCACACACACTCTCGGATAAGGGGGGTATCGTATCAGATGAAAATGCCCGAATAAACGCGCTCCGCAACTGTCGGGCAAGCTCCTTTGCCGCCGCTTCTCCTCTCCTCTCACATTACCTGGTGCTCGCTCACCGCCGGGGCAGGTTGTTCTTCGTGTAGGGGGCACCCCCGGCCCCGCCGCCTGCCCATCCTTGCGAGACGCTGTTGTTGACGATCATCATGGCCGCGTTCCTCGCGGACTGCCGCTCCTTTTGCCGCGTCCGCTCCTTGAGGTAGTTGGCAGCCTCAGGCCTCATGCGCAGAATGCGCATGATCATGTCGTCACTTGGCTCCGCCTGAGCCTCCTTCCACTTCTCCTCCTTGGCGCGGCGCATGGTGCCGAGGTTGCGGCTCATCATGATGCTCTTGCCGCGCTTGATGGTGCCCATACTGCCGAACGCCGCGACCGACGGCGCGCCCATGACGGCCGGGGCCGAGAGGCGGTTCGGCGCGTTGGCTTGCTGCGCGAGTGCCTTTTGCGTCTTTTGCGCGTTCGAGGCGGCCATGCGCTCCGACTCGCGGATGAGCGTGGCCGTGTCCTCAAAGTAGAAGAAATTGAGAGATGCGAGCTCGTGCCACTTGGGCGATCGTAGTTCATTCTCGGGAACGCCGAGTTCGTTGCCCTCCTCATCCTTTGCGTTGAAGAAGGCCAGGAGCATGCGCAGCCATGAATAGACAATGTCGACCTCAAGGCGGCTCAACGGTCGTTGTTCGGAGGGCTTGTCGGAAAGCGGCGGCACCAGCAGCCCCTCAACTGCCAAAAGGACCTCCTTCCATAGCCGAAGTATGACAGAGCGCATGGTGTCGTTTGTTAGCGTCTGATTCATGATGGTGAAGTTGGCATGGAAATAGTCCATTAGAGGGTCCAGTGATTCATCGATGACTGCCTTCGTGGGCACCATGGGCATGACCGATGTTCTCTTCTTCCACAGGCTCGTAACTGAAGCACCTATTCCGGCTCCTCCCAGGAGTCGCCGCAACGTTTCATGCGAGAGGGTCGAGTTGATTTGGTCCCGAAGCTGCGAGCAGTTTTAGTATGCTGGGCCACAAGCTGGAGAATACTACCTCACCTTGTCAGTGATCTTGCGGACCATGATCTGCTCTGTTCGCTTCAGGTCCCTGAACGCCTTGCCGAATTGGAACTCTATGTCGTCGCGCTCGCCTTCCATGCTGATCTTGACCAGAACCCTGCCCTGGGTATCAAGATCAAGCCAAATCTCCCGAGGGATGTAATCGCTGAAGTGAACAGGGTCTAGCTTAAAGGACGTCCGGCCCACAAAGTCGTGGTCCCCAAACATGTCGTCATCCCAAACAGTGGCAATGATGGTAATCGGTGCAGTGACGGTGATGTCCCTGGATTCATCCCACCGAGGGTTCAAGCTTTTCCGGACGACTCTGGTCTTGTGGAGACGCTTCTGGCGCTCGTCAACCAGGACCACGTACGGGTCACTGAAGCCGTTGGGGTCGCACGCCTTGAGATCCTCTGCTTCGACAATCTTCACCGTGAAGTTGTATTTGTTCGGCCTCCGGGTCTGCTGCTTTGGCCCATCTATGGTTCGGATGATCTCCGCGCACCGATCAACGTTCATGGTGTGTTCCAGCTTGTCGAGCTTTTGTTTCGCGAACTCGATATTGTTGAGCATGACGAATGCCTACAATGAAGTTAGAAAGGCGGCCAGTCCCACAACTCGGTTATCAAAGCTTACCTTTGAACTAAAATTGTAAGGCTCCGGCTTCTCCTTGTTATTCCATGCCTCTTTGGCATACTGCATGAACCTCTCCTGCGTTGTCCTCGACGCCATGGCTTCTTCCTGGGGTGTCAACCGGTCCATGTCCGCAGCAAAGATCCTTCCAACTTCCTCACAATACCTCTCGATGCCGATTGCGAAAATGTGCGCAAGTGCCGTCATGAAACGAGCGTGATGCTCTTCGTTTCGCCACTCAAGCTGGTCGATCTGTGTCACTGGGGCTGAGAAGAACTGGAACAGATCGGCTATGCTCGCGCTGTGTCGTTCCGCATTGGACGGCAAACGCTCGCCATCATCTCCAAGAGCCCTGAAGTCGTCCAACTTGATGGCGTTGACAACGCCGCCTTCCATTCTCGCCTCTGCTTCACGAATCCACCTCCAGACAAAGTCCTGCAGGAGTCCTTCGATGTCGAAACTAAAGTCAACACCAGGGAGGAACTTGTAGTGACTTTCACGCAGCTTTATCAGCTCTCTGTATAGATCGAATCCATCATCAATGTCAAGTTCGCAGCCAGCTGCTTGCGCACTCTGGATAGCCTTTCCAATGATGTGCTCCGCATCCTGCTCAAATATCGGAAGAATTGTCTGCACCAGAATGGGCAGCGGTGTCACACCCTTAATCTCGGACATGCTTCGATAACGCTTCTGAATCTTTGCCACACGCTGGACGACTAACTTCCCCATCTCGATCACATGAGAGAACTGCCATGATTCGGCATCTTCAGGCAGCTTACTCTGTACGATCTCGTGGTAAAGATCCCTTGCCGATTGACGAAGAGCCTCAGCCACTTGCTTCGAGAAGTCGGTCAACTGCTCTTGCTTGGGAGCAAACGCAGGATCCTCCTCAATGTGCTCCTCCAGCACTTTCATGATTGAGGCAATATTGGGGGGGCTCTGTCCGTAGCACTCCTTGAGCTGGTTGAACAAGTCCCGTAACAACGCATCGTGGATTGTCTGCAAAGTCTGTTGATAAACGATGAAGTCTTGCACAGTCCATAGCTGGCGGTCGATCTGAGATAGGCCAGCTGGATAATGTTGCAAAGCAGGCGCTTTACGTTGATCTGTCGAAGCTTCCTTGACGATTTCTAGTGTTTCCGCGAGTTGATCGACGTCGACCTCGCCATCCAGGAATCTTTTGGATGCCACCTCAATGACCACAATGAGCCTGGTGAATTGAGGAAGCCGCCAGAACACAGATAGTTCGATTAACAGCTCAATGCTTTGAGGGGACAATGGCGCGTACGGGAGGGCAGGGTCTGAGTGGAGATGGTCGTATGTCATACAATACTGAAGGAAGGCCTTATAGAAGGACCTTGGGTTTTGCGGGATGAAGGTGTAGGCCGGCTCTTCGACGGTCTGCGTGCCACCCGGCGCGTCTTCCAGTGATAGGGAGCTCAGGCTGATCATGGAGGGGTCAGATGCGTAGGAACCCGAGTCGGGGTTAGACAAGGCTCGGCTAAGGTCTCCATAGGCTTGATCCTCGCCGTAGAATGACATGGGCCGCCCAGGCAGTGGCTTATCAAGACTTGAGGATGACGTTTTGAGTAACTCGGGCTTCGCAGTCGTGATTTTGAATAGAATCTCTGACAGGTGGGTTGCTTCGGCCTTTTTCCATTCTTCGTACGCCTCATCAGTGTCGAAGTCGTGTTTCCGTAACGAACCTGGCGCGTTTGAGGCTAGTCGATGCTGGTATGCTTTGATGTCCTTCAGAGCTGCCTCTTCCGTCCAAACTTGTCGATGGGCATCGATATCCGACTGCACGTCGGTCTTCGTACGTCCGAAAATCCGTTGTATCAAAAGAACAAGAGGCATGTCCTTGACGTCGTAGCTCAGAGGCACGATAACCTCAATCATCTTTGTTTCTGTTTGATTATTGACGTCCGCAAGGTTTTGATCGTTTGTAAGGAGTTTCTTCTCCAAACTATCAAGCCTCTTCATCAGCTCTGGTCTGTCACGGTCAACGCCCTGATCCCGCAGCATGTGAGATACGAGGCGCACGAAGAGGGCCAGATGGCGATCGGCCAACATCTTGGAATGGTCTTCAACAGAGTTTGCTTGAGCGGCTGTCGCATTGGCGGCTTTGGTGGCGGAGGAGTAGAACATGAGAATGTAGGGATCGATCTTGCGTTCGTCGTCGGCTCTCTTCTGGAAGGCTCTTTCGGTGAAGGCAGTGTACGCTCGCGCGAAGCTCCTTTTGACGGCAGCATCGTTGTATCCCGGGAGGGAGTAACTACCCTGCACAACTTGACTGAGTCTCTTCTCTAGAGAGCTTCTAAACCCATGGGGCATAGTAATCTTGGACGAGCCTGAAGGGGAGCTAAGTTGACTGATCAGCTCGCCGACGCCGGTGTGGGACCGCTGTCCGGCCTTGTGTATAGGCTTGGGCGCAGCAACCCATTGCTTGCGCTTCGTCTTTGGTTGTAGAAGGTAGTTCAGGTAGGCAATTCGGAGGGCAAAGGTGTAGGCGTCATCGTGGCTGATGATGTGCGTTTGCGACCTTGAAGCGGCCCGCTTAAGGGTGCTGCCCCTATTGCTGTCGTTTCGGCGATGCAGGTAAGAGTTCCTCGATGCTGAGGACATGGTGCTTCGGTGCAGATCTAATGGAGGAAGAGACAGGATACCGCCGAAACTGGGATAGGGTCGACAGCCAGCGACAGAAGCGCAATGGAAGTCTTGCACAAGATTTTGGGAAAGGTTTCGTGTGTCGATGATCGATGCGGCTCTGGGCCGCGGCGCGGGTTTGAAGGGATCGGTCGATCAGCGCAAAGTAACGGCTATCGAAGGGCGAAGCGACTTTCAAGGTTAAATCTCAGTTCGTGCAGATGCGATCGCGCAGTCAGAGCTGGGCATGACGGACCCAAAGTGGCGATGTGAGGTCGATGTTGACGTTCGGGAGGGATGACGGTGGCTCCCTTCACTTGTGGCAGGACGAAAGGCTCTAAGCGCTGTCTGCCACATCGAAGCAGGCGTCACTGGTGGCACACAACAAGGGCGGGCACCCACGTCATTGCGATAGGGCGGATTACAGGGGCGGGTCGGTGCCGGGTATTCCTCTTAGCGCGTGTTGCCGCCGTACGATGTTTCGTGTTTTGGGTGTCGTGGCAGCCTGGCGGTGGTGGTACCCCAAGCAATTACACGACCCCGCCAGGTACGGTACGGCTTTTGGAGCACCCCCGTGATACCAGCCAGTACACATTCTGGTTCTGATGAGCCGCACCTCATGATCCAGACAAGCTTCCACAGCAAGCGCCATGCGGCAAAGAGACCTGGAAACCTCGTGTTGCAGCTTCTCAAGCGGAGGGGGCTGCAACGCTGACGAGGCAGCATGCAGCAACACGAGATGATGTTGTGCACCTCATCGGAGACGTGATGTGATGATGATACCGAGAAAGGCATGCGCTTGCATCCTGTCTGCCCACTGAAGACTTCGGTAGTGGACAAGACTATTTGAGTTGACCGGCATTTGGGCTTGAACCAACCCTAGATAATCCAGATAGCCCACGCTGTGATTCACTTTCTCCTCGAAACACGTTCCTTGTCGAGATTTTGTGCTCATTTCAGGCTTGGCCCTGACTAGTCTCTAGAAAACTGCAGACATGTTCAACCTGCGACGTTGACCGACGATCGAATTACGGGGCTACGGGCCATCTCCTCGTACTTTGATAAGATTGCGGGCGCGGGCTGCCGAGGTGACGAGATGGATGCGAGCCATGATGCAGGGACCCGAGGGCTTGCAGCAGCGATAAAAGGAAGTGGAATAATACTAAAACCTTTCTGGTATTCGCCAACCCGGACATTCTGAAGTGGGTAACATGGCAAAAACCATACGTTGCCAAGGAGAGATCGTTTACGGCGACTAAAAGGCATAAATACGCACGACGGTGTTCGGGTGTTCCTGCGCCATGATAGGTGTTAACAAGTAAATGCCCCATGTTTTCTGTCGCCCTAAGTCCAAGACGCATATGGTGAGTCTCGGACCAGGCCAACGGTGCCATCTCGTGTTGTATTAGCTCTCGTCGCATCGCGACTGGCCCGAATCCGGCGATAAGGTGTACAGTAGCGGGGGGCTGCCCTGACGAGGCGCCACATTGGCGCTCCTCTTCTGTGAGATACTTTGTTTGTTTTTTGTTGCCTTGCATTATAGCACCTGGGGAAGAGACCTCGTGATGAATGTGCCTATTTTGGTTGCCCATCTCCAGTGCTCTCCTCGGTGCAGGCAGGCAGGCACCTGGCTACAGTATTGCCCTGCATGGATTTACCACCATTGAGATGGCAAGAGGTAGGTATGGGACTGGTGCCTATCCAACTTGGCAAACTTGGGTAAGGTAGCTAACTGATGATACGGCTCCAGGTTTGTGGCATGAAGTCAGTCAGGACGCGGGTGAGTAACAGGCAAAGTCACTCGAAGGCGGTCACGGTGGGAACAGGTGGGGTGGGGCAACCGACTCCCCCTACCAGTTGAAGCCCCCCACCCCTCCACAGCCTTAGCTTCAGCGCCAGCTTCCTTCTAGTCGAGTCCCATGTCCCTCCATCCTTCAGCGCACTTCAGTGCTCTGTTCTTGATGTGTTGATCATAAGGTATGGTACCTTAGATCCCTCGCCCTCGCCGCACTCCAATTTACTCAACGTCACCTGCAGACATCACCACCTCCTGCGTGGACTGGGTCAGAGGAGCACATTTTCTTCTCTCGCAGATGTCCGGGCTGGGACCTCCCTTTCACCACCTACACCCTTTCCAGTTTGGTGCCAGTACGTGATGCCGCAGCCGAGAGCTCCGCCCATCACCCAAAATCGTCGCTGCAGCACCCTTACCAAGGCAGCCCGCAGTACAGACAGAGTAAAGTACCTTACATCCTACATCATTCTGCCTGCAACTCTCCCACACTCGACATAGCCGCGCCTCAATTTAGCTCCCCAACGTCTGCTTCACCACCCCCCTGGTTTCATCTTCACCCTCCGCCCCTTACCACCCGCTTTTCCTTGGATACCTGGCCGACGGCTACGAGACCAAACCTCCTGGCTTTTCGACCTGACACCTTGACACCTGGACCTGGACGCTTGAATATAATCGCATCTGGCCCTCCGCACTCCGGCGCCTGTACCGTTACTCGCCCTCGCCCTTGGTCACTTGGACGTCGACGAAGGCCCTTGCAACAACCCCGCGCTTCTGCAGCTACGCCACCCTGTCCACCACAGCCATTCTTGCCAACGTCTATCCTCATTCACGAACATAACCGCCATTCTTCCCCCACATGCTTCGCTAATCCGAATGAACATCGCACAATGGGTATCGTTAGCAGTAGGCCCGACGAGGGGGCCTCTCTCTACCTGAGAGACCAGAACCGATGTGCGTTCCCCCGCGATCTTCCCTCTGTTGTCCACAGGCGCAGCTTTGCAGTGTCATGCGCTAACAAGTCTCCCTCCTTGCAGTGTCCATATCATCCATCGTCGTGACCAACCCGCGAACACGAAACGCCATTACCATCGCACCGAATGCATTCCCGGCTTCCAGAGTCGTCGCCTCGCGTCCAGCGGGCGAGAGCACACCTATAGAATTCGTCCAGGTTCGTAGCCGCGCATCTGAACTCGAGACGAGGCAAAGATTTCCTTGCTGACCTGCGCTCCTTCAGGATCTCGAGTCTGCTGTGCCCGGCAGTGCTCCGAACTTCATTCTCAAACTGAATAGCGACGAGGAACTCGTCTTTACGTTCACCTTTGTCATTCGTCAGTCCGAGGGCGGCAGCGCCGTACCAGCCAACGGCGCTCCCGAGGCATATGCACACGTCGACACCCAGATCACTGGCCTGACATACGTCTACGCTTCATCCCCGCGCGAAGTCGAGAACCTTGTCACCCGCGAATTCCACGCCGATCCCAACCTGCACAAGAACGCCAATGTCGAGCTCGTAGGCGACTTTTCCACCGGCGGCAGCTCTTCTGTTGCCTTTGACTGGACGTGGAAGTGGAAGCCGCCGAAGAACATCGAAGATAGAGGTGGTGGCTGGAGGAACTCTTGCAGCGTAAAATGCTTCCCCGATCGTGCTCCTTGAACGAGTCGCACTGACGTGGCCAAACAGTTTGTTGAGTACGATTCACGCGCACATTGTCTACATACGTTGGCTAGTTTTTCTTACTGGGTATCAAGTAAGTTCGAGAGATTGGTTCGACTTCAAAACCAAGGAAACTAACTTCATCACAGATACGACTACACCACTTAGCCACCCCAACTCTCCGTCTCCGCCCTTTCACCTTGCCCCGCCTCCTAAGCATCGCGTTGCCTCTTCACAATCTGTAGAATCAAGGATAAGTCACGCGGACTTAGACGAACCGGTGTCACCTCTCTACTCAGTACCCACTACAATTCCGACTCCTCTACCACATCAACTACCCCCGCAGCAAGAGCCCGTCAAGGTGGACGTGATATGCCCGAAGCCGGGCGACGAATTTACTGTTACGGACGATGGGCCAGTTTTCCGAGCAACGATCAAAGCCCTGGAGCAGAAGACGGGCAACATGCGGATGCAGGTGAAGCGTGTTCTCAAAAAGGCTGAGAGCGCCTACGAAGCTCAAACCGACGCGAACGACAAGTTTGCTTCCTTCTTAGAAGCCCTCAAAGAGGCATCGGCAACAAATGCGAATGCTGTACAGCCTGCCATCGATCATTACTTCGACAAAATCGCGCAGGAAATCATGGCCTATGAGCGCAAAAATACTCTCAATCTACAAAAGATCGTCATCGAGCCGCTCAGCAAAGTCTACACCTTCGACATCAAGCGGGCAGAGGATAAGAAGAGAGACTTTGAAGAAGAGAGCAAAGACTACTACGCCTACCTGGCTCGATATCTCGGTCAACGTCACGACTCGGTCAAGGCTAAGAAGCTGGCTGAGAGCGACACCAAGTATCAGACGAAGAGGCGAACATTCGAGCTCAAGCGTTTCGACTACTCTAGTTTCATGCAGGATTTGCATGGGGGGCGCAAGGAGCAAGAGGTGCTCTCTCATCTTACAAGATATGCCGATGCGCAGGCTCGCGGCTTTCTCGGCGCAGCCAGAAAGATCGATACTTTGCTGCCACAGCTTGAGGCTTTGTCAAACGAAGTCAGCGAGGCCGACAAAGAGTTCCAGTATCAGCGCCGTGAACGGGAAGAGAAGAGGAGACTGTTGGAAAAAAGTAATGCGGATACAGAACCACCTCCATCAGCAACCAACAACTCTTACAGCACCTCATACAATGGCCAGGGAACCTCCACCTCGGATTCGGAACTCGGACGCGCAGACAGCACTGGATCGCAGCTCAAGTCTGCCCTGTCGAGTGGTTCTCAAGGGACAGTGGCCTCCCCTGAGCTATCAAGATCCCCTGGAAGCCTCGGGCAGTCCTCTGTCGGCAGCCCGGCCGCCACATCCAAGTTCAAAGGCATTCGTGACCTTGAGGAGCGCGACCATATACAGATGGCCAATGCCGAGAGACACAACGCACAGCGCAAGGAGGGCCTCCTGTGGGCATTGAGTAGACCTACCAGCCACGTGGATCCACGCAACCTCAACAAGCCTGGTTGGCACAAGTAAGTTTTTTCCACGACATCATTGCTACCCACGTTTATTGACCATGACAACAGGTTCTGGATTGTCCTCGATCAAGGAAAACTGTCCGAGTACAGTAACTGGAAACAAAGACTTGACCTACACATGGACCCTATTGATCTCAGAATGGCGTCTGTCAGAGAGGCACGAAACGCTGAGCGACGGTTCTGTTTCGAGGTGATTACACCGCACAATAAACGAGTCTACCAAGCGACCTCTGAGGAAGACATGAACAGCTGGATATTGTCCATCAATAACGCGCTACAAAGCGCAGTCGAGGGCAGAATGGGCGACAGGTCAGGCCCAGCGCCATCCTCAAGCGATTCAAGCTCTTTCAAACGTGACATTGGCTCCATATTGACCGGCAAAAGCCCTTCTCTGGGTCACGGCAGCTATAATCCGAACGCCAACTCGAACGGTGGCATGCCTGCTCGTCGCATAACCGTCGGCGCCAAGCCTACTATTACCCGGGCACCCAGCGCCAACTATGACGACACTCCCGACAAGCTTCTGCAGATGCTTCGAGACAATGATCAAGGCAACTGCTGGTGTGCTGACTGTGGCTCGGGTGTCAAGGTTGAATGGGTTTCAATCAATCTCGCTATCATCCTGTGCATCGAGTGCAGCGGCATTCATCGGTCACTCGGCACCCATATCAGCAAAGTCCGTTCTCTCACTCTTGACATCACTTCATTTACCGCCGACATTGTTGAGCTCCTCATGCTCGTTGGCAATCGCGTCGCGAACATGATCTGGGAGGCGAAGCTTGATGCTCCCGTCAAGCCGGGGCCGCAGGCAACACGTGAACAGCGGCTGCGATTCATCACCGCCAAATATGTTGATCGAGCATATGTCGAGCCGATATCCACGACGCTGTCGCGTTACTCGACACCCGATGAGACGCTGCTGGCAGGCATCAAGAAAAACGAAATTCAGCAAGTGATATATGCCATGGCTCTCAAGGCAAACCCCAATGCCACCGATAAGTCAAGAGGCACACATGCAGTATTCCTTGCTCTAGCAGCTGCGGATCCAGCATCTCCCTCGGCGGTTGGAGGCCAACAACCTGAACCCGAAAAGCCGGTACCGTTCCCCGTGGCGGAGATGCTCGTGCAAAATGGCGCGGAGATCCCGGCAACGATGCCAGCCTTCCCGCTTAGCCGCAGCGCACAGCTTTATGTTGAGACGAAGCGAGGGCGGGCTGGCGGTATATCACGGGATGGCGTTGGTTCTTTGCGACCAAGCCCCAATGCAGGTGAAAAGATTCAGCAGGACATGGAGTCGCGGCTGCACAAACGCATGAGCGCGGGTGGTCGGCTAGCCAAGAGCCCGATTCCGGAGAGGTAGCGGTCTCGTCTTAGTGATCGGAGGCTGGCGACTGATGACTGTCTGCCAATACCGTGGCAGCTACGGCGGATTGGGTCGTCACTCATGGTTGAGCTGTCAGACGACACCTCCTGAGAGGGTTGTTCTTTTCCAAGAGGAGGACAGTTGAAAGGGGCGGCATGGTTTTGTTTGGCATGGCAAGGGTGCTGAACACCCACGGTGGGCGCGTGTGTTAGCTTATGCTTGGCGGTCAGTCGTCTTTTTGGAACCTGCACACGACCACGATTCACGGATGGATGCGAGAGGTCGGGCAAGGCGAAACTGTTTCCTTTTTTTTTTTTTTTTTTTAATACATGGCAGATACGTACGCAGGGTATTGTTACTCATAACAGCCCGTTTGTGGGAGACAAGATCTGAATTGGGTGGGCAGGCAGACGGGCAGACGGCTGAGGCGTCGGCAGACGGCTGAGGTGTCGACGTGTATGGATAGGTAGTACCTAATGGTAATGATACGATCAGTGAAATGCCAGTCTAATATCAGAAGGAAGAGGCCTCGCGCTGTGCTGGTTACTCGTCACCTTGACTTGTTTGTGTATGGGATCAGCCATAGATCATGAAGTGGAAACCATGGCCTTGGCACTTGGCGTTGTAGGAGCTGGGCGCCACACCACAGCCACGAGGCGGCCATGCGGATGCAGCACAAGACCTGGCAACCCATGCACACCAGGCGCACTGGCTTCCTCTCGTGCAAAGTCCTGCCCAAGGATGTCATCACAAACAAGTTGCGTTCCGAGGCGACGAGGCTGCGCGCGCGGCATGCCGACCGGGGCGTGTGGCCAGGCGTGCGGCACGCGTGATGGCAATGTCTTGCTTCATGACGGTATCGCAAACACGCCAGGGACTCCACGGGATGTAATGGTAATCCGGCACCTGAGTCGGTCTTCACTGGAGCTGGGGGGAGCAACGGCTGCCAAGCGGCGTGCACGGTTCGAATGAGGACGCCGGATGAGTGAGTGAGAGTGTTCTGCGTCATCTGCGCAGGCCCGCAGGCTGCAGCGGGCGCTGCATGTGAGGTGGGTTCGAGTCGCCACTTTGTTTGCGCCTGTTAGTATGGAGGTTTCCTAGTCTGCCGTGAGTGCCGCCCCGAGATGGATAGCGGTGGGATGTTCAGCGAATGTACCTTAGTAGCATTGATGATACAGCGCCAGAGATAGGGTGGGCTGGGCTGATTTGCAGGCTGCTGCTCCCGCCTGCCTCGGATCCTGGGGGAACGACTTGGAAGCCCCCCTGCATCCACCAGCCTGGGCTGAAGTGACTTGAGTGAGTGACAGGAAGGTCCATCAGATCTCTTTCAGCCGGGTCATTGGATCAGCCGTTCTCAAGCCCCGATGAGAAACCAATCAGACACTGTGCTTCTCC
Organism: Verticillium nubilum; assembly: GCA_002851675.1. NCBI lineage: Eukaryota > Fungi > Ascomycota > Sordariomycetes > Glomerellales > Plectosphaerellaceae > Verticillium > Verticillium nubilum. Next base: position 236,303 of record NMXI01000031.1, on the reverse strand, counting down.
TCAAGCCCCCTGTGCCTGCCCGGCACGCCCCCCCCCCCCAGCAGTGACCCATCCTCAAAAGCACTTACCCATCCAGATCCAGCTGAGAGCTCTCCCATCGTGCCCTCCACGTTCAGTCTCCAGTCACGGTCCAGGCTGCTATCCTCCTTCCGATCCAGGTCCTTGCATATCATCCTCGTCGCACTTCCAACTCGACACACCAGGCGATACTACACCGACTTCCCTTTTCTGAATCCATTATCAAACACAAAAGGAGCGCGCATTATTAGGCATCGCTAGCTCAACCCTCGAGTCCGCTAGAGTCAAGGCGTGAGCACGAACCAGCTGCTCCATTCACAACTGCTCTTCCTGGTAGCCCTGCCTGTTCTGCCTGCCTGGTCTGGTCTGTCTGTGCCCCAACGTCACCTCGCGAACTCGCCATCCACACCCTTTGCCTTGCCCAGGAGTCATCGTGCTCCATCCGCTGTCATGGCACCCCGTGAGAAGAGCCAATTGAAGCGTCTTCGAGTGAGTCTGCTTCTCATCCCTGCCTGCCACTGGTGGACCGTTCTTAACCGTGCTCTTCGCGCCCAGGGTTCGCTGCCAGAAAACGAAACAGATTACAAGAAACCTCGACGCTCCGAGAGGCTGTCCGTCAACGACCCGGACAAGACGCCCATCTCTCACAAGCAGCACCTACCTTCACCCGTAACCCACACCACCGAACAGGACTCCAGCGATCGCCAGAAGTCACCGACCGCCACACCCCCGGAAGGCCGCCCCAGCCAGGTGAACCCGCGCGAGGAGACTCCAGTGCAGGCCAACATTCTGTCATCACCGCCGCAGGACACCCAGGCTTTTTCGCAATACCCTCCTGAGGCCAAGGACAGCTTGTCGGACGATGTTGAGGACGAGGTGAAGGAGGGCGTTTGGGGATACCTGTTTCCCCTCGATACCAAGTATGGTCGTTCACTAGTCATGAAGAAGCGGACGGCTTGCCCCATGCCCGACACGGTCGAAGAGAAGGTGTCGAACGAGGACCGGAAGGGCAAGTCACCCTTGCGCAAAGAGGAGGAAGCGTACGAGCGCACCAAGATCAAGGGCATCGCATCTGGAGGCTACCTCATCGGTCGACACCCTGAGTGTGGTGAGTATTGCGCTTCCCAACTGGGCTTGCAGGCGCTTTGTTTCTGACTTTCATAGACATCGTCATCGATGACCCTATCGTGTCCAACCGGCACTGCCTCCTCTTCATAGAGAACAAGGGAGGCGACACGGTGGCCATTGTCGAAGATCTTTCTAGCAACGGAACCTTTGTCAACGAGGCTATCGTTGGCAGGAACCAGCGGAGAGAACTCCGCGAGCAAGACGAGATCGCCGTGCTTGACAAAGCCCGTTTCATCTTCAGATACCCCAAGAGTCGACAGACGAGCCCCTTCCACCAATCTTACACCCTCTTGCAAAAGTTGGGCAAAGGTCACTTCGCGGAAGTGTTCCTTTGCGTTGAGAAGTCAACGGGCCAGCAGTTCGCCGTCAAGGTCTTCAGCAAAACGCCTGGCATGGAAGAGCGTTCGAAGCAGGAAGGGCTCCAGCAAGAAATAGCAGTTCTTATGGGAGTCAGTCATCCGAACGTGCTCTGCCTCAAGGACACATTTAACGAACGTAATGCGGTCTACCTTGTGTTGGAGCTCGCACCCGAGGGAGAGCTATTCAACTTCATCGTCATGAAGCAGAAGCTCTCAGAGGATGAGACGCGAACGCTTTTCAAGCAGCTGTTCCAGGGCATTAAGTACTTGGTATGTTAAACACTGGAAGTATGGGAATCGACACGCGGCTAACAGAAGCAGCATGAGCGAAACATCGTTCATCGAGACATCAAGCCTGAGAACATTCTCATGACGGACAAGAATCTTCACGTCAAACTTGCCGACTTTGGCCTCGCCAAGATTATTGGTGAAGAGTCGTTCACTACAACGCTCTGTGGCACGCCCAGTTATGTCGCACCAGAGATTCTTGCCGACTCGAAGCAGCGAAAATACACCAAGGCCGTGGACATCTGGTCACTTGGCGTGGTACTGTACATATGCCTGTGCGGTTTCCCGCCATTTTCAGATGAGTTGTTTTCTAAGGAATTCCCTTACACGCTATCCCAGCAGATCAAGAGTGGACGTTTCGACTATCCCTCGCCTTACTGGGACTCTGTCGGCGACCCAGCTCGTAAGTCTTTGACTGGCACAATGAAGACTACTGTTTGCTGACCCAACGTGCAGTTGACCTGATTGACTCGATGCTCGTTGTTAATGTCGATCGAAGGTTTACGATCGATCAGTGCCTGGCCCACCCCTGGCTGACACATGGAACGCCTGCAGTCAACGACAGCACCGACGGCTTAGTAGGTGGTATAAAGGGCCTGGATGTTCACCGCCGTGGAGTCGTCCGAGAGCGAACACTGCTGAGCTCCCTGAACTCGGTCGAGGTCACTGCCAAGATCCCAGCAAATAAGCACTCGAACCATGTCAAAGTGTTCGCCAAAAATGCACACAAGACCAAGACGGCAACGAAGGAAGCTGGTCCTGCTCACAACCGAGGCGCTGGTGAGTTCATGGAGATGGGTGGCAAGGGCGATGAAGACCTTTTCGCGAACGACGGTAACAGTGTCTACTCCAAAACAGAACTGGCGAGTGACAAGACAAAGAACAAGAGCCGGCGATGAGAGGGAACGATGTTTCGTATACGTCGAAGTACGGATAATGGGTAGTATTTGTTTGTCCCTTTCAGCGTCACAATTATTCTGCCTCTTGGCACAATCGTGCAGGTAGTTTTCTGGATGGCGACACTTAGAGACTTGAGCTCGCTTCGGGGGAAGGATGGGTAGGGCATGGTGTTGCTCCAAAAGTTCAAGGCGTTTTTTTTCCTTGGCTTGGTTACTACAGCCTCATACCTGCTTGTTACTAGAAATTCTTATGGCCCCGGCAAGTGGGAGTTAGTAATGAAGCTGCCTCCCTTCTAATGAGCAAGCAATCCAGTGCAGGGGCTTTTCAGGGTGAAGCGTTGGGATCTGGCGTGCCGCATCCTTGCTGGGAACCTCCGAAGATTTGCCGGACTTTTCAGTTGCCCCACGGCATGGCGCCAGACGACGCCAGGACAGGGGAAGAACCGGATGAGTCAGCAAATGCCCCTCCTCGCGCACAAAAAAATGGCAAGCAGTGGGGTCGACCCGATGTGCCATAATCAAACGACAGACGAGGCAGCGGTCGACGACGACAACAACGCAAACGAGAGAACCTTGCGGCCCTCCAAACACCACATCGGAACGGAACGGCAACAGGCGACCAAGATGGCGGCCGGATCGACGACCCAAAATGCGCAGCCGCAGCTGCTCTTCGTGGACGGCACCTTCCCCGAGCTGGCCGGCGAAATGGCAGACTACCTTCACATCGCCGACGAGGTCAAGCCCCTGCTGGAGGACGATTCCAAGAAGGACGAGGCGCTCGCCAAGCTGGTGCGCTCCTCATCTGCTCTGACTTCCGTCCCCGAGAAGGAGTTCACCGCCGCGTCCAACCTCATGATCCACCTCGTTATGCAGTCCGACGAGCCCAAGAAGCACCTGCCGGCGCTGTGCCAGGCGTTCAGCAAGCCCATCGCCACCTCGCCGGTCAACGGTGTCGGCCTGAGCCTCAACGCTCTGACCACCGTCTTCAACCTCATCGACCCCAAGAACCCCATCCGATTCAACGTCTTCTCGGCGATTCTCAAGTTCCTCAAGGCGCACGGCATGTTCGAGACGATTGAGCCCTACCTCAAGCACATCCCTGCCTGGTTCGATGACTGGAACACGGGCGAGGAGTACCAGCGGAATATGTATGTCGACATTTCCGACGTGGCGGCCGAGGCGGGCCAGGATGAGTGAGTATTTTCCCACATCCGACTCTCTTCGAGATTTGCTTTCTGACCGATGTCCTTCATGATAACAGGCAGAGCTACGAGTACCTCCTCAAGGCCCTGCGCACCTTTGATGCCGACGACAAGGAGGAGCTCGCCTCTGAGGAGGCCCAGGAACTCTCCCTCCGCGCCGTCAAGGAAACCCTCCTGTCTCCCACCCACCTCCTCTTCACCGACATCCGCAGCATACCCAGTGTCCAGAACCTCAGCGAGACGCACCCCGTGTGGTCGCAGCTGCTCGACATTTTCGCCGAGCAGGACCTCGAGGACTACAACGACTTCAACGACGAGCACGAGGGCTTCGTCGAGAAGGAAGAGCTCGACGGCGACCGCCTGCTCCGCAAGATGCGCCTCCTCACATTTGCCAGCCTCGCAGCACAGACGACGAGCCGCCGCATCGAGTACGCGTCCATCGCCAAGGCGCTGCAGGTCCCGTCCGAGGACGTCGAGCTGTGGGCCATCGACATTATCCGCGCCGGCCTCGTCGAGGGCCGCCTGTCGCAGCAGGAGAAGGTCTTCCTCGTTCACAAGGTTACGTACCGCGTCTTCGGCACGAGGCAGTGGCAGGAGCTCGCCACGCGTCTCGACTCGTGGCGCAACACCCTCACGGGACTTAACGAGGTGCTCCGCAAGGAGGAAGCCAACGCCAAGGCCCAGAAAGAGCGCGAGGTGCAGGAGCTCGAGCGCAAGCTCCAGGGCGCCGGCATCGACGGCGGCAGCCGCCAGCGCGGCGGCAACCAGGGCCGTCGGGACAACAGGGAGCGCGAGCCCCGGGAGCCCAAGGAGCCTCGGGAACCGAAGCTGAGGACGGACGATGATGACTGAGCGTGAGGCGCGAAAGGGAAAACATTCATGAGGGACAGCCGTTTGTGTGATAATTACAGGACGGGAAAGGAGGGGTGGGGGGGAGGGGATTTTCCGGGGCCCGTGGTTATTAGAAGCTGCGAGGCGTGGCTTGGATGAGCCCGGCGGTTCTCTGCGCTCGCGGACTTGATGACTGCATGGCGGGTCATGACTGGCTTTACAGGGAATCCAATGAATCGGCGTACCATGTTTATATGTGACGGACATGTTTATGACGCTGGGTGATGATGGAATGTGCTGACATGAGTATGACTTCTGGCCTTGGGGGTCAATCGGGTCACAGAACCCGAGTGCATGAGATTCTCAGGTTGCAAACATGATTACTGACGTGTATAAAATTGGCCTGTTCGGCCCGTAGGGTTGATGTTACACATACAAAGACAAAAGGGAGTACGCCCAAAGGAGGTGGCGTTGGTTTTTTTTTCCCGACAAATGCTCATGGCCCGGCCAGAAAAAGCTCCCACCATCCGCCGCCCACTCTATCCTCTATCCCAACAATCTCCATCATCCCCCCTGTCGTGCATCCAAAAAGGGGACGTGCCGCAAAGACACGCAAGAAATCTAAAAGTTGGCAAGCTTCGCCTTGAGCTGCGTCTTGGTGATCTCGTAGACATCCTCGGGGCTCGGCGTAGCATCGACCTTGATGACACGGCCCTCCTTGGCAAAGTAGTCAACGACGGGCATGCTCGTCTCGACAAAGGTGCGGAAGCGCTTGCGGATGCTGTCGGCGTTGTCGTCGGCGCGGCCGCTCGTCTTGCCGCGCTCGAGGAGGCGGGCCTCCATGGTCGACTCGGGGCAGTCGTAGAAGAGGACGAGCTTGGCGGGGCAGACGGTCTCCTCGAACTTGACGGCCTGGTCCATCTTGCGGGGGAAGCCGTCGATGAGGAAGCGGTGCTCGTTTGCCGAGCCGGCGGGGGTCGCGTCGATGGTGGCCTGCATGGCGTTCTCGAGGAGCTGGACGGTCACCTCCATGGGGACGATGAGGCCGTCCTTGATGTGGTCCTTGATGAGCTGGCCGAACTGGGAGCCCGGGCGGTCCTGCTCGGCGCGCAGGAGGTCGCCGGCGGAGAGGTGGGTGAAGCCGTGGTTCTTGACGAGGTTGGCGCACTGGGTGCCCTTGCCGGCGCCGGGGCCGCCGAGGACGAAGAGGACGGTCGTCGTCTTGGGGGAGAAGGTGGGCGTCGACTTTGCGGGGGCGGGGAGGGAGCCCGCGGACTTGCTGGGGCCGTCGATGAGAGGCATGTTGTCGGAGGGGGGAGGCTTGGCTAGAGGGGCATGTCGTTAGCTTTCGTGGTGCGGGAGCTGCAGGGGAAGAGGATCAAATGTAGAGGTGCAGGGGGGGGGGATGCCACGTACTGCCGTTTCTGCTATCGACGAGCAGGGTGTATGAAATACTGCAGAGGGCGAGGAGTGCGACAAAGGGGAGGACCTTGATGCCGTTCTTGTCCTTGGGAGGTTCGGAAGAGTAGGCGCGGCGGGAGTTCTGCTGGATGGCGCGGAGGGAAGAGCTGGCGAAGGGTGTTGACCGGGGAGCTATCGTGGAGGACGCGATGCGGGATGCAGTGCAGGCGGTGGGCAGGCTGCGCCAGAGGGCTCGCGGGGTTGCGTACATTGTGAGGGTTTTGGGGTGATGACGTTGGGGGAGAGTGACCTGCTGATAGGGTCAGGCTTGCTGCTGCTGTTCGAGGATGCTGTGTTCTGCTGATCCTCCAATGGCTTGAGTGCGTCTTGCTGCAGCTGCTTTTGCTAAGGTAAGGTACCTAGGTAGGTAGCCAACTTTTTTCGAGGAAAAGGGTGATGCACAGGATTTGGGGGGTCAGTGGGCGCTGGGGCTATTTTGGGCTTGGGCTTTGGGGGGGCGTCGAGGTAATTTGGCGATGCGTGCTAGGGAGCTCTGACCCCCTGCTTGGTAGCCCCTGGCGTATCGCGTTCTCACGTGTCTGGACTCGCTCAGTCTTTACAGGTACCTAGGTAAAGTACCGAACCACAGTATAAATGCTTCAATGCTGAGAACCGGCTATTCCGGGTTGATAGGTCTATCGAGTACTCGACTGCAGCTTCGGAGCGATTGAAAGCTCAAAGGAAACACGGGTCTGGTCGTTGAAGTCCTCGGAATGTCAGATTAGTGTCTTAGCATTTCCTCAGCAGGAGAACACTCCATCAAGCATCTGAGCTCATGACCACTTCGTGTCACCGTGACATGCGTCTCACTGCACCTTCTTCAGCGGCTTGTGAGCTTCCTTCTTGATCCCACCAAATCCGTTCACACGCCCATACACCCACTTCAACAGCACGGTGCTCGCCGTCATCAGCGCAGCCGCGCCCGTGAACAATCCGACGCGCTGCGGCGTGTTGAGAATAGCAAAGATGGGATAAGGGTACCATCCGTTGTGACTGAAGCACACCTCGACCCACCCCCAGTACAAGAACGCGATGCCCATGCTGATGGCCATGGCGGCATACGCGCGGATTGTCCACGGCGGGCTCAGCAGCAGCAGATCGAGCGTCAGCACGACGGCCGGCACGAGGTGGAAGCCGACGTCGGGCACCCAGTGCAGCTCAAACCCTGGCGGGTACAGCAGCGCCTTGTCGAAGGAGCGGATGCCCCAGTACAGCAGGCTGATGAGAACCTCGAGCGGCGCCGATGTGACGGACATTGCGTTTTTCAGCGCGAAGAGGTGGCGGTTGAGGGTGAGGTCCGCGGCGAGGCCAAGGGCGAAGGTAACAAAGGCCATGGCGAGGCCGATGTTGGTGAGGTGCTGGTAGTTGCCGCCGTAGCCTCGGAGCATGGGTTGATCCCACTGCTCGAGCCATTGGAAGGAGAGGGTAAAGGAGATGAGGCCGGCAGTGTGGAGGAGCAGAGAGAACAAGCGAGAGGGCGACTCCAGCCGCTGGAGGGGGTGACGAGCCATTGTGGTGTTGAATGAGGTTCGCGGGGTTAGGAGGTGACAACTGGACGGCTTATTTGTTACGGGGGAGACTGTTGGATAAAAGACGAACAGGCGAGCACGTTTTTCTTGATGATATCAAGAATGTCAGTGTTAACGTCACTGGTCCACGTATGGGTAGGGTATTTCGGATCCTTCAACAAGCCGAGCCTCCGACTCCGATCCGACTCGCGGCACTTGGGGCTACAGGTGTCTTGAAGTCGACCTCGGATGAGGATACAGCAAGAAATTCGATCTGGAGCATCAAGAGTATTTCCATATTGCAAACAAAATTGAGACTGAATTGAGCAGCCCAACATGGCGGAGCTCGAGATGCGGTAGCTCTCAGCCAGCCATTGCTTGTGCAAGCCGATGGCATTCATTGGACACCTACCTAAGGTACCTGTAGATTTTGGCGACAGTTGGGGAAGCCGCAACCCACGTCCCCTGCAGCCGCTAGCTGGGCAAAATCGCATGCTGTGATTGGCTTGATTCAGTTCGAAAACATTCCCTACGACAGCTTCAACTTCCGTCTTCGACTTGGTCGCAAACTCCAAAGTTGATCACCCAGTCCCAAAGGCTACCTTGTTGCGCCGCATCAGACTCCTCAGAGAGGCTCAAATCAGACACAATGGCAGACGAAGATAAGACAGCCAAGAGGAGTCACTCAGAGTTTACTGAACAAGATGGCTCCGGTAAGCTTCCCTTCTTCCCGCTGCCCCAAACCTTTGTGCGCCAGCCTCGACATGCTGACCCCCTTCAGACAGCTCCTCCGACGATGACATGGGCCCTCAGCTCCCCAGCGAAGCCCTGAAGAAGAAACGCCGCGTCCTGCCCTATGAGAAGCTATACATCGCCGCTCTTCCCAAATCGCCTCGCTACTCCAAATCATTGATGCACAAGGACCAGCTCGCCTTCGTTACCGTCACACCCTTGACCGACTTCATAATCACGTCCTCCACCGATGGCGTCGTCAAGTTCTGGAAGAAAATGGCCGAGGGCATTGAGTTCGTCAAGGAGTTTAAGGCGCATCAGGGCGACATCAAATCCGTTTCCGTCAGCCAGGACGGGAGGAGTTTTGCGACCGCCGGTGCGGACGAGACACTCAAGATCTTTGATATCACCACTTTCGACCTTCTCGCTATGATCAACCTGTCCTTCGTTCCAAGGTGTGTCTGCTGGGTTCACAATAGGGGCGCCTCGGTGCCGATGCTCGCCGTGTCCGAGGACGCCAAACCGCTGGTCCACATCTTCGACGGAAGGGGGGAGAAGCAGGAGCCGATACACACCATCAAGTCCCTTCACCGAAGCCCTGTCAGGATCATGTCGTTCAACAGCCGCTATGATTGTGTTGTATCGGTAGACGACAAGGGCCTGGTCGAATATTGGCGGCCGAGCGGTGACTACGAGAAGCCCGACAACGTCTTCGAGTACAAGGCTTCCACAAATCTCTTCGACTTCAAGAAGGCCAAGGCCGTGCCTACGTCCTTGAGCATCTCGCCAGATGGCCAGCAGTTCGCAGTGTTTTCCCAACCCGACAGGAAAATACGGGTGTTTGACTTCGCCTCGGGAAAGCTACATAGGACATACGACGAGTCCCTGCAGGTCATCGAGGAGATGCAGCAGGCCGGCACCGCGCTATCGAAGCTGGACGCGGTGGAGTACGGTCGCAGGTTTGCGTTGGAACGAGAGATCGACTCCCCGGCCTACAGCGACAAGGCCAACGTTGTGTTCGACGAGTCGGGCAACTTCATCATCTACGGATCCATCTTTGGCATCAAGGTTCTGAACACTTTCACCAACAAAGTGGTCAAGGTGTATGGCAAGGACGAGAACTTCAGGGCAGTCAACCTGGCGATCTACCAAGGCCAACCGCAAAAGAAGGGTATCACCACGGTCGAGATGGGTGCCTCGAGCAACCCCTTACTGCAGGAGTCAGAATCGAGGGATCCCATCCTGATCGCCACCGGTGTGGGCAAGGTCCGATTCTACATGTTTACGAACGAGAGCGAAATCTCAAAATCGGTCAGGGACGTTCAAAACGAGAAGCCGACAATGTTGGGCAAGCAGAAGGCGGCCGAGGCCAAGGCTGCCGAGACAGGCACCGCTGCCGTGCTGCATACTACATATGGCGACATCAGCATTCGCCTCTTCCCCGATGCCGCACCAAAGGCAGTCGAGAATTTCGTCACGCACTGCAAGCGAGGCTATTACAATGGCACGATTTTCCACCGTGTCATCAAGAAGTTCATGATCCAGTGCGGCGATCCCATGGGCGACGGCACGGGTGGCGAGAGCATTTGGGGAAAGGAGTTCGCAGACGAGTTTAGCAGCTTGAAGCACGATAAGCCTTACACCGTCAGCATGGCCAATGCCGGGCCCAACACCAACGGCAGTCAGTTCTTTATCACCACCGAGAAAACTGTAAGTTTAGAGCCCGTCGGGCTGGATCCCAGATCGCATTCTGGTCCATGCCATGCCTCTTTGATCGCTCCTGCTAACAAGAGATAGCCCTGGCTCGATGGCAAGCACACCATCTTTGGGCGCGCGACCCGAGGTCTCGACGTCATCCACAAGATCGAGAATGCCCGGGCGTATAAGGACAAGCCGGAGGAGGACATAAAGATATTGAATATTGACATTGCTTAAGTCGGAGGTTGTCCGACTCCGACGTCCCAACGAAGAATCAAACATCTCCGGAGATACCCCCCTGTCGCAGCGCAAACCCCTGCACGAACCGTTGACGTGATCGAGCGACATGCATGTAGTAGCACCGACTACCGAACGGTCGGCGGCTTCGACGAATTTGGCATCCTGGCGAACGCTCGATCAACTCAAGCTGGCGCAGTTGAGCACTGTCTCACCTGCACACGTGGGAGTCCTGGTTATTTTCCGCTGGTTTCATCAGACACCTTGAGCCCTGGAGTACCACATAACCAAAACGCTGTGCCCCGGTATCCTGAGCTCGCGGGCTTGCCTTCTTCCACCAGTTTCCCGGCCTTACAGAGATATCATCAAGCTACCTTGCTTGCCACATTTCACTTGTCTCTCTGGGTGCAATGTTCACTGCACAGTCCGGCATCAGGGATGATGGCAACCGCGTGGCCGGAGTCAGCTTTGGGCTGGCCGCCACCAAGCCGCATCCCACTCCGCCAAGCCGCGGCCCACGAAGTCCGAGCCGCCTTCAATCGCTCTTCAGTCTTCCATGTCTTGCTTTCGGACGAGTTCGCGATCTTGATCGCGGGGAGCGCATGTTGCGTCCTGAAAGACGGTCTCTAGGTCGAAGGTTCCTTACTGGGAAGCATCAGGGACTGATTCGCCTCAGTCAGCTAAGGCTTTCGAAGCACAGTCGATTAGTGAGAAAGTCGACATCATCAATGATTGGTATAGAGGTCGAGAGGTCATCAGTATGTGCTCATTGGGCGAGTCAAGCTGGTCGCAGAAGTCGACGCATCCTCGCCTGGTTCGAATCTCCTTTTGTCCATCAACCCCTCAACTACTACCACCAGTAAAATATCGTCGAGCAATCCAACCCCCATTCTGGCACTGCAAAACGTAACGAGAATTCGAAAAGCTTACGAAGCCGCAGCTCTGGTACGTCAGATCTAACATGACGGTTGCCAGCTACCCCGGTGGCGCCCCCGATCTACCGCATGTCGACATCCGACTACCGACTGACGCGATGTCTGCATCCCACAGTCGCGCGTCCGACCGACGCTACGTAGCCAACCACACTCTTGTTCGAGAACCAGTTTATCCGCTTTTCATACAAATCCTTTTTTCAATCCTACATGAGGTAGACGTGAGGTTTTGGGAAATCAGGCCTCCTCGGAGATGTTCATTCGGGAGTTTGATTCAGGCTGCGGCCTGTCCTCCACCATTGCTATAGGGGCTTCAGTGACGAGTTGCTTGCCCGAACCAGTACTCTGGACATCGAGGACGGGAATCTTGTGAATATATGTGCTGTATTCTGGCGATGCCTCCTAATTCGGAGCAATTGGCCCATAACTCCTCGGAGATGCGTCTGTTGGCGGAGCTTGGAGGCCATCTTGAATGATACCATCCCGATGGCAATGTGGTGATGGACGATGAAATGTTCATGATGCTCGGCATCTTGAAAATACTTATAACGTTGAGATGTACTTCACTGCGTGATGTTCAGGCTACAAGAGCTCCGAAGACACAGTGAGCGAGGTAAAGACTTGACAAGCTTTGCCGCGCGAACGACAAGACACCAACTGCCAACCGTCTTGAAGCTTGATCTTCTTCTCTCCCAAGATGGCCACCAGTGAGAAGACCCCGGTTTCGGATCCGGCCATCGCGCAGAGTTCCACCGACTCGGACAACGATGCCACGGCGACACCAAAATCCGAGGAGGTTTACAGCGGCAGCGGCGGAAAGGATACCATCTGGGCTGCGGGAGCATCAGGCGTCCTTTACGAGCCCATCCCCGAATATGAGGGGAGGCATCGCTATGATCCCACCGCCGAATGGACGGAGAAGGAAGAGAAGAAGCTCGTGAGGAGGGTAAGTCGACTCTGAACTCTGGCCATCCCGCCATCGAGCGTTGCTGACAAGGCCCAGCTCGACCTCCGCATCTGCTCCTGGGTGTGCATCATGTTCTTCGCTCTGCAACTCGACCGCGGCAACATCAGCCAGGCGCTCTCGGACAATATGCTCGACGACCTCGGTCTCACGACGAACCAGTACAACTACGGCATGACCATCTTCTACGTCACCTTCCTCAGCGCGGAGTTGCCGTCGCAGATGATCTCGAAGAAGTTGGGCCCGGACGTCTGGATCCCCATCCAGATGGTCAGCTGGTCCATCGTGGCGGCATGTCAGTCCATCCTCGTCGGCGAGAAGGGCTTCTACGCGACGCGCGCCCTGCTAGGCCTCCTAGAGGGCGGTTTCATCCCCGACGCAATCCTCTACCTCACCTACTTCTACACGAGCAAAGAGCTCCCCATCCGCCTGAGCTACTTCTACACCTCTTCCTACCTCACGCAGATCATCGCCGCCTTCCTGGCCGTCGGCATCTTCCAGCTCCGCGGCGTCGGCGGCTGGGAGGGCTGGCGCTGGATGTTCGCAATCGAAGGCGGCCTCACGGCCCTCATCGGCATCGTCTCATACGTCTACATGCCGCCGTCGCCCACGCAGACGGCCTCGTGGTTCCGCGGCCGCAAGGGCTGGTTCACCGAGCGCGAGGAGGTCATCATGGTGAACCGCATCCTGCGCGACGACCCCAGCAAGGGCGGCATGCACAACCGGCAGGGCCTGACGCTGAAGCTCCTCTGGTCCTCCCTCACCGACGTTGATCTCTGGCCCATCTACCTCATGGGCTTCACGGTCCTCATGCCCCTGCGGCCTGTCATGGCGTACTTTACGCTGACGCTGAGGAACCTCGGGTTCACCACCTTGCAGACGAATCTCCTGACCGTCCCGGCGTTTGCCATTTTCATCTTTCAGCTCATCTTCTGGTCGCGCGTGTCGGAGCGGATCAACAACCGTTTTCTCATCGTCTCGTTCTGCTCCGTCTGGTTGTTCCCCATGTTCATGGCCCTGGCGTTCTTGCCGGCCGATGTCAGTGCCTGGAGCAAGTATGCCGTGTTGGCTCTCATCATCGGGTATCCCTACGTGCATTCGATTCTCGGTACGTCGACTTTGAAGCAGTTTTGTGTATTTTGCTAACTTTCGCAGTCGGTCTGACATCCCGCAACGCCGGCTCGGTCCGTACGCGCACCGTCGGCAGCGCCGTGTACAACATGACCGTTCAAACGAGCAGCATCATCGGCTCCAACGTATGTCCCCCTATTTACCGCTCTCCTTCCCTCTCTTGTTCCGTTCGGTCTTGTCCATGAATGTCGACTGATTCCTCGCAGATCTACCGCGCCGACGACGCCCCCCTTTACCGCCGCGGCAACAGGGCCATCATCGGCATCATCGTGTGGAACTTCATCTCGGCCTTCCTGGTGAAGGGGTATTACACGTGGCGGAACAAGAAGCGCGATCAGCAGTGGAATGCCCTGAGCGCCGCGGAGAAGGATCACTACCTTGCTACGACGACGGACGAGGGGAGCCGAAGGCTGGATTTCCGGTTTGCGCACTGAGGTCTTTGGCCGGGAAAGCCAGGCTTGGGAGACGTGAAAATATTCATCGGACTGTACGATTGGGTTCATTTTACTTGTTCGGAAGGTACAGTATATGAATCGGGAACGAGCTGATACATGAGCTATGAAGGGTTGAAGGAAAAAGGAGGTACTGAGAAGTATAGACATCAGCACGGGCACAGACACATTCGACAGAATAGAGCCCATATATCAGGAGGCGAAACCCAGACATGCGTCACTACCTTCATACCTATTTACTCTTATCATGTAGTACGACATGCAAGTATCATGCCCAAGGCTTTCCTGCATTTCACAACTGAACCGATTGGCTGTTTCGAACACGCCAGGCTCTGATGCAGTCGGCATCTCTGCAACGAACCACTCACTAGCTGCCACCGTCATGTATATTCATTTAGACAACTTCACACGTCCGACAACACCACTCGAGAAAACATGCTTTATTCATTCATCCCCCTAAGAGTGCGTCGGCATCGAAACATCAGCCTTCTGCGCCACAGCATCAGCGCTCTGCCACAGTGCCGTGACGGTCTTCTGCTGCGTGTAAAAGTTGACGCCGGGCCTTCCGTAGAAGGTGCTCGCACCGCCACCGGCGATGCTCTTCTTGTTCCCGGTGAAGGAGAACATGGGCAGGGGCACGGGGATGGGGACGTTGATGCCGACCTGTCCGGCCTCGATGTTGCGGCGGAACGTCTCGGCGGTAGGTCCGGAGCGGGTGAAGATGGCGGTGCCGTTGCCGTACTCGTTCTTGTTAATTAGTTCGACGGCGTCGTCGAGGGTTTCGACGTTGAGGCACACGAGGACGGGGCCGAATATCTCCTCAGTGTAGCACTTCATGCTGGGCGTCACGTTGGAGATGATGGTGGGGCCGACCCAGTTGCCGTTGGGGTACTTGGCGGGCTTGAAGCCGCGGCCGTCGAGAAGGATGGTGGCGCCCTCGTCCTCGGCGCTCTGGATGAGGGACTCGATGCGGGCCTTGCTGTGCGGAGAGATGACGGGGCCGAGGTCGGCGCCGTCCTCGAAGCCGCCGTCAACCTTGAGCTGCTTGGCCATTTCGGCGAGCTCGGGGAGCCACTCCTTGGTCTCGCCGACCATGACGAGGGTGCTCAGGGCCATGCAGCGCTGGCCGGCGGCGCCGAACGCGGCGCCGACGACGCTGTTGAGGAAGTGGTTCTTGTTGCAGTCGGGCAGGACGGCGGCGTGGTTCTTGGCACCGAGGTTGGCCTGCACGCGCTTGCCGTGGGCAGAACCCTTGTTAAAGATGTACTCGCCGGCCTTGTTGCCACCAACGAAGCTGACAGCCTTGATGACGGGGTCCTCGAGGATGAAGTCGACGGTGCGGTGAGCGCCGTGGACGACGTTGACAACGCCTTCGGGGAAACCGGCCTTCTTGACGAGCTCGGCCAGGATCATGGCCGCACCAGGGTCACGCTCGGACGGCTTCAGGATGAGGGTGTTGCCGGTGACAGTCGCAATCGGAATGCACCAGAGGGGAATCATGGCGGGGAAGTCTACCTGGTCAGTTTCCAAAACCCTCAAGTCTTCAGCAGTCGGGCAACTCACTGAATGGGCAAATGGCAGCCACAACGCCCAACGGCTCGCGGTAGCTCCTTGTCTCCATATCCTTAGCCACCTCGAGCACCTCGCCCTTCATGAGCTCAGGCGCAGCACAAGCCGCCTCGGCAACCTGCAGACCACGCAGCACATCACCCTTGGCGTCGGCAAACGTCTTGCCCTGCTCGAGGGTAATGCTGGCAGCCAGACGGTCCCAGTTCTCGCGGATCAGGCCAACGAAGCGGAACATGATGGACTGGCGGTGCAGCACGCTCGTGGCTCGCCAGGCGATGCCGGCCTTTTCGGCAGAGTCGACGGCGGCCTGGAGCTCGGCATCGGTCATCTGCGGCACGCGGGTGACGAGGTTGTTGGTGGCGGGATCGTGGAGGTCGATGAACTTGTCAGCCTTGGACTGGAAAAACTCGTTGTTGATGAAGTAGGGGGTGTCCTCGGGCTTGGCGATCTTGTCGTGGGTGCGAGGGAACGACTCGGCCGTTGAGGCGAGGGCGGCGCTGAGGTGGGAGGCCGTGGCGTGTATCCTCCGGGCGGCGACGGCAGCGGGTGCCGAGGCATTGGCGGGGGCCATGATGGCAGAGGAAGAGGAGGATGTGAGTAGAGAGGAACGGTTGACGGCGAATGATCTGGAGGAGCGACCTGCGCTGACGCTGACGCCTCTAGAGATGGCTCGACGCATTATGGAGGAGGTGCGAAAGATGGAAGAGAGGGGAAGAGGGGGAACACCACAAGTAGTAGTAGCGAGAGAGTGCAAGGGACGGGAGGTTAGATCGCTTTGGGCAATCAGTCCCAGTCCAAGTCCAATTGGGCGAGATAGGCGTCTACCGATGGATGGATGGGCACTTGGTCTGTGGTCCTCTCGTGACAGCACAGAGCATAAGACAGCACAAGCTCAGACAGAAAGAGGCAGCGGCATCATCGTGGTTCGGGCATGTCCTTATAAAGGGCGGCCGCCGCCGGCCATCGGCATCGGCTATCGTAGGGAAGTCACCACCCGCCCACCACCTTAGGTGACTTTCCCTGTCTGGAAATCAATCCACAGCGCCTCAGAGGCCCCAGGCAGAGGCCCCAGGCAGAGGCCCAGAGGCCCCAACAGGCTCCGTTCAGATAGCGAGGTGGGGTAGCGTATTCCCCCAGTAATTCCCCAGACATTGACTAAGAGATACCGGCCCCTCCACCCGAACACTTCGCCCCAATGCCGCTGGATGCCGAAGGTCTCCCAAGCCCGGCAAACATTAAGCGGCCCGGCCTCTCATGTCAGCATCTCGAAACACCAAGACAGATTGCCAGTACCAGGTCTGTCAAAAACAATCAACAACAAAACAACCAAGGTAGCCTCAAATATTGTTTAAGTTAACGTTTATTCCTAATCATGCTGCGCCAAAGCTCCTCTTGCCCCCAGTTACGGTGACCAAATCAAGCGTCCGAGGGAATCAATCCATGGGGGGGAAAGCACTAATCAACCTTGGGTTCTCATCCTCTTTCTTTCCTTTCCTGCTCGTCATCATGGCCTCGGCCATACCAGTTTCTTTCCTGCTCGTCATCGTGGCCTCGACCATATCAGACGGAAGATGATCAACTAGCTCGGCCGTCCCGCGAGAGAGAGCCCTCGCAGTCCTCATGCCACCACCCGCGCCGCCACTCCATCTACGACTGGCTCCTGGTGGTGCGCTTGTTGGCCTCCTGCTTGACAGTCTCCGCGCCAGAGGCGGCCGCCTTGGTCGCCTTGTCCTTGACGTCCTTGGCCGCCGACTTGGCATCACCAGCCGCCTTCTTGACGGCGGGGGCGGGGCTGCCACCGCCCGCCGCGAAGCTGGCGATGAGGACCAGCAGCGTGGCGAAGATGGCCGCGAAGCCACCGGCAACCTCGGGAACGAACTTGATGGCCTCAATGGGGTCCTTCTGCGCAATCGTCACGAAGAGATCGACCTTCTCCTTGACGTACGTGACGGGGTCATCGGTGAACTTGAGGTCGCTGGGCGACGCGGGCTTGTCCTCCTTCTTGGGCTTGGCCGCCTCCTCGAGCGACTTCTCGACGGCGTGCTTGGGCTTGAAGGTCTCCTCGGCGAGCTTCTCGGCATCCTCGATCGAGTGGCCGATGTAGATGTTGTCGAACAGAATGTCGTTCTGCATGGTCCAGATCTCGAAACCAATGGCGCCAATGGGCTCAAAGTTGGAGGGGGTCTTGTCCTCGAAGTAGTCGGGGTTCTTGATCTTGCGGGGAGCCCAGATGCCCTTGTAGTCGGGGTTGTCAATGAAGGGCGCGGTCCACTGGCCCTTGTAGTCGGGGTTGCGCTTCATGGGCTTGGTCCAGGGGCCACAGCCAGAGTTGTCGGCACAGGCGGGGTTGGGGACGGTAGGGGCGAGCCAGTCACCATCCTCCTCGTCATCCCAGTCCTCGGGCTTCTGGGCCTCGGGGTCGGGGACGGTGAGGGGCTCGTTCTCGAGCCAGTCCTCGGGCTTCTCGGCCTCCTCGTCGAGGACCTCGAAGGGAGCCTCCTCATCCCAATCCTCGGGCTTCTTGGCCTCGGGGTCGGCAATGCGGGCCTCGTCGACCCAGGTCTCAGGCTTGGAGTCCTTGGGGTCGTCAATCTCCGCGGCGGGGTTGACCGCGGGAGTGAAGTCCTCGAGGAGGGAGCCGGCCTTGACCTGCTCGTTGTTCTGCTTGATAACGTACGTGTTATCGGGGTTGACGATCAGAGTGTAGAGCTCGGTCGTCTTGACGATCTTGGCGGTGGGAGGCGAAGTCAGGTGCTTCTCCTCGTACTCGCCCGTCTTGGGGTTCTTGTGGTTGAAGATGAAGTGGACCTTGTTGGTGTGGCCGCACTTGTCGGGACCGAACATGATGACGTACGGCGTGGTGTTGCCGAACTCCTCCTGGTGGAGCGCCTTGTTGTCGCGGAGAAGCTTCATGTAAGCACCACCGCACTCGAGGCCGTCTAGAAGACTCGTAAGCGCTGGTTCTGTGGCACGTTGGGCCAGTAAAACTTACTCTGGAGCTTGACCTCGTACTGAACGACGAGGGTCTTGCCCTTGTTGTCAATGGCCTTGGGGAACTTGGCCGAGATGGCGTGGTGAGCGGCGGCGTTCTTGACGACAAGACCCTTGTCGCCGTCGACGCCCTTGAAGACGGAGGGCTCCTCAACCGACCACTCGCCGACGTAGGCCCACTCCTCGTCCTCCTTGTCGCCACCAGCCATGTCCTTCTTGGCGTGGGAAGGCTTCCAGCGAGTCTCCCAGTCATCGGTGAACTGCTCAAGGAAGTCGGCCTTGATGGTGGTGGGCTGCGGGGAAGCGTCATTAGTTTTTGCTGTGTGGCACTTTTGATGACGGAGCTGCAAGCGTGCGAAGGCGAAAGGCAGTCGGGGAGGGAAGCTTACGGTGAAAGCGGCGATGTTGGGAGTGACAGAGGACGCCTCGGGGTCCTGGGCCTCCTCGGCGTGGACATTACCAGCAAGGAGGGCAGCGGCAGAAACCGCGGCAACAGCGTTGAACTTCATTGTGAAGGTACTGGATCACGCGAGCGGACGCAAGCAGGAAGGGGGAGGAAAGTAGACGAGGTGAGAGTAGCTGAACCGGGTGATGTGCGGTATCAACGAAGTCGTCAAGATTGACAAGTGTGGCTTCTAGCGAGAACTGAACAAGTATTCCCGAACAAGAAGAAGGTCTCGCACTGGTGGGATGGAGGTGAGGAGGATGGTGGATTTTCTAGTCGGGCGGCGGGCGGTTTGTGCTCAACGTGTCCTTTTTTGAGGCAGGAGCTAAGGTCCCCTACCTGACCAACCCAAAAAACAATGGGGGCTCTTGGGGCGTGCTCAGTCAGGGTCGGAGTCGGGAAGGTGCACCCACACGCACCTGCCTCCTAACGGCCAGTCCACGGCAACCAGTGCTAAAGTGCGGGGGCTGGTCCCTGCAAAGCTCCACTGGGCTTCGGTGGTACAGGGGCTTGGAGGCTCTCGCTCTCGGTGAAAGCAAGCCGGGCAGAGAGGGGGCAGGGGAACTGGCGGCAGGAGCTTTGCTGATAGGTGTTTCCAAGAGCTTCCATCCAAGTGGGGGGGGCCCACTTTCTCCAACGCCAGACTCTGCCTGGTCATTCTTCAGCATGCTCGCCTGTGGTACCTCAGCTTCGTTTCACGATTCTGCGGCGGGCATTGCCTTACAGACAATGCTAAGCATGATTTGCTTTCAGGGTCAATTTAAGGGAGGCAATTGGATGTTTCAAGGGCTTTCTCGTGTGTGTTTGAGCTGATTTGTTCGATCATGTCATGAGCATCAAAATGCAAGTCTAGAACTGTGAATTAGGATTCGTTGGAGTAGGACGGGGTCATCCTCGGCTCGTGCTGCATCTGAAGTGTGGGCCTCTATCAGCCTCATCCGACGCGCCACGTTGCCCGCATCGGTGCAGAGCTTCACACTTGGTCAGGGTAGCAATTATCCTGGCGATTGGCAGACCGCCCTTGTTTTCCGGGCTGGCCTGGCTGTAACTGAATTGGATCAGTGAATGTGTGGGAGAAGACCCTATCCTCAACCGTAGAAACGGATGCTCCCTAGGATGAATCATGCCATCATGAAGCAGCACTTACGCCATGCTCAAACTAACACCGAAGATCGCCTTCCATTGTAAAGCATTACCTTCTAGAGGTGACCAAGTATCTCCAGGCAAGACCTCACATCGATAATGCTCTTGATTGAGCAGGTAGCGTACCCGAGCATGTGTTGCACGGAGATGACAAGAGCGCGCCTAGATGCGTTTGGCAACCTGCACCTGAAGTCGCGCTTCAACTACTATGCGGGCATTGTATTGACAGATGTTGAGAAGACCAGTATCTCATTGGTGCAACTATGGGATTCCT
Source organism: Verticillium nubilum (assembly GCA_002851675.1). Classification (NCBI taxonomy): domain Eukaryota; kingdom Fungi; phylum Ascomycota; class Sordariomycetes; order Glomerellales; family Plectosphaerellaceae; genus Verticillium; species Verticillium nubilum. The sequence goes on along the minus strand of NMXI01000031.1, from coordinate 216,041 downwards.
CGATATTTTCGCTTGTGTCCATCTACACCTACGCAAGCTGGAAACGTCCGAGTAGCTCAAAAACAGAAGGGGGCTGACGCCAACGCCCGAATAACGGTGCAATGTCCTGCTGCTTTGCTGGGTCATAGAGATTGTTGTACGTCCACTTTCCAAACCCGACTCTTTTCCACAATTCATCTGGCCCCCTACGTATTAGCAGCACATACTGGCAAGGCTCCATATCCATGTCATGATTTTGCCTAAATGGACCGCAGCAAGTATTTCCTCATCTCTCGCCGTCAAATCTTCGGCCATCAGGCCATCCCATGCCCAGCGCAGACGTTGACGATTGGGGCCTGCGACGTGGATCTCTCTCTCCGATGCTTTGTACGATGTGTAATGTACACGGGCGTCATGAAAGCCTTAATGTCGAGTATGCTAGAGGCTTGGGGGCTCAGGCTGTCATAGTCCGCATGAAATTCATCCCAAGTCAAGGCACGGCCATCTTGAAGATGGACGCAGAACACCAGCGACTTGTTCACCTCGAATTCGCGCCAATCATGCTGGTCGATGGCCCATTTCACGGGACGGGTCCATCCTCCACTCACGGGGGCTTTCCAACCGACCCACGACCAGATGGGCAAGTCTTCTTGCCTCTGCAGCTGTGCTTGGGCTTGCCAGGCGAGCCCAACGCAGAAGCCAGCCGTGGTATACTTGAGTTTGAGAGCTAATGTGACCAAGATTGCGTCCTCTATCGTGTTTGGAAGCTTATCAGGGAGCACGTGGGAGAAGGTCGGTGCAGTAGAATTTGCTCCCCACACGTAGCTGAGCGTCGCAAAAGCCTGGCCTGACGATGTCACAGCCGGGTCGAACAATCCACAACCCTGAACGACGCGATGGTACGAATTGAGGACGGATCTTCGAGCACACCGCAGACTTTGGTGTGATGGTCGCGACAGTAGTTGACCCAATCGGCAATCAGGTTGAGCGATACCAGAGGCTCAAGGGTGCGAACGGTCCTGGCGTCTTCTTGCTGCGGAACGAGGAAGGCTTGCAAGGCCACAGAGAGAAAATTTTCGTATCAATAGAGCTCCAGCCTTGATCATTGATGCGGGCTGTGTGGAGTGACCGCAAGATAGGTCGCTCCTTGCGGACCAGGGGTATCTTGCTCGAGCCGTATGTGTGTGCGAGGAGCTCGCACAAGGGGCATGTTTTGAGAGATTCGCCGTTCGCTGGCCAGACTCGTACTGGGTTTCCCAGCTTTGTCGGGTGTTTCTTTCGAGATATAAGGTCAAGGTTTAGGCTTTGGCACCGCCGGCAAAGTCTCTTTCCCTGAAATCGTGTTTGCATGCTATGTCAATTATGGTGGGCGGTTGCGCGGCGTCGGTTACGCCCAGAATTGCTAGTCATCTCGTCAATTTGAGGCTGCTCCTGGATAGATCGTTGACTAGACATGATCGGTGAAAGGGAAGATATTGACAGAGACGTTCGCGTTGATAATTGAGCTGTGATGTCGACTTCCTACGTTAGCCTAACAGCCGGCAGCATGGCAATTATGTATAACTTCCATCGTCTTGCTTATGCTGTACGGCAGGCATACTGATTGATGCCCCTGTTCATGAAGGTGACAAGACGCCTGCCTTACCAGAGGCCTGTCGCCACGATTTCATGAATTTCCTCCAAATCGGATCTGTGCACCCATGACGAACAGCATCGCTGATGTCATAAATAGGAGACTTCTGCAAGTTCTTGGGCCAGGTCCGTTAATAAGCAAGGGCGTATACAGCTCGCCGCGAGGCTGTGTATATAGAGCTGCAGGCTCGAAAAAGGGGGTGGGTGCTGTTGGTGGCTTGAGCCGAGAGGCAACCCCGAGAGCTTGTTCTGGCACCACCTGGCACCAACAGGAAGAGGCCAACGTTTCGTGTGGAAAGCCGCATACCCCTTACGTCGAAATCAGCATCAATCCCTGAATATCGAAGGCTGATTTGTAAACGAGTACCACAAGGCTATTTCCAGAGGGCGGAAACTTGCCACGGACCAATTCAAGCGCTCAGGGTCGTCTTGCATTATGTCAGCAGGGCCGTTCGAGGGAGGCCAGGAACAAGGCAATGATGACAGCGGGAGCCCTCTCGCTGGTGGATCGTCCGTAGCTCGCCCGCGAATCACGACATGGCGAATCACAGCGCCGTCGAGCCTCACATGTCGCTCTGAACGAGGTTATTTTTTCCCCCAACGAAGTAAACATCACGGACACCGAGCTGCGCCTTCCATAGCTTTGCACTGCCCGCCATTGGCTAGGCAGACATCTTCCACGAGCATTTCGTCAACCATTGGAGCTTGGTCTCCTTCATCAGACTTCAAGCTTACCCACTGACGTAGCCTTGCGCCCGACTACCCCGCCATCAACATGTCGTCCACCGATCTCGAAAACCCCGACCAGCTCGTCACCTCCACGAACCCCGACCACCCAGCCAACCTCATCCCCTCGCTGTGTGCCAAGTTCTGGACTCTCGGCTGGGTCACCGGCACCGGCGGCGGCTGCTCCATCCGCGACGAGTAAACCTCCCCTTCTTGACCCCTCCCCGGCCTTCCCCTCGCGCAAAAAGAACCAAGCAGCTCACCAAACCCAGTGACCTAGTCTACATCGCCCCCTCAGGCGTGCAGAAAGAGCTCATGAAGCCCTCCGACATCTACGTCCTCTCCCTGGCCGCCCAGGAAGCCTCCCTCAAGAACCGAACCTACCTCCGCTCCCCGCCCGCCTACAAGCCCTCCCAGTGCACCCCCCTCTTCCTCGCCGCCTTCACCAAGCGCGGCGCCGGCTGCTGCATCCACACGCACTCCCACTGGGCCGTCCTCGTGACCCTCCTCCTCGAGTCCATGCCTGGCGACGGCAAGCTCTTCGAGATCAACAACATCGAGCAGATCAAGGGCTTCGGCAAGGGGTTCCAAAAGCAGGGGAACCTCGGGTATCACGACACGCTGCGCATCCCGGTCATCGAGAACACGGCGCACGAGGAAGATTTGACCGAGTTTTTGGAGGAGGCCATGGAGTGGTACCCGGACACGTACGCGGTGCTCGTGAGGCGGCACGGTGTTTACGTGTGGGGGGATAACGTGCACAAGGCCAAGACGCAATGCGAGAGGTGAGAATTCCGTGATGCTCGGCTCGGGAAGGTTATGTGATGCTAACCAATATAGTCTCGATTACCTCTTCCAGCTTGCGGTAGAGATGAAGCAGCTGGGCATCCCGTGGATCAGCGATATTCCCGTGGTCAAGCCCACACGAAGCTAGGTCAGACGATGAAGGCATCAGATCAAAAGCGCGAATACCCAGAATCAAACATTGGAATGAACAAATTCAGGCTTTTTTCGTATATTCTTGTCTGTTTGGCACCGACATTATATCATGTACCCCACGTCCTACCCCGACACCCGTTCATCCCGACATACCCTTTATCCAAGATATGCATATTAATGAACTCCCAATTACCATCCACCCGACCCGATCATCTGCTCCACCATTTTACAGGAAGAAAGCAGCGACGAGGCCGAAGAAGCCCAGCGACGAGCCGACGAGCACGTTGGCGCCAGAGTCAGAGCCGGTGGTCTCGGCGGCGTCGGCGGAACCGGAGCCGGAGGCAGTCTCGTCAGAAGAGGCGGAGCCGGTCTCGGTGGAGGAGCCCGTGGCAGCGGCGTTAGTGCCAGTGCCGGTCTGGGTGACGGTGGCAGTGCCGGTGGTCTGGGTGGCGGCAGCACCGCCGTTGCCGGCGGGGGCACCGTTGGTGGTGTCAGCGTCGAAGTAGTGCTCCTTGATGCACTGGTCACGGCAGCGGGCGAAGGCGTTGGTCTCGGCCTCGGAACCGTCACCCTGGTCGCAGTCGCCGACGCACTTGTCGAGGGCGATGACCTGATCCTCGCTGGGGGCAGGGACCTGAAGTTCACGGTCAGTACTTTGTGTGCATGTGTGGACAGATGATGTGGTTCACGTACAGAGACGCAGCGAGCCTGGCAGGTAGAGTCGGTGGCGTCGCAGTCCTTCAGGCACTTGTTGATAACAGCAGCGGCCGAGGAGGCAGCGGCGTCAACACCGGTGGGGGTGGCAACACCGGGGGCGGTGGTGATAGTGGTCTCCTGAGCGTAGGCAACGGCGAAAGCGCCGGCGAGAAGGATGTTGTTGAAGCGCATGTTTGCGGTTTTGGGGTGGTGATTAAGAGGTTGATATTACGAATACGTAGAAGACCGAAAGTAGCGAAAGGAGTCGTGTGAACGAGGGACGACTTGTTGTGGAAGTGAAGTGTAGCGAATGTGAGTGAACTTGAAGCAGAGCGAGCTGTTGGAACCAAGAGGGATCGGAGCAAGACCGAGGTGGTGGGAGGCACAGGCTCTTGTTTAAAAACACCGTCGTTGGCGCCAAGGGGAACCCTGTCTCGTCCGAGGCCCGCCCCTTTGACCTTGTTTGTGCCTTGGTCCGTCCCGCTTGTTGGTGGGTGTGGGAGGTCACAATAATAGCCTCCAAGCCCGCTTCTCGTGTCCCGGTCCCACACACAGGGCAGGTCCAGCTCCAGTTCCAGCTTCAGCACGCGCGGACAGGCCACGGCTACGGCCATAGGCGAGGCGACGCAGCGCATACCGGCATCACACTCCGGGGGTGGGCAGTCCGAGGAACCAAGATGGGGCCATGGGGGCGCGAGAGACATCCAGGCAGGCCAGCGGCCAGTAACCAGTCAGGCAAGTCTGGGAACCAGGGTCAGATCGAGCCGAATTGGATGGGGCTTCTGGGGAAAAGAGCGATTCAGACTTCGGGATGCAGGGATGGGGTGGGAAGAGCGAGCGAGCCTGGCTGTCCCGTGCAGACGCGAGTGCCGCAAATCTCCTTTTTAGATTGCAGGCGTTTTTGGCCCAGCAGACTGAGTTGACGGCCCTGCTTCCCTTCCAATGTCGTGGGGAAGTCAACACAGGGATCGTTCAACGTGTAAAAGTCTGGATCAAAAGGGATCTGTCAGCCTGTCAGGTGTTGTTTGGGCGAGTGACTGTCTTGATTTGTGTCTTTCGTTGCTACGGTGTTGTGGTTCTGACATGTTGATACTGTTGATGTTGGGGGGGGTGGAATGGATGGTCTCGGCCACTCTCAGTGTTCGAAAATGGCGGCCTGGTGGGGGGGGGGGGGAACAGTCCGGGAATCTGTGTTGTGGAGCGTGCCTTTTGCCCTCTGCCCGGTTTTGAGCCCTGTAAAAAATACTTGTACCCGAAGAAGAAAGACCTGAGAGTTTACCCACTGGCAATGTGAGGGCATGCAAGCAGAAGTGCAGTGAATGTGAAGTGACGGTTGAGCGAGAGCTGGCTGGGCAGGATTTGTTCTCGCCCAAGATGGCCCTGTAATACAGTACAAGTAATCAACCAGCCTGTGAGCCCTGTTAGTAGGCCCCGGTTGACACGAGGAAATGGCCATGTCGGATCGGGAAACCCAATTCGTGACGTCGCCCTCTGATTGGCGGGTTGTCGCTTCAGGGGCCGAAGCGAAGGAAAGCTAATGGTCAGCATCAATGCTTCTTTTCTCGCAGCAAGCTCCTCCTCCCTCTGCTGGGCTTGGCCATTGCCTGGCTGGCCGCAATTGCCCACTAGCTCCTACCTAGCCAACTTGCAACCCACCATCCTCACTGTTTGTGTGATGCCCTGTTGAGCTGACACGATTCCGATGTCCTTGCTTGAATGCGGCGTTTGTTAATAAGACGATGACTCTCAGCCCCTCCCAGTGACGAGTCATCATCGACCCTCTCAACCATTTTCCATGTGCCGTTCGTTGCACACCTCAGATGATGTGGTCGGGTAGGGACCCGAACATGAGCGAGCACACTGGAAAACCGCGGGTTCAATCGACATCGACCTGGGTCTGGCTTGTGCATCCCAACCTCGTGTCGCTTGTACTCTGCCATCCAGTCATCCTCTAAAGCGACTGTCGTGGTGCCGAACTCGAAGACATCGATCGGCACCCTGCACCAGCAAAACCGTGACACGAGCAGAGCAACCTGCCAGGCTCGGAAGCCATGCAGCCAGCGATCGCCCCAACGGTGCCCGCCCGCGCCCACATGCAGAGGCAGACTCACACCACCCCATCCAGCAATACGAGCTTTCTCCTCCTCACGCGTGGACACTGGGGACGCGCGCTGGATCTAACCGCCCAAGCCAAGTGGCGACCGATGACAGGCCCCTCCGAAGAAGAAAAACGGACGCCCGGTTTTCTTCGTGTCACCCTCTCTCAGATTGAAAAATACACCCGACCTGCCCACTGCTGCCCACTGTCAACCACGTCACGATCAATGGGAGGGAGGGTAAAAGTGGCCTTGTTCATGCGAGAGGATGGCCGAAATCTCGGATCCGTCGACCGATATGAGCTCGGCAGGGGACTCTTGCACCGCCACGTATCCCCCCTTTTATTCGGCATTCGATGCTTGACTTCAGGCATGTGGCTTGCACTGCGAGTCGCTGGATGCTACCGTACCTTTGGCCGGCCAAGACGACGGCCAAGCTACCGGAGGATCTTCCTCTTCCGTTGTTGGGTTGACAGCGGCAGATCATCGACGATGGGCACGGAAATGAAGTCAAAGGGGTTCATATGCTTCATTCGAGTTCTGCATGGAACATTACCGTCATCAGTGGATATCCCACCCAAGTTGTTGATCCATTCACAGCTCATCCCTCTGTTGTGGCACCTCGACTGCCTCTTGCTGCACCGCATCCCGAATCTCCTCAGCCTCGTCTCCTTCCTGAAGCCCATCGTCTCCCTGCAGCTCCGGCATGTCTTCAACCATCTTGCCAATCTTGTCAATCATGCCCTCGGCATCGCCCTTGACCACCACTGTGCTTTCCGCCTTCGCCCCGCCAACATCAATTGTCGGCAGGTCATCGTCTGGAAGACCGTGGACTTCGACCGTCGCCTGATTCGTGACCACTGTTGATGATCCTCCCGAGCTGCCATACTTGACAACGGCCCCGCCCCCGCCCATAATCAAGCTGTACAGCATCCTCGCAGGCAGCCAGACAAGCCACCAAGCAGGGCCGTACAGAAAGCGGCGGAAGACAAGCCAAGCACCTGTCGTGAGGAGCATGTACATTGCCGTCTGCAGATACCACGTATCGCTCTTCTGAGACTTGACCAGCGTCCCAAGGAGGTCCTTCGAGCTCGCCAGCATACCCTCCAGCGACCCGTACGATTCATCCAGCTGCGCGAGTGCGGCAGAAGACTCAGTCAGCGTTTGGTGCGCGAACTCGCTGCGCGCCAGCTCCGCCGCGATGAGATCGTGCGTCCGCCGCAGTGAGCTCGTCACATTGCTGGCCGCGCCGACCGTCTGCTGATCCTCTTCCGTAAGCGTCGACTGCTGGTGCGCCTGGTGCGCCTGCCGGTGGTGGCGGATACTCGGCGCCTTTGTCGACTCGGCGTCTTGGGCGCCCAGGCGGGGGGAGGTTGCTTCGGAGACGGGCTGCGAGTATGACTGTAGCAGGAGCTCACGTTCAAGTCTCTGCGCCCGAGTGAGGTTTCGCTTAGCCACAATCTGGGCTTGCCTGAAGTTCAGCCGCGAGCTGTAACAGCCTTGTTAGTTTTTGCCCCCCCTCGTGATGCATATCGTAGGAAGGGCAGACAGGTTTATACCTCTTGAGTTCCTGCTGCAACCGCTCGAGTCCATCCTTCAACCTCGTCTTCGCGTGCTCCGCCTCGCTTCCGGGTCGTCCGCTCCTAAGGTCCTCGACTTCCTCCTGCAGAAGCTCGAGCTCATCCTCCTCTTCGCGCAAGATCTGGCTGATCTCCGCACTCAGCTCCGTGCTGACGTTGTCGACATCTGGACCGCCGAGGGGCACAGATCCAGGCTGGAAGCTGAGGTTGTGCAGCCGGTCAATGAGCTCCTTGAGCTGTGCCGTAGTCTCCTGCAGAGCCGTCAGGCGCTCTTGCAGTCCTTCAAAAGACATTTTTATTTTCGGTTCGGGTTGTCGTGATGTCCTGACCCGGTGACGTTGCATACCAGAAAGCTGGCCTCTGCAGTGACGAAATCCACCTTCAAGCGGGAGCTCCACTCCGCTACAGCGATTTTACCCCTTTAATGGCATCACCAAAATGCAATGTGAGCTACCCCAAAATTTTGACCAGCCAGGCCCTTCGCATCACGACAAGGCAGACCTGCGATTCCTCACGAGGCAAAAGCGGCATTCGACACCACAAGACAGCCAGGCTGTCCCCCGTCGCCCATCATGATCACGAAATACATGACCGAGATCACCACGCGGTTCAACCCCTTTGCCATGCAGGCCCGACCCGCCCGCCTCTTCCTCTCCTTCCTCCCGCCCAACGCGCGCCAGTCCGGCCTCGTAATCAACACGGTCCTGCTGCCCAAGACGTCCAAGGAGGCGCCGTCGCTGTTTGTCAAGTTCAGTGCGTAGCATCCCTCGAACTCACTGCCTTGGAAGGCTTCCCCGTCGGGCCGAGGGAGAGAGACAGAAAGCTAATGTTCGGTTCGGGCAGAGGACGGCAAGGAGATGACGCTCGACTGCGAGAAGCTGGGGATCAAGGGTTTGCTGGAGGAGGTCGATCGGCATTCGCGAGGTCTGCAGAAGCAGGCTGATATGACTGACGGTTAGAACCATGTGGTGGTTTGGTGTACATTATGGCGTGTGGCATTATTGGCGTTTGGGTCGGACATAATTCCTCATGAGGGTTCGTCCACAGCTGTACGATGCGAAGCATTCAGAATCATCTTTCGCTGTTAGGAGGTCAAGATGGAGGCGGACATGTGGCCATTGAGCATGTGCTTAGGCCCCGGAGTGGTGTACAAAGATAATACAGCATGGTTCACGAATGATAAGACATTGCGAGAGTCAAGTAATTCTGATGTGGTGGTATTTATTTGAGATTTGCGACGCCAAGGCATATGTACCCAAGTGTCATGTTGGCACTCATGCTTCAAGTCACTTGGGCGACCTGCTGCCGCCTAGAGTACGACGAAGCGATGCAAACAACCTCGGGCTGAGCGGCCGAGTCAGATCTGGCTTGTCCAGATAAAGATCAAGGCTGGCTGGTTTGCCACCGTGCAAACTTTTAGCCGGGCCAACCTCCCCTGATTCTGTAGTATCCACGGAGGCAGCCAGAGACTCGGCCTGGGTCCGAGAAGCATTGCGAGGCATCTAGCTGGCAGCACCGCTGATGAAGAACCACTTGTCGATAGAGGCGTCGATCTTCTCGGCGGGGAGCTCCTGGTGAGCGGGCAGAGGGGGGAGCTGGTCGGGAGTGACACGGCTCTGGGACTCGGCAACAGTCAGGTTGGTGCTACGAAGTGTCAGTCTCATGTATAAGTATAAGCCAGGCAGCGGTGACTTACGTGGAGATGCCACCAGGTTGAGTCTTGCCAGTGATGAGACGGTCCCAGGCCTCGGCGGCCTCGCGGACGACATCCATGGCGTACTTCTTGTTCTTGCACTCGCCGGTGAAAGCGAACTGGTTCTCGGGCTTGCCGTCGGGAATCTTGTAGATGCGGAACCACTCGTTCGTGGCACGCAGAAGACCAGGCAGGTGACGCTCGACGTCCTCGACGTCGTTCAGCTTGGGAGCAAGGGGGTCGTTGACGTCAATAACGATGACCTTCCAGTCGGTCTCCTCCTCGTCGAGAAGGGCCATGACACCGAGGACCTTGACCTGCTTGACCTGGCCGGTGTAACCGACGAGCTCGCCAATCTCGCAAACGTCAAGAGGGTCGTTGTCACCCTTGGCCTTGGTCTCGGGGTGGATGACGTTGGGGTCCTCCCAGGTCTGTGTACATGTTCAGCTCCTCGTTCGTGACTTGTCCATGTCTGAAGGGGTTCGCATACCTGGGGGAAGGCACCGTAGTTCCAGAGGTAGCCCTTGTGGGGGAAGCAGTTGCGGACGAAGCGAAGCTTGCCCTTCTTGATGTCCTGCTTGATGGGGTTGAGGAGCTCATCCTTGGAGATCTGGAAGGAGATTGAGTCAGCCAATGGGTCTGGGTAGTGGGGGGAATGGTGCCAGGATGTGAGGGTATTTGCGAAACACAACAGGCGACGGGGATGCAACGAAGGCGACGACGCAAGGCGAACAACGTACCTCCTGCTTGGCGTTGGTCCAGCGAGGAATCTCGACGATCATGTTGAGGATGGTCTGCTCCTTGTTGGCGTACAGAGGAATATCGTGGAAGGGGGAGACGGGAACGCCATCCTGCTCGATGTAGACGCGGTGCTCCAGGGTGTGGGGAGCACCGATCTTGCGGAGGGTGTAGGGAGAAGCCATGTCAGCGGTTGGGTATGCTGGCGATAGGTATGGTGTGGGATGTGAAGGGGAAGATGCCGTCGAGAGGTGACGAGCAATCTGCGCAGTGCGTTGGGAGAAGGAGGAGGAAATTTGCGAGTTATTCGCTCGAACGGAAAGCGTCTGCGAAGTGGTCCTGCCCGCGGCGGATGATGCAAGAGCTGTGGAAGGAGGGGGAGGGGCAGAGACCGGGGCGGGGCCAGCGCCAATGCCAATGCCAATGCCAGCAACGGACGCAGGGCCTGAGCCAGAGCCTGAGCCAGAGCCAGAGCGTGCAGCGGCGGCGGCAGACGTGGAAAAGCCAGCTCTGCCAACACCACCACCACCCGCACCCGCACCGGAGCCAGGAAGCCCCATTAGCTTGGTATTTGCGGCCAGGGTTCTCGACTGATTGGCCCGACTCGGGGCCTGGATCGGAGGTACGGGTTGCCTTGCAGTTATGGATGTCAAGGTCCTATGAAATGCCTTCAACTGGTACAGACTGGATGCGCTCTGCAGCTTCCAGAGACCTCGAGACGATAGTGGCGGCATGTGTTGCGACGTTGACGAAAACAGAAAGGGGAAAAAAAAGAAGGGGATGGTCCTTGCGGACGAGGGGCTTCTGCAGCTAAAGGGACCTTGGAACGGCTCAAGGCTGGTGATCTGTGGTCGTTTATGAGCTGTAACCCGAGGTAAATGGTGACATTCCGGCGGGCTGAGCGCGGCTAGCCTGGGCTAATGCGCGCTCTGGTTGCCGGCCTCACTGCCTCAGTCCTCAGTCCTCGGGCAGTCACTGGAAGAGGCCCTGAGGCCGGCTGTCCTAGGGGAGAGCTCAGGGGGGTGGAGCACGTGACGCGAAGGGCCCCACTTTGGTTTTCGCTGTGATCACGCAATCGCTGGCTGCTCCACTGGAAGTTTCCTGATCTGATGGAACCCGACTGCTCCAGCGTTGAGGGCTGTCCACCATCTGCCACCAGCTGGAGGCTGGTCCGGCCTGTTGAGCACTGCCTGACGGGACGGGAGTACCTGTCTGTCTGAGTGCATGGGAGCCATAGTAGCTCTGGTCGAATATTGAACATTTGAAGAATAGGCTCTCCAACATCAGGGATCAACAAGTCTTTCCCCCATCTTCGCCATCCCGTTCTCTGCAATACCATTGGCAACATGAGTTGCATTCATTCACAAGCAGTCTTGAAAATGCAAAAGCAACTGGCGTCTCTTCTTATCTATTTGCACGTTGCCAGGATCATCCATTTCGTTAATGACGTCTTTACCATATCTCATAGAATCTCATCTGTTCTCATTCAAAAGCATCCATGGATCAGTCTTTGCATCAGCACAGCGAGCTTTTCAGCAGATGTTCAATGTGCCATCGCAAAATGAAACCCATGCACCTTGCAGATCGCTCTACATGAATCTCGAAGATCGCAACCGACTGAGGTCTTTCTGAGGCTGAGAATCCATATTGAAGCTTGATCTGGTTCGTTCTTCGGTGGTAAATTCCCCATCAAAGCCAGGCCACCCAGTCGATCACAGAGTCGAAGACTGGTCAAGACAGGACGGACAGCATCACCACGTGGAAGAGGAACATTTGCGCTTGAGATAGCCTGAACAAACCCGACTCATTGGAAATCGCGGAGAATCCGTGGAGATATGGCGGTCGCACAGAGGAAAGCCACCGCCACATCTCCCCTCTCGAAAAGCTCCACCATGATTTTCTTGGTGTTCGGTGATTCTCCCGGAGGAAGTTGCCTCGCGCGAGGAAAAAAAACACTTGCTGCCCCCCACCGAAGGATGGATGCCTACCTGCCTGATGAGGGAAAACCTGAGGGCGTGAATCGCGGGGTAAAAAGCCGTTGAATCTTGACAAGGTAATTCTGGGCGATTCTACCTCGAACGTTTGCCGAAATGACGGTGGAATAGAGTTAACCTTACCCCATGGGGATTCAAACTAGCGAGGGGCCCCGGAGATTACTGAAGATTTGGGAATTGACCGTCATTCGGGTTTCAATGCACCGAAGGAAACATGACATCGTCAGGTGGTTGATTGCGAGTATTTAAACATGCTGATCTACTCTTCACAGAAGTCTGGGTCCGCCATGTCGGCACCGCTTCACTTCCAAGCGTAGCACCCTCACCACCAGCATCATGAGATTCTTCGGCACCGTCAAGGCACTGGGTCTGGCCCTGCTCGCCACCACCGCGTCCGCTGCCTGGATTGCACCCCGGCAAGAAGCAGCTCTCGACCTCGTCAGCCTCGCCATCCTTACCAAGGCCGCCGACACCCAGGTCCAGACCACCATCAACAACAAGCAGACGCTGTTGAAGGGCCAGCCCCGTGCCATTGCCCGCGGCGTCCGTCAGCTCGTGACGCCGTTCGTCTGGCCGAACTCGACCTACTACCACGATGAGAGCCTGCTGCCGCACATCGAGGAGATGATGGCTGCCCTCACGAAGCGCCAGCACTGCGACGGCACTTACAGTGTCGGCAACCGCCACTCTCCACCCGACACGGGCTTCCTGATCGAGGACTTCGGCATCATGGTTCGAATCCTCGAGAAGGATGATCACGATGACTCGCAGGCCATTGCAGATGAGATCCGAGCCATCCTCGTCAAGGCAGGCCCCGGCCTCGCCAAGGGCGGTATTCATACCCCCAACCACCGATGGAAGATCTGCGGTGCCCTGGCCCGCATCTCCACCATCACTGGAGACGAGAGCCTGATCAAGCGCATCGACGAGTGGCTCGCCGAGGGAATCGACATCGATGCTGACGGCATCTACTCCGAGCGCAGCCCGAACTACTACTCGGCCGTGACGAACCCATCCCTCCTGACCGTCGCCCGCGAGCTCAACTACACCGACCTCATCCCATATGTCCGGAAGAACCTCGAGCTCTCCATTGAGCATGCCGAGCCCAATGGCGAGATCGAGACCATCATGAGCCGCCGCCAGGACCAAACCCAACCCGTGGGCGACAACATGCAAAATTTCTACACGCAGTTCCGTGAGCTGGCCATCCTCGACAAGAACGGCCGCTTCGCCGCCATGGCGCGCCTCATCGAGAAGCGCCTCGGAGCCAGGCTCGGCGACTTCCTCAGCGACCTCATCGAGCGCCCAGAGCTGGCGTTTAAGCTGCCCGAGTCAGAGGATCCCTTTGTCGATTTCGATAAGCACTACGCCACCGCCGGCCTCGTCCGCGCGCGCCGCGGAAAGCTGACCGTCGCGGCCTTTGGCGGCTCGGACTGGTACGCCGACGGCAAGCAGACGGATTTCTATAACCGCTTCGGCTCCGGCCTCTCGACGAACCCCACTCTGTTCCGTGCATGGAACGGAAACCTCGCCCTCGAGGGCCTGCGTCTCGTGCCCAACTTCTTCACCATGGGACACTTCCGGTCCAACGGCATCGAGTACGATAGCGACGGTACAATCAGGCTCGGCAGCGAGATGGAGGTCCCGTACTACCTGCCCATGCCCGCTGACCAGCGCAACGAGGATGGCGTTTACGCGCTCGGGAGGTCCGTCGCGGATGGCAGGTTCTACGCTATGCTTGACTTTGCGAACCGCCCTACCAGCATGCGCCGTCTCAAGACCGAGGTGACGATCTCGCCTACCAAGGCTGGATATGACCTTGCTTTCGAGGTGACCGGCGAGCAGGACGTCGAGGTGACCTTCGAGCTCACGTTCCGCGGTAACGGAACCTTCAAGGGCGTCAAGGAGTTGACGAATGTGGACGGCGTCAAGACGACTCATCTCGTTGAGGCAACGGGAGAGTACAGCGTTGGTGATGACAAGATCACGTTCGGGCCGGGCATTGGCGAGGGACTGATTGTGGCCGATGGTGGCGAGCAGTACAGCTGGCACGCTGGCGCCCTCGTCCTGAAGGGACAGAAGGTGTACATTACTGGCACGACGCCGCTGAAGTACACTATGAACCTGGGTTTCTCTTAGATGAATAAGTTCATCTTAAGATCTAAATTTAATAATTTTCAGCTAAATCGCTTTTGCAAGTCATTTAGCTATGGCCGCGTCTGCGTCATATGGTCTGCTGAGGTAGTTGACGGCCGGCCTGAGCCATGTGGTCACCTGTCAATCCATGCAGGTACACGAAACCCGTGGATCTGGGATCTGCAGACATGCTTGAGCCCCTTCAGGAAAAAATCTCCGACACGCTTGTCGAAGTTGTTGTGGCTTGCTCGTTCGCCCAGTCACTAACAAGGCTGCCCTGCCAGTGGCCACGTGAATTTTGTTTGGAGGCACTGCCGTTGAAGTTGTCTTATAAAGGACTTTCTTGGATGAAATCTCTAATGAAAGCCAAGAAGATGAAGTGTGTCTCATTCATTTCTGAGGTTCCAACTCGTATGACATAAAGATCTAGCAACGACTCCAAGGCCAACGGAAAGCATTCAACCAGGTGCTTCACGGTTGTTCAATCCGGATTATGGATCATTTGCTTCCTCAATGTTGATTAGGGTTCTGACGGAAGGAAACCACCTTACTCAAGATAGAACCAAGTTGGGGCACTTCGGATAGAAGGTGGTGACAGAGACGACTTTCTGGTTGACCCTGGGAGAGGGCATTTAGTGGCAATAAGAGCCATACATTTACCAGGTGTTAGAGACCCGATTGATGAGCCACTGCTTTACATGCATACGGGAAACACCCCTTCAGTGGTGATGCCCTTATGCACCAGTAAATACGTATCGATAAGCGCCACCCTTGATTTCGGCTCTCTTTGACTCAAGTCGCGACAGTGACATACTTTTCTACACTTGCGTTGACGCTGCACTTTACGTCGAAATTCTTTCGTTTCCGCGGGGATATGTAGTGTCTGCCCTGGACCATGCTATCACGTTCTATTGGCAGATTCATGGCATCCGAAGTCAAGAGAGTGCCCATCCCCCGCCGTGGGGTCGACTACAGGGGCAAAGTCGTTCTTGCGCCCATGGTCCGCTCGGGCGAGCTGCCTTCGCGCCTGCTCGCCCTTCACTATGGCGCAGACCTCGTATGGGGTAAGTCGACAACCGAGTCATCAGTGGAACATTGTTGACCGAGAATAGGCCCAGAAACGGTCGACAAGGCCATCATCGGAACCACCCGAAAGGTCAACCCCCTGACCAACACGGTCGACTGGACCCGAATCCCGTCTTTCGGCCAGAAGGAGCCGTCCCCAGACGCGAAGGAGGCGGTCATATTCAGCACACACGCCGAGAAGGAAGCCGGCAAGCTCATCTTCCAGGTCGGTACCGCCGACCCCGACCTCGCCGTCCAGGCCGCCCGTCTCGTGGCGGCGGATGTCGCCGGCATCGACGTCAACGCCGGCTGCCCAAAACCCTTCAGCACCCATAGCGGCATGGGGGCGCAGCTCCTCCGAACTCCCGACAAGCTCTGCGCAATTCTTGAGGCACTCGTCAAGAACATCATGCCCGAGTTTGAAATCGGTATCAGCGTCAAGATCCGCCTACTGGCCACGGCGCCTGAGACCGAGGCTCTCGTGCGCAGGCTTGTGGCGACGGGTATCACGGGGTTGACGGTGCACTGCCGCACAACGCCGATGCGCCCCCGAGAGCCCGCGATCCGCGGTCAGCTGCGCATGGTTGCCGATATCTGCCACGAGGCCGGCGTCGCGTGCATCATGAACGGCGACGTCGATGGCCGCGACAGCGCTATGAAGCTCATGGAGGAATTCGGTGTCGACGGCGCCATGATCGCGACCGCTGCCGAGAAGAACGCGAGCTGCTTCAGGGCCAAGGCGGATGGCGGCCTCGCGGGCTGGCAGGAGGTCACGGAGGAGCACACGAAGCTGGCCATGGAGGTCGGCAACAAATTCGGCAACACAAAGTACACCCAGAACCAGATGATCCCAGGCAAGCGCGAGACACTCCAGCTCCTGATCAAGGCGAAAAGCTACACTCAGCTTTGCAAGGCGCTTGGTCACGAGACTCTGCTTGAGAAGGCAAGGGAGACGGACCTGTACCTGGGCATCAGTCCCGACGGCGAGAAGGTGTCCAAGAACGCGAAGAAGAAGGCCAACGCCAGCGCTCTCGCGGCTGGCGGTAACATGGGCCAGGGTCGTGCCAATCAGGCTGCCAAGAGTATGTCAGCACGGGGAGTGCAAAAGCCTACGGAGCCGCAGCAGGCACCCGTTGCTCTCCCGACGTAAGCTGGAACATAGCCAAACTGGGTGATAAAATGTTGCTTCGACATTGGGTTGCATTGGCAGGCGTTAACAGGAGGTGGCATAGCATGGTCAGGAACTATATCCTTGTTTTGAACGAGCATGAGACGCTCGAGTAGACGGAGATAAGGCAGGATTGGCACTCATAGACCGTCTTCGTGATATAAAAAAGTCACTCACGTAGAGTTGACAGGCTCGTCGACGCCACACAAATGAAACACAAATGGAAACATCCTTTCCCCTCTATCCGCATTCATTTATGATACAGCGATCGTCCCACAGCCTTTATTTGCCCTTCTTGACCCAGTCCTCGACTGTCTCCCGTGCATCCGTGACCTTCTCATTGACGTAGTGAACGCCAAGCTCGCTGTGGACCTTAGCGAAGCTGATGCTCCTGCTGATGCCCTCCCTGAACTTGATGTGGCTCTCAGCCACGACGGGGAAGCGCTGCTCGTACTTCCATGCCAGGTTCGCAACGTTGCCGGTGGTGATGGGCAGGACGGTCCAGCCAGCGGTGATGCCGAAGGCGAGGGGCGCGGTGGCGCGGAAGAGTATATTGCTGCGGCGGGTGACAATGCTGCCGGCCATGGCGGCGACGAGGACGTAGATAGCGCCGGGCATGAGCTTCTCGCCGCTCTCGCGGGGTGGGGCAAGCGAGGCGATGGTGTTGGTGAATGACTGCTCGAGGTTGAAGGCGCGGTCCATCGTACGGTTGACGGCGTCCTCGGTTCCGAGAGCGATCTTATAGAGGCCGAGGCGCGCCTTGCCGATCTGGACGGCTAGCCTGTCGGTTGGGGTAGGGCCGCGGGCCTTGGGAGCTTCGTCTTGGTCGGGGAGAGACGCGGCCGGCGTGCTAGGCCTGACGATGAGGGGAGCGACGACGGTCTCGCTCGTTGTCGCGGGGAGCTCATAGTCGTCGTAGATGGACTTCTTCTTCGTCTTCTTGGCTGTCAGCATGCAGTCATCGTAAGCTTGATTTGAATAAGGTCTCACCTGGCGGCTTTCCGGGGCTTCGGCGAGAACGGTGGAAGGGGCCAGGGCGATGCCTCCCAGGACCATCGCACCCAACGGCGCAGCGCGCTGGGAAGATAGTCAGCTTCTTAAAGCTTTCGCTAGCATCAAATAAACTCACCCTTTGGAAAAGTACTCTCGCAGCCATGGCCTGCTCAATTGGTCGTCTGCGGCAATTGGACTTGGTCTGGTCTAACGAGAATCTTTAGCACTGGACGTCACGAATGATGCAGGTACCGGGACGGAGGTTCTTTCGGCTCGGACCAGCTTACCTAAGTGGAAGTTGAGGCGTAAAGTGGCGGGTGGCCGGCTATTTCCGGGACTCGCTCAGGAATGACATGCGTCCCCAAAAAAAGCTCCGCCTGCCCTCAACCTAAGATACATCTTGAATCCAAAACTACGGTTCGTCCCAATGCCGACCTCGCACTCCTTCAATTCTCCTATGTCACTATTAGGACCTTCTGAAATCTGTACCATGCTGGGTTGATACAGTGGACTTCTTTCAAATGTTCAAAACGCCAACTCGAGGCCTCTGGGTCTGCACCAGATGCGCACGCGACTCTGTTCCCCGTACACCACACCGCAGATGGCTCTCCGCAGCGTCCGGAGCTGCCTCGGCTTCCAATCCAGTGGACAGATCTGCCCCTGGGACCATCAGGGATGATGCTATTCTACGAGAGCTCTTCGACTCTCCTTCTCGGACGGCCAAAGCATTCAAAGCGAGCGAGCTGCAGCCCAGCGCCGGCCTCTTTAAGAACCGATACCTGACCAGTCCCAATGGTTTCATCGTCTTCGCGAGGCGCAGCCTACACAAGGCGTCCAAAATCGTGGACCGAGTTCTCGGCGCATCATCGACAGCAGAGTACAAGGCAATCGTCAAGGACTTGGACCGCCTAAGCGACCTCCTCTGTCGCGTGCTCGACCTCTCCGACTTCGTTCGCATGACGCATCCCGACCCCAAGTTCCAACAAGCTGCTGCGGGCGCCTGGTCTCTTGTCTACCAGTACATGAATCAACTCAACACCATGACCGGTTTGAGCGATCAGTTGATCAAAGCATTGGAAAACAAAGATGTCGTGGCGTCCTGGTCAGAGGAGGAGAGGACGGTGGCGGAGATCCTTAAACTGGATTTTACCAAGTCGGCCGTCAACTTGCCACAACGGGAGCGTGACAGATTTGTGGACCTTTCACAGCAAATCAGCGAGGTGGGATCGGATTTCGTCTCAGAGATGGCACCGGCGAAGGACGAGATTGTCCTTCCCTCTTCGAGCTTCTACGGCCTTTACCCAAGCATTGCTCGGGCACTTACAAGGGGCGGCAAGGTTCGCTTGCCATCCATGAGCGCAGAGGCTCAGGCTGCGCTGCGCACGGTCAAGGACGAAGACACAAGAAAGGCTGTCTTCGTGGCAAGCCGTACGGCCTCGCGAGTCACCGTGCACCGGCTTGAGACGATGCTTAAGCTCAGGTCCGAACTGGCTGGTTTGTCAGGGTTCCAGAGCTATGCACACATGGCGTTGAAGGACAGGATGATGGCCAAGACTCCTAGGTCCGTCATGCAGTTCCTTTTGGCATTGCAGCAGCACAACAAGCCCATTGTACAAAAGGAGATGGCGGACTTGCTTGCGCAGAAACAGACGCACCTCGACGGCATGGCTACGAAAGTCCAGCCATGGGATAAGGACTACCTGATGGACAGCGTGAGACTGGACATGAGGTTACCAGTCCGTCATCCTGATCAGCTAGCGGCTTATTTCTCGATCGGAACGGTTATGCAAGGCCTCTCGCGGCTCTTCAGCCGCCTCTACGGTATTCGCTTTGTTCCCAGGGAAACACTACCAGGAGAAACATGGCATGAGGACGTCCGGCGTCTGGATGTAGTCACTGACGCAGGACATCAGATCGCAGTTCTATACTGTGACCTTTTCTTCCGCAAGGACAAGTCACCCAACCCCGCACACTTTACAGTGCGTTGTTCTCGCGAAATCTCCGAGGACGAGGTCGAAGAGGCTGCTGCAGACGTCAATGGTGGCGATGTCGGCCCGCGCTTCGACACGGCAGCCCAAGCCGCTAATGATGGCATGGAGAGCTCGACACAAGGTGGTGTGTTCAAGCAGCTGCCCACCATCGCGCTGGTGTGCGACTTCCAGAAGCATGAGGACTGGAAAAGCTCGTCGCCGGCGCTGCTTACCTTCCACCAGGTCGAGACCTTGTTCCACGAGATGGGCCACGCGATCCATTCCATCCTCGCGCGCACTTCTCTCCAGAACGTGGCTGGCACGAGGTGTGCCACCGATTTTGCTGAGCTTCCCTCAACGCTCATGGAGCACTTTGCGTCCGACCCGACGGTTCTCGCTCTCTTCGCCCGCCACTGGAGGACGGATGAGCCCCTCCCTTACGCCATGATCGCAGAACGCCTGCGTATGTCTAAGAGGTTCGAGGGCTTTGACACGGAGAATCAGATCCTTCTCGCCATGCTCGACCAGGCATATCATTCCCCCGAGGTTGCTGGCAAGGGCTTCAACTCGACGCATGTCTACCACAGGCTGCAGAACGAGTTCGCCGTCGGTCCCACTGACCCGCCTGAGACGTGCTGGCAGGGCTTTTTCGGTCACCTGCACGGCTATGGCAGCACTTACTACAGCTACCTCTTCGACCGTGTGCTGGCTGAACGGGTTTGGCGCGTCGTCTTCTCGGCGGGCTCTAACGGCAAGGCTGTCGACCGTGCGAGTGGCGAGCGGCTGAAAGAAAATCTGCTGAAATGGGGCGGCAGCCGGGATGCATGGCGTTGCCTGTCCGATACTTTGCAGGACGAGCGGCTTAGGGAGGGCGACGAGAAGGCTATGGCGATTGTTGGCAGCTGGGGCATCAAGGATGATCACCACGTTTGAGCGGTCAGTGCTTACTGAATTCTGTACATCTAAGACGACCAATAGACCAGACCACGCATGTAACATAAGATAGACAAAACGATCCCTGTACAATGCTTCACACCTCTCCTGTTTACTCATGCCGTCTGAGACGACCTGCATTGTATGGGCTGCACGCCCGCCCGTGCACACAGTATTGGCGGTACAGTTCAGCTCCACCCGATTAGGAATCAGGCTGTGGCCAAATGCTCCTTCATATATATACCTAGGTGCTCGCTCCAATGGTATAGCAATAAGGCTCCGAGATCTTTCCGCTCGATTTCCCCTCTTCAAGATATCCAACGAGTTGTTCAATATGAGCGTTTACTGCCCAGCGAAGTTCAGTTGCGGTCCAGATTCGTACTTTTCTGACCCTGTTGACCCTGACATAGAGGGCATAGGTGTAAGCCATCGTCAACTGAGCAATATCATCCATTCCTGATCTGTAAACTGACGAATACTTCTCAACAGGTTATCCTCTCGATGGTCCTCGTATCTGCTGTGGCTTTGATCGTCGCCTTTTTAGCCATACTCAGGCGAGGAGTTCCCGAAGAACAGTACACTTTATTCGACGAGCTCTTCCTGACGCTCCCACTTGTCAAGAGAATCGCTGGCAGCCGCGACAACCATCCCGCCTGGAACGAAACCGGTAGATACCAAACGTTCCTGTTAGCCCTGAGCGACCAAATCCTCATCACGGGCATTGCGCTTTGTCTTGCGCTATTCTTCCTGTTTTGCAAAATGTCCGCATTTTCGTACCACGTCGGGATCCAGCTCGCTTCATTGGCATCCGGCGTACACATTGCGACCTTGAGTGTCTTGAGAACGCACTTCCAAACCCAGAAGTGGCAGGCCCGAGTCCGCATTGGCCTTATGTTGGTCTATTTGGCATCCATGATCGCCGGTTCCTATCTGGAGTACGCGACCTTATCATACCGGCCGAGGAGAATGGCGGCTTGTGAGCTACGGGTAAAATCTCAGGACAGGGAATTTCTGAACATAGCGATGCGGGATGGGACAGCCTTTGCCATCCTCATCTGCTTGTCTTACATGAACGCCTTGCGCGCGATACGCCCCGAGGACGAATCTTCATTATTTGAGCCAGGCTGGGTGTTGAAGCTTATGTGCTCCATCTACGGCGAACCGTGCCGGGGTTCTTTTGCCAACCGCTTCGACAAGGAGCAAAAACGGAGGAGACGAAAGAGTTTGGACGAGAAGTGTAGGTTGATAAGGAATGAAAAGCCTGCACACCGCAAAGCCAGAGTGATATTGGCTATCTGGCCGGACGTCTTCGCCGACGTTTTCAACTCATTAACTATCGACTATGTCATCAGTCTGGTTTGGACCATATTGGCTTTGGACCCTTTACGGCGTAGTCTTTTCCAAAACACTGTAGATACAAGCCCTCTCTTTGAACTCAGCTTTGGGCAAGTCATGCCGATGCTACTTCTGTTTGTGTTTGGACTTACCGCGCTGGAGGTTGGCAGTAAGTTGACTCCGTCACGTCTTGACTTTCTGGTGCTAATATCCTGTCCTAGGTATGGTGCAATCTTCGAATGACAGGTCGGAACGGCCCGAAGTCTACTTCGCTAAGGCCTCTGGTCGTGAAGCAATTCATGAAAGGGGAAGAGCTTTTTCCATGCCCCCTTCAACTACCACCCCGGGATCAGTGCGATACCGTCACACGGCGCCACCAAGCTCGTCAATGAGAACTGCTCCATTGGACGACCCAGTCCATAGGAGGACTTCGCCAAGTCCCCACCCGACCAGAGTCGATACGCTCACGATGGAAGAGGGTAGCCCAGTAAGTGCCCGGAATGCAATTCGCAAGATGCAACTGGTCTGGTGGCCATTGCAAATGTTGCATTTTGTTTAATCGGATCTCACTGATCAACTTTTTCAGGTCAATCAATGGCATCGCCAAAGTGTGGTTAAGGCTGCCCACGAAGCGAGAAAAGGGGCCTACCGCATCACCGTTCTGGGAACAATGATCCTAATTGCTGCACTTTTCTTCATGGTATGGTATCTGTTCCCCCATTTCGTATTCGTTATGGCCGGCATTCTTCTATTACTCTACATCTGGAATGTGATCCGTCAATTCCTATCCATCCGTCACTTCAGGGATGAGTATCTCAAGAAGAAATGCCGCAAAGGCTCAGTCATGAGACCAGAGATGAGAATTCAAATGACTGCCGAGAACTCAGAGACATAGGAACCACCCTGCGAGCATTCGTATCGTTGGTTACCCGAAAACAAATGCGTCAAACTAGAGAAATAAGAGCTAGAGAAGGTATATGGTTGTGGACCCAAGAAATCTTTTCCGTATGATTTTCAACCCATCACTCATATTTGGTTGTCCTCGTGCTGTTTTGATTTCTCTGCAATTGACTCACAGGTGGCGAGTTGAGGTAGGATATGGCTGAAATATGAAGTCCTATGCCCTTCAGTGGAGCTAAGACTATCCCTTTTTTTCAGTATTGGAATCTAATTTCCCGGCATGAGTCCCATCAACTGTGGTTAGACGTTAGCCTGTGGCTTTTTATATAGCATTAAGAAATAACCAGGCATAATTCCAAGCGTCAGTAATATAGTATTAAGGGAGTGGTTTAGTAATAAGTAAAGGACGAGCAATAAGTCTATTAATAGATAGCTATAGAGACGTAGAATAATCGATGCCCTCCTTCTCCTTGTCTAGGCCTCTGGCCGCATCTATATATATATAATTCTGCTAACGCTCGGCCCCTTAGTCTGCCGGTGACCCCCAGGGTCCCGGCCCCCTGGCCCGTAGTCGTCCGTGCTTATGATATATAGTATAAAGCTTGCCTAAGTATTAATTACATCCTAGGCGCCTATAATAAATTGCTAGATAGTACCCGTATAATATTGAACTATATTGTTACGGCATGCCGAATAACTCGGGACAACGGTGAATATATATAATTGGCTAGCCAATAACGGCCGTTATTAATAAGGCTGAGAGATATATTATCCTAAGATAATAAAGAGAAGGAAGAAAGTTAGAGAAGGAGAAATAGGAGTATCTCTTAGGGTAGGTCGGAGTAGACATTCTCTCATATACTGCCTCTAAAAGGATACTGCGATATTACCTTGAGTTTGTATTAGGACTTGTCTAGGCAGTGTGGAGCCTGATACACTAAGGAAATAACTCGCAACAAAATTGAGGATGAGAAGTCGACTGCATATAAAACTCTTACTCAGCGTTCAGGCATCCGTGATAGAAGCGCCTCTTCAGGACATCCTGGTGGTGGTCTGATTTCCACCCGAGTAACCCTGAATTGAGCTCCAATATAGCATATTGTGTCATATGCTTCGGTCTTGGAGCTCTTGTCGGAAACCAACCGCAGTTGTCTTGGGCAATAGACCCGTCCTACTACCATCCCAGATTCTGTTCCTCTGTGGCTGCCTTTGGATTTTTCACGCCATGTCGTTCAACAGCTTTCTCATAGCAGGGTTATAGGTGCCTCAGCGCTGGAGGCGCACGGGCTGTCTGTCACGCTATTGTCGGAGGTCAGTTGAACTGTTCTTCTTAATCGCAAACATTAGCCTGACTACAGCGCAAAGAAATCTTCTTCGAGAAGGAGTACTGAAAGGCCATTGCTGTTCACAACTATTATAACCACGGACGACCACGGGCCAGGGGGCCGGGACCCTAGGGGTTACTAGCAGACTAAGGGGCCGAGCGTTAGCAGAATCATATATATATAGATGCGGCCAGAGGCCCAGATAGGGAGAAGGAGAGCATCGATTATTCTATATCTCTATAGCTACCTACTAATAGACTTATTACTCGTCTTTTACTTATTACTAAACTACTCCCTTAATATAATAATTAATCTATCCTTTAGGAAGTAACGACCGTTAGATATAATAGTAACTAGAGAGACGCGAAATACTAGAAGCTAGACTATAGTAGGGTACTAAGAGGATATTAATACTAGGGGTAATACGCTATTAACGGAGTATAGCTAAGCGACTAACTAGGAGACTATAGGAGATACCCTAATAATAACCGATAAGGAACTAAATAGGTAATTAAAAGAGGAAAGACGGAAATTCGTATATAAGAGGAAGATCGAGGAATTAACTTTACTAAGAAGGGGGGAGGACCCCTTAGCCTAATAGCCGACTAATAGTAAAAGAACGGCCCTTACCCTAAGGATAGCCTATAAACTATAAGGATATATCCTTTACTAAGATCTAGCTATTACCTATCTATTATAAGGGAGCTAGCTAAGTAGAGCTTAACTTATTCTTATTTAATCTAGATATAAAGTTCTAAATTAATAATAAGAGCTTTTAGAGAGATATTAATAAAGTAGTATATATAAGTAGCTACTTTATAAATAACTTATAATAGAAATAGATAGTAAATATATAAATAAATTATAACTTAATTTATAATATTACTTAGAAGGTAATAAAGACTTAGCTACGGGAAGACGCAGACGATAATAATACCCGAGTACTCTAAACTATTATTAAACTATACGGCTATAATTAATATTTCTAAAACCCTAAGTAGAAGTATTAGGACTTCGCAGACGCGTACGATAGCTTAGAAGCGGAGCTACTAGAGCCCCTACTATAGATCTATAAAGTTACCCTACTCCTCGCTAGGTTAGACTTAGACCTTATTTAATAAATTATAGCTTAAGGTATTCCCTATAAAAGAATAGAACTAAATAGCGCTATAAAACGAGCTAAGACCCTACTATAGACGAAACGGACCCTAAAATAACTCTAGTATACGAATAATTAGGAATAGATAAGGAGATAGTCCGAGTACTTAGTAATATACTAGGAACGTACCCCTAATATATATATAGATATCTATTAGTAAGGAAGTAAGGGATAAAGTATAGAATAGAAAGTATTTAAGATATAGCTATAGTCCTTAAAGATATAGCTAAGGTCCTTAATAGTAGCTTAATAGTAAGCTACTAAGAGGTTAGGAAGCCTAGAAAACGTCTAATACTATACCTATAATAGGTTTAGCTATTATATAAGTAACTATCCGGAAGTAGCCTATACTTTATATAGCGAATAGGGATATATATTTAAGAGCTACTAAAAAGACTTAAGGGCGAACTAGGAGCTAATCGGTAGTAGGCTATTAGTAGATAATAACTAGGAATAGGATAAGTAATCGTAACTATTATAAAGAAGATTTAAAGTAAAGATTAAAATATAGCTAAATAACTAATAAGTTATAGTAGAAGTAATATTAGATAATAGAATAGATATAAACGTTATAAGTAGCAACTTACTAAGGAGGTTAGGATTATAGCTTATACTAGATAAGGAATTTTTAGCTACCCCCCTAAGTAACGAGCGAATCCTAACCTTTAGTATAAGAAAGCTTACTTATAGGGTTACTAATAACCCTAGGATTACGAGGATTTAGTCCTCTAAGTATAAAGGAATAGACGAGATCTAAAATAGCTATAATATTATACTAGGTAATCCTTAGCTAACCTAGACGAACCCTATAAAAGACTAGTAATTAAAGTACTAGAAATACCTATTATAGAGAGAAGATATTAAGATCGTAGTATTAAGGAAGGAAATTAGAAAAGTAATAGAGGAGACGGATATAATTATAATAATTATCCTAAAAAACGTCTAGATACTATTATAGGGGGTATAATAAGATAACTACTTTAGAAATAAAGCTATAACCTTATAAATCCTATAATAGTTCTAAGAATTCGGAGACGTATTCGATATAGAGAGAGCTGCTACCCTATTATAGTACTACGAGTAAGACTATACTATCGATATAGAAGAAGGGAAGAGAGTTCTATTTAGGCCTATCGACGTACTCGTAGAAGAGGAACTTAAAGTACTCTAGGAATATATCGATAACTTACTAAAGAAGGGATAGATTAGGCCCTCTACTAGCCTAGCTAGAGCCTTAGTACTATTCGTCCTAAAGAAAAGTAGTAAACTTAGAATATATATAGACTATAGAGTATTAAATAAAGTTATAAAAAAGGATAGTATAGTACTCCTACTTATCTATAAGATACTCGATAGGCTATTTATAGTTAGGCTCTTTATAAAGCTTAACCTTAAAGATATATACTACTACCTTAGGATTAGGGCTAGAGACGAATAGAAGACTACTTTTAAGATAAAGTATAGATACTTTAAGTATTTAATTATACTATTTAGACTTATAAATATACTAGCTACTTTCTAAGTATATATTAATAAAGTACTAGTAGGCCTTATAGATATAATTTACGTAATCTATATAGACGATATTCTAATATACTCGAAAATAATAATAGAATACTAGAAGAGTACTAGAGCTATATTATAGAGACTTAGAAAATAAGGGTTATATATAAACTTAAATATATATACTTTTAATATAACTATAATAGAGTTCCTAAGGTTTATAATATCCCTAATAGGATTCTCGATCGCGGACGAAAGAATTACTATAGTACGAGACTAGCTAATACCTAAGATACTTAAGGAACTATAAGGTTTCCTTAGATTTATAGGGTTCTATAAGTACTTCGTAAAAAACTACTTAAAGATCGTAGTACCCCTTACTAATAGAAGTAACTATAACCCTATAATACCCCTACTACTAACGACGAAGGAGATTATAGTATTTAAGAAACTAAAAATTATCTTTATAAGAGTACTAGTACTATACTACTTCGATCTATTACTTAGAACCTAAGTCGAGCTAGACGCTTCGAGCTTCGCGATCGGATCTATTATCTCCTAGCTAGAAGGGGATAGCTAGAGACTAGTCGCCTTTTTCTCGAGGAAGGTCTAGGGGGTAGAACTAAGATATAATACTCTAGAAGTAGAAATAATAGCGATTATAGAATTATTTAAAATATAGAAGTAATACTTAGTATATAATAGAGATACTATAGAAGTACTAACTAATTACCTAAACTATAAGTACTTCCTAAATAAACTAAAGATATTAGGAAGATAAACTAGATAGCTATAAGCCCTAATAGAATTCGACTTTAGAATTAACTTTAGAGCTAGTAATAGGATATTACGACCTAACTATTTCTACGAGGGAGAATAGATAGTACTAAAGACGTAGGGTACTTAAAAGCAGAAGCTTAGGTTATAATAATAAGTAGGGGGTATTATAAGGCGTTGCGTACTCGTTATAATAGATATAAAGTAAGACTTAGATTAATTACTATCCTTAAGAAGGACTATATCTATAAGTATAGGAATACTCGTCCTTATATACCCGATTATCCTATCCTTATTAGTTAGGTATAAGGCTATATTAGATAGCTTACTATTAGGTCGTAATCTTATTATACTAGATTACGGATTATAGTAATCTAAACTTAACTATAATCCTAACTAGGGAATTACCTACTTAGCTAATCCTATTATATAACCTAATATTCTATAGGTCTATACGTAATATTCCTTCCTTATCTTATCTATAATATAGGGGTTCTAATACGGGGCTGCCTATAACTTAGTCAGTCGGCTCTTAGTTATTATATAATACTCCTCCTCTAGGCTAATATCCTAACGGCTATAAGTAGTAGGTCCGACCCCGTATACGGCTAGATCCTTTTTCCTTCTCTTATTACTAACTATAATACGATATTAGGTCGTATCGAAAAGCTATAATCGAAGAAAGCTACTAAACGCCTTAACCTCTTAGTCTCGCTTAAGTCTAAGGGTTCCGACGCTAATATACCTTATACTTAGTATTTTCGAAAGAAGCTTAAATATCGAATATCTAAGAAGTCTATATAATATAGTAAGTATATAAAGTAGGGGAAGTAATATAATAGAGTATTAGTATTATCGTCTTATAAGTATCTTTCTTATATTATAGTAATATATTATACTAACTAGCGCTTAGTAGAACGTCTATTTAAAATAGAGGAAAAACTAGAAGTCGATAAAGAGGCTACGGAAGAGGCTCTTATAAAACTCTAGGAGTAATTATCGTTAGCTATAAATCGTCTACGACGGATTCGTACGATTAAGAAGAAGGTAAAGGAGCGTAGTAACGAAGCTTTTCGTCGGGGAATTCAGGAACTAGATAAGGAAGATAGCGTTCTTCTTCTAGCGTTATTAGCGTACGAGTACTAGGTAGAAAGCGATCTAGCCTTTATAGGTATAGTTTCTAATATAGACTAGCCCTTATTAGGTTTAGGTAAGTTATCCGAGGAGCTAGTATTTAGGTCTAGTAAAACTATTAAAGTAGCGACTAGTAGTAGCTTAGGTAGCTCTTAGGTTCCTATATATTTTCTTTATACTTATAGTTTTTCTATTTAATAAAGTATTTATCCTTATTATCCTAATATCTATAGTCGATAATTCGTTCGACTTTATATTCGTTAATATCCTTAACTTCCGTATTTATTTTAAGGGGAATATTATTTAGGGCTAGTTTTAGTAGTATTATATAGAAGATAGGGTATATTTTTATAGTCTCTAGTAATAAAAGGTAGTAATTAATATTCGAGAGTTTCTTATAAATTTTAAAAGGTCTAAGTTTCTTAAAATCTAGTTTATCGTTTAGTCGTTTAGTTTTAATATTCTAGCGAATAAGATAAACGCTATCTCCCTCCTATAAGGATAGTCCCTTTATCCTTTTTTAGTTAGTATAGTATACTATTCGTATACGGACGTACTCTAGGTCGAGTCTAATTTAGTCCTAAATATTGCGAATCGAGGTAGCGAGGTTCGTTACTCGAGGCGTATCTAGTACTTCCCTTAGTTTAGTATATACTATAGGATTAAATCTATAGTTAGCGTAGAATAGTATTTACTTTATTAATTCGCTTAGTAAGCTATTATAAGTAAACTATACGATTAGTAGAAGTTCTACTTAGTTATTCTAAGGGTAGTTAATATAGTATCTAATATACTATTCTAACGTTTAGTTAGTTCTTTCTATTTAACTATCTATCTACGAGTAAAAAGCTATTAATATCTTATATTTAGCTCTAAGTTAGGCGATAAGTAATTTCTAGAAGTTACTCGTAAAGAGTTTATTATAATCTAAGACGAGTCCTTATAGTAATCCGTATTATCTAACTATATTATATAGGAAGACGTATGCGAGGTCTTCTACTATTCCTATTACTTTATAAGGAAGAAAGTAGGAGTACTTAGTTAATTAGTCGATAATAACTAGGATATTATTATACTTAACTCCTATAAGGGGTTCTCTTAAAGGTAGTAAGCGAGTAATAAAGTCTAGGGAGACTAATTACTAGGCTACTTCTAGAATCGGGAGAGGTCGGAGCTCTCTATAGGCTTTATACTTATTTACCTTACTTTTATAGTAAAGATTATAATTATAGAGTATATTAGTAACTTATTATCGAGTTCCTCGAAAGTTATAGTATTATCGGAGCTATATATAGGTTTTAGCGACTCCTTAGTATCTATATACTTTAATAAAGTAAATTCTTATAATAAGGTCTATTAATAACTTAGGGTTATTATTCGTAGTAACTCGAGAGGTTATAGTAATAGTTCTATAGTATAGGATAATATTTCTATCTTAGTCCTTAGCTAGGATAGTATTATATTCTACTAGTACTAGAACGTCGTAGTCGTTACGCCGGCTTAGGATATTAGCGCGTCTATTCTCCGATCCTTTATAGTAAATAATCTTAAAATTAAATTCTAAGAGGAATTCTAACTATCTAATTTATTACTTATTAAGATCCTTATTTATTATAAATATTACTAAGTTCTTATAATCTATATAGACCTTAATCTCGTATTATACTCCTATAAAGTATATCTTCTACTCGCGGAATACTTCGATAATAGCTATAAGTTCCTTATTATAAATCTAGTAATTTAATTCGGGGCTATAAAGCTTCTTACTAAAGAAGGCTATAGGGTATAGCTATCCTTCCTTATCCTATTAGCTAAGTTATCCTCTAAGGGCGAAGTCTAAAGTATTAGTTTTAACTTCGAAGGGTTCCTCGGGGTCTAGTATCCTTAATACTAGTTTACGGAGGATAGCGTCGATAATTACTCTAAAGGCTTTCTCCTAGGGTTAGTTCTAAGCGAACTCTAGATCCTTACTAGTAAGATAGGTAAGTAGGGTAGCCGTACTATTATATCCTTTTAGGAAACGTTAGTAGAAGTTAATAAATCCTAAGAATACTCGAACGTCCTTAATATTCTAGGGGGTTAGCTAATTTCTTATAGCTTTTAATTTAGATTTTTCTATACGAATTTCGTTTAATATAATAGTATATCCGAGGAAGTTAGCTTACTATATATAGAAGTTAGCTTTATTAGGTTCTACTAATAGTTTCTTCTACTATAATCTAATTAAGATAATATAAACGTACTTTCTATATTCTTTAAGGGTTTTTAAGAAAATAAGGATATCGTCGGGGTAGATTACTATAAAAACGTCGAGGAAATCCCGAAGTATATCGTTAATTATATTCTAAAATATAGTAAGTACGTTAGTAAGTCTAAAGGGTATTACTAGATATTTATAATATCCTCGTCTAGTACGAAATACCGTCTTCTACTCTTTACCCTTCTTTATCCGAATAAGGTTATAGGCGCTTTTAAAGTCTAGGGTCGTAAACTACTAGGCCCTAAAGAGTATATCCCTTAGTTTAGTAATAAGAGGAAGTAGATAGTAGTTCTTAATCGTAATATCGTTAAGTTATTAGTAGTCTATATAGAGTCGTTTCTTACTATTTCTTTTAGTATAAATAGGATTAGCTATCTAGCTAGTAAAGTCGAAGGTCGTATATATCCTTTCCTAAGGTTCTCTTTAAGGTACTCGTCTAGAGTATCTATCTACTTAGGGTTAAGCCCGTAGAGTTTATTAAAGTAAGGCGTCTTACTTTCTTTAATCGGAATCCTATAATTATAGTATATATATTCTAATAGGCCTATCTCGAGCTCCTCTCGAAATAGTTTCCCGTAGACTTAGTATTCTTTAAGTACGTCCTTTAGACGTTATTACTATTCTAGTATAAGCTCCTTTAGTTTTTATTCTATAAGGGCTAGTTAGAAATCGCGTAAGGGCCCGCTCCTAGAGCTCTCCTTAGAGGCTAATATACTCTATTAGACGCGGCTAGCTATTTAATTAATTAGGGGGTTCTATTATCTAAGCTATAGGATTCCTAGGATAATAGTTTTATTACCTATATTAGTAATATTAAAGGTAATATATCCCGGGTAGTAAGAAATAGATACTAAGAGGGGCGTAGTCTCTTTATTTATAATTCCTCCTCTATAGGCGATAGCTTATCCTTCTACTATACTAAGTTAGTAGGGTTTCTTCTTCTAATTCTATAGTACCTAATACTTATTAATATAGTCGGGACTTATATAGTTACCCTAGGCTCTACTATCTAGTAGTACGCGGACATATCTTCCTTCTACTTAAATAATAAAGTAGAGGTATCGCTCGTCTTACGTCTAGGTAAAGTATATTTCTCTTACTCCCGTCGCTCGCTACTTCCGTGCGAGCGACCCTTACCTTTTCCCGACGCCGTATTAGTAGTACTCGAGGTAATCCTAGCCCTAGGTAGTATAGATCGGTTAGAGTCTTAGATTACTACGTTTAGCTTATTATCCTTACTTATAGTATACTCGGAAATACTATTACTTAGTCTTATTTTACTAGTATAACCTCTAGTCGCGATACTTATTCTAATAGTAGATAAGATATACGTCGTATACGTATTTCTACTATTCTAGCTCGTAGTTATAATACTTAATAGGGTACCTAGGGTCGAGTATAAAAGTAGCTTTTCCTTATAAGTATAGCTTTATATATATAATCTATCTAGTACTAGTATTACTAAGTCTCGGCTAAGTATAAGGTCGAACCTATTTCTTTTATAAGTAGAAGTTATCCTAATTCTTCCCTCCTTCGTATATAATATAGTTATCGTATATATACTCAGCCTAGAATAGGTCGGGGTAGTCGATATATTACTAGTAATACGCTAGATAGTCTCCTACTATAAGGGTTATAGTCTTAGAGGTCTCGGGGTAGCGATTAGCCTTCTAAGCAGCTACTCTATAGTAGGTAATTTCCTCTTCTTATAGTACTAGGTTAATTGCCCTTTCTCGTTCTTCGTTACTATTACTACTACTAGCGCTATCGACTTCGTAGTCTAGAAGTATAGGTAAGCGTATAAGCTAACTAAGTAGGAGTTCCTCTTCCTCTATACTCTCGGACTAACTACTTTTGTCTTCGTAGATCTCTCTTAGTTCCTAGCGCATAGTTATAGCCTAGTACTAGTATCGTCTTATAGCCTCGTATAGGCTTTCTAGGAGTTATCGTTCTCCTACTACTAAGGTACGGCTTCCCTAGGGTTACTTAGGGAACTATCTACTAGATTCTTTACTCTCTAAATATTAGGGGTAGTTATCGTTAAAGTAATAGGACTAAGTAATAGTAGTATAGTCCTAGTAACTTATATTATTTATTTATTATCCTTCTATTAGCTTTTATATCTTTTTCTAGTAGTATTCTTTAGCTATATAGCCGTTTTTTCTATAGTTATAGTACTTAATATTCTTTATATTAAACTTAGGTTTTCCGTACTTCGTATTATCGAGTTCTATAAGATTATAGTAGGTTATCTATCCTTATACTATACTAGGTTAGGCCTATAGCTACCTATAGGATCGTCTGCCTAAGTTAGTAATATAATAGCTTAGGTTCTTCTAATATTATCTAGTCTTTCTTTCCTATCGTCTCTCGTAGAATCGGTTATCGATTCGTACGGCTAGAGTAGTATACTAGGAGAAGTTCTTAGGTCTATCTTAGCGGACTAGCTCGTCCTTAATATTATCTTAGAGGCCCTCGTAGTAGATAGCTATATAAGGTCCTTCGTCCTAGTCTAAGTAGGAGTAAATTTACTAGAATTTAGTAATATACTTAGCTATAGATCCCTTCTATTTAAGGTTCTAGAGCTCTTACTTAGTAGTTCGTTCTTCGTCCGGGTCCCTAAATATAGCTTTAATACGAGTTTCGAATATATTATAGTTAGTAAATACTACCCGTATTTTAGTATTACGGTCTTAGTCCGTATTTTCGAGGTAGTCTCGCCAGATAGGTTTAAACTATACGAGGGCGTCTCCTCGAAGAAAGGCGGCTACTAAGTCTATTTTATTAGCCTTAGAGCTTAGGCTAGCTCCGTAAAATAAGTAGTAGGCCCGAAGTTAGGTCAGGAAACCCCGGAGGGCTCCCTTAGTACTCTCGAAGAAGGGAGGAGGTAGATACTTATAACCTCCTCCTCCTATACTACGGTTACTATTAACTACCTAAGCTCGTAACTAATCGTTCTCGTTACGTAGCTCGTAGATAAGTCGTATTATATCTGCGATACTAGTAGTAGAACCTCCCGTAGTAGAGCTAGAAGTAGTACTTAGAGCTATTATTCCTATAGTAGTATTACTTAGGGTTATAAAGTAAACTTACTAAATACGAGTAATTAAAATATTATAACCTAACTATTTCTACGAGGGAGAATAGATAGTACTAAAGACGTAGGGTACTTAATAGTAGAAGCTTAGGTTATAATAATAAGTAGAGGGTATCGTAAAGAGTTACGTACTCGTTATAATAGATATAAAGTAAGACTTAGATTAATTACTATCCTTAAGAAGGACTATATCTATAAGTATAGGAATACTCGTCCTTATATACCCGATTATCCTATCCTTATTAGTTAGGTATAAGACTATATTAGATAGCTTACTATTAGGTCGTAATCTTATTATATTAGATTACGGATTATAGTAATCTAAACCTAATCGTAATCCTAACTAGGGAATTACCTACTTAGCTAATCCTATTACGTAACCTAATATTCTATAGGTCTATATATAATATTCCTTCCTTATCTTATCTATAATATAGGGGTTCTAATACGGGGCTGCCTATAACCTAGTCGGTCGGCCCTTAGTCGTTATATAGGAACCTAGTAGACGCCCTATTATAGCGACTAGACTATAAGCTATAAAAAGGAGAGTAAGACGAGGCTCGAGCTAGATATCTATTATCGTAGTTATAATAGTTTAGTAACCTTATTAGTATAGTTATAGAGCGCTACTAGTAGGGAAATTAGTAACTACTAGAAGAAATTATCTAGGACGAATAATAGAGAGATAAATTCTATTTATTAGAGAAATAGACGGGGAAGAAGGACTAAGAGGATACGGATAGGCTATTATAGTACTAAGGGAAGGTATTTATACTATAGAATAACGATTTAAGGAAGGAAATCTTATAATAAGTATACGATAGCCTAATAGTAGGGTATTAGAGATATAGAAAGACGATTATACGATTACGAAATACGTACTTCTAGAATAACTTATTAAAGGATATTAGGACTTATATCCCGACTTACCCGACCTATTAAATTACGAAACAATAATAATATAAGCCCTATAGTACCCTCGCTAGTCTACTACTACTAAGTAGGCCGTTCTAAGAGCTCTCTATAGACTTTATAACGGGCCTTCTATAGATAGTAAAGTAAGACTCTATACTTATTATAGTAGACCGATTTATAA
This sequence comes from Verticillium nubilum, assembly GCA_002851675.1. Taxonomy (NCBI): domain Eukaryota; kingdom Fungi; phylum Ascomycota; class Sordariomycetes; order Glomerellales; family Plectosphaerellaceae; genus Verticillium; species Verticillium nubilum. The sequence continues at coordinate 181,117 of NMXI01000031.1, read as the reverse complement.
AGTATATATAGTACTTCCCTATAAGTAATAGACTTATAATAGAGGGTCTTACAATAACCTTATAGGATAACGTCTTTAAAATATATAGGCTACCTAGAGGAATAGTATCGGATAGAGGATCCCTCTTTATAAGTAAGTTCTAGATAATACTTTATAGACGGAAAGGGATAGAGAGACGCCTATCTATAGCGTTTTACCCGTAGATAGATAGTTAAATAGAACGATAGAACTAGAACCTCGAATATTACCTTAGAACGTTCTATAATACGGAATAGTCGAACTAGGCCTAGCTACTTCTATTAGTAGAGTTTATATATAATATATTATTCTATTTAACTATCTAATAGTCCCTAGCGGAAGCCCTAATAGGGTATACCCTAGCTAGTCCTAGTAACTTATTATAATATTAGTAATACTAGGGAAACGCAGTCGTAGTAGAAGAACGTAGTATAGAATAAGAGGGGAATAGGAGAAGGATATAAGATCTATTATAGGAATATAGTAGATAATAAACTAGATACTACGAGAAGAACTATAAACTAAAATAGTATAAAGAAGGTAATATAGTCTTACTATTAGTAAAAACGGTTAAATAGTAGTAACTAAGTAGGAAGCTATTAGATAAGTACCTAAGACTATTTAAGATCGTTAGGAAAGTTAGGGGCTATAGCCTCGTATATAGGCTATAGCTATCTACTAGCTATAGAATCTACGATATCTTCTATATATCCTACTTAGAAGACTAGAAGCCGTAACTATAAGAGCTAATACTAAATCTATAGACGATAGAAGTTAACTTAATTACGGGGATAGAAGATATATACTTAGTATAGAAGATCGTAGCTAATAAGGGGCCGCTATATAATAGATAGTATCTTATTAAGTAGGCTAGTTACCCCGAGAGCGAAAATTTATAGGAGCTAGCTAGAAATATTATAGATAATATAATTAATAGCTATTATAAGGAGTAGAATAGATAGAAGGGTTATAGTAGTAGGTTACTAGGAGAGTAGTAGTAGATAGTTATAGGGTACTAATAAGGGACTAGCCCCCGCCCTACTAGAAGCTAAGTAAAAGTAAAGTAATAAAAAAGGGAAAAAATAGATAATAGACTACTAGTAGGCTAGTAGTAGTAGGAGTATATAGTATAAACTTACTTATCCTAGCTATCCTAGCTATCTAGGCTATCCTTACCCCTAAGGCTATTACCGCTAATAGTATTATCCTCTATCTCCTCGTCGTCTATAAGAGCATTATAGTTCTATAGCGGGTTAGTAGTAGATCCCTAGTAGATTACTAGGAGAGGACTTATAATAAGATTATAGCTCTCTCTTACCTTAGAGAGTATAGTAAAGATATTACTGACCCTACTAGTAATCTACTATAGGGCAGCGATAGTAGCCTTAGCGGCCTAGGCAGACTGCTCGGCGGCCTAGGCTAGGCGCTTAGTAATAGCTAGGCAGCGGGCCTAGTACTAGTCGGCGTCCTCCTTCTCGGAGGCGGCGCGCTTTTTAGCGCTAGTAGCCTTATCGTTTTTATCCTACTAGAGGGCCTTAATAGCGTCGGCCCTAGCCTTATTAAGGTTAGCCTATAAGAGGTTAGTAGTAGACTACTAGGGGATAATAAAGAAAATATACTTTAAAGTTACTAGTATAGCTGTTAGTAGCTATAGCCTCTATAGCTAGTTAAAGAGCCCGGAAGATAGGCTAGTCCTTAATAGGGGGCTATAGCGGTTTTATAGACTAGTAGAGGGGTATTAGAAGTACTTATAGGGATATATACTTTTCCCTTCTAGGAAATATTTAAATACGAATATTTAGCGGAGGCGGCTACCTATAGTTAGTAGGGTACGGGGGGGTACTAGTAGACTACTTAAGGACTTATATCCGTCGTTCTTATAGTAAGGGTAATCCCGGACGCCGGCCAGAACCTACTACTTAGCTATACGGTCTATATAGCGGAGGTATAGTATACCTCTAGTAATATAGGGGGTATTAGTAGCGTTATAGGCAGGGTTCTAAGTAAGAGGAGCTATAGTTCTATAGCGGATTAGTAGCGGGCTACTAGGGGACTACTAGTAGACTACTTACGAGAGAGAGGGTATATAATTAAGTTTAACGAACTATAGTAATATAAGTAATATTAGTACCTAGACTACTACTAGACTATAATAGACTTATAAGTAAGTAATTAAAAATTTAAAAGAAACGAAAATCTATACGAAGTTAGTAGAAGAACTCTAGGTAACCGACTACTAGGACCTAGGACTCCTAGACTAAGGCCGAGATAGGCCTAGGGAAGAGCTACTTACTATCGTTATCGTTATTATTATTAAAGAAGAAGAGAATAGAAGACTCGGAGACTAGAAGAGGCTATTAGATATATAGGAGAGCTATAATTAAACGAAATAGAATAATACGCTATTCTTTATTATAATATTAAGATAAATAGGAGTAACGACCTATATAATAGCTATAGAGAGCCCTAACGGGAACTATAAGAGCCCCCTAATAGACTATTAGAAGATATAATTACTAAATAATGACCTAGAATAAAGAAAGAACGTAGAATTAGAAAATAGAAAAAGTAAAGATATCTATAGTAGACTAATAGTAGAACCCCTAGGGGTAGCCGAGTACTAAGGTATACTTAGTAGACTAAGAAAAGAAGAAAGACTAGAATAGATAATAAAAATAATAAATAATAAGACTAATAGAATAATAGAATAATAGAATAATAAGACTAATAGAATAATAGAATAATAGAATAATAGAATAATAGAATAATAGAATAATAGAATAATAGAATAATAGAATAATAGAATAATAGAATAATAGAATAATAGAATAATAGAATAATAGAATAATAGTAGCTAGTTAAGGCTTTAGGTACTATATAGTAGGCTATAAGGAGAGAAAACTACTAAAGGCTATTACTTCGAGACGAAGTAATAAGAGAGGAGGGCCGTTATATTATAACTACGGACGACTATAGGCCAGGGGGCCGGGACCCTAGGGGTTACCGGCAGACTAAGGGGCCGAGCGTTAGTAGAATTATATATATATAGATACGGCCAGAGGCCCAGACAAGGAGAAGGAGGGCATTGATTATTCTACGTCTCTACAGCTACCTACTAACAGACTCATTACTCGTCCTTCACTCATTGCTAAACCACTCCCTTGACAACAACATCTGCATTTGCCTTGGGTCACAACTTAACCCTCTCATAGCTGGCCATCTCATCACGGTTAGCAGGCGGAGGTGGTACTCTAAGATGTTGACCGTTCTGAGTGGCGTTTACTTCATCACCTACCTCTTCTCTTGCCCCGAGGCGGTCTTCAGTCAGGTGCTAGAAGCCGGAATCACCGGCGCCGAGATGAACGCCAGTATTGACCGTCATGCAGCCCGTGCCAGCATACGATGAGCGCGCTGAGCATACAGATGTAGAACTGTCTTTATTTCCAACATCCACACGTCCGTGGTGGTTGCTTCAAGCAATGAACTCTGGTTGTTTTTTCTTCGGGCGTCTTTTCTGTATTTTCAAGATCTCATAACATGCTCCTGGCACCGAAATGGGAGATCGCAATGATGTCCGACGTTGCCTCCATTTAGACTGCCAAGCCGAAAGTCTCTCTCCAGGTAACGTGGGCTTCTCCTGCGGCGGCACCATTTTTCGCAGCTTCGTCGGCGAGAGTGTTCCACTCGCGTGGGATCCTCCAGAACTGGATCGCCAAACCATCGCGTTGGGCTCTTTCGAATTCCCCTAAAAGAGCCTCCCAAAGATCCTTGTTCTTTACATCGACGCTATAAAGTCCATTTCGGCCTTGCTTCTTCCAATTGTTCCGCACCCAGGTCCTTGCCCAAAGAGTCGATCCCTCGACGACATACTCCGAGTCCGTAGCGATGACGACTGTTCTGAAGCCCTCGCCCCGCCAGTTCCTGAAGCGCAGGGCGGCGATGACGGCTCGTAGCTCGGCTCGGTTGCTGGTCTGGAGGCCGTCATCTCCCCAAGGACCACGCTGTTCCAGGCGACCCGAAGGCACGAGCGGTTGGCCACCAAGGGTAAATCCCTGGAAGAATGCCCAGCCCGCCTTCGGATTGGCTTGTCCATTGTTGAGGCAGGCACCATCGGTCATGAGCAGCAACGTCGTGCTGTCATTAGGGAGAATACATCTGATGTCGTGAGCCTCAGGTCAACCTATGTCCAAAAGAGCGACGGCGGAAAGCAAGACGAAGATACACACCTCAATACATTCATGAAGCGACATCTCTCGCGAAACACGTCGAATGGCTGCAGGGTGTTGGAGGGAGCTGAAAATTTGGTTGGGAAAACCGATCCGTTGCCCCTCGTCAACCGCGACTGCTCCAAGATATGGACTGGCGCAGTTCTGGAGGCCGATCGGTGACCCTCATCTTCGTCCTCATCGTCGTTATCATCATCGTCCTCCTCATCATCTAGGTCGTCGTCATCTTCACCAAGGATGTCATCCATGAAGCTGTAGTCGCTGCAGCATCTGCCACATCGCACTAATCCATGAGGTCCGCAGACGAGTCGACCGTTGGGTAGCTCACATGGACCTTCTTCGTCATCGCTGCTGCTGTAACCGAGTGGGACGAGACCCTGGGCAAGGTACCAACCTCGAGGCATCGTAGGAATCTGCGTATTGCTCTGAGGTGTTTTTCGATTGCGTTGAAATATGACTGTTGGTTGAATGATGGATAAACCGTTGGAAGCTGAGGTAGGTAGGTACCTTGACTTTTGAAGCTTCCTCAGCAGCGTTTCAACGAGGTGGCCCCTGCGCCAGAGTTTGGGGTCTGGCAGGCACCCCTGTCAAGAAACAGACAACTGACAGGTGGTATACCTGCCTGCCCTTCTTCGTTACTGATCCAGAAGCTTGTTCACCGACAGGAGGTAGGTATCACCCGGGTAGATATCTCGAGAAGGGAGTGGGACGCTCAACCTCACTCACTCCTTCTTAGTCAGAGCAATGTTGTACGTTTTCGCCAACCTCCTCAAAGTTGGGACAAAGGGTTGTGTGCAAAAGAATGCATAGCACATAATCATGGCGTGAAGCAAGTCGCACGCGAAGAACCTGCTTCAGATGCCAGCTTCCCCGATGAGTTGACGTGGAACGACTGCACTTGAACATGTGCTGTGAATTGGGGACGGGGTCAGTGCCGGGAAAACCGGGGCCGCATGACGGCGGGGCATGTTATGGACTGCACGGGGAATTTTCAGAACTTCGGGAGACAGACACCCGGGAAATGTAGTTGAAGGGGCCGACTCCCGAGTTTGCATTTGTCCGTCCCCTCTCCAGTCACGCGAGACTGTCAGTGAAGCTTGAGCATAATCATTTCTAATCTTTATCGCACAACACACACGGCTGCTGACCCAGGCTGCGCACCGGAAGATATTCGTCAGGTGCGACGACACGTTGAGCTTGGGGTTGGCGAAAGCTCTGGTACGTATGGGCTACGTACGGAGGTACGTATGGAGATACGTATGGACCTAATTGTAAATATTGGTCTGTCTTCAGTAGAGACTTTGACCATTCCGAAACCACTCAGAGACCGAGCCCGGAATCGGAGCAAGGCTAATGGTAGGGCCGTAAAATGTGTAATTGTGTAACGTTGTGGCGCAACCTCGTCCGCAGCCAACGTGATGAAGAGCCATTGCGGTGCGGCCCTGGTATTGGTGCAGGGTGTCGCTCTCAATGACACGAGGCGCTGGTTGGTCCTGATGACGGCCATGAGCTGTCGAGCCACGTGTGCTTGGCCTGATATTGGGGACGCGACGGGGTGTTTCATTCCCAATCCATGACTGGTCCTTCAATACGAGTCTGTGGCGGGAGGTCGTGAGGGCGTGGGATGGAGAGTCGAAATCGAAAAACTGCTGGCGCAGACACATGAACTTTGCTGGTCAATAGCTTGGCAAGACACTGGGCTGCTTGAAGGATGAAACGCCGCGTGTACAGAGGTGAGTGGTCGCAATAAGGTGCGAGGCCAAATTGGACAGTAAGCGGCGTACGTCGGTCTCGTCTTCGTGTCGCCCGTGGCCTTGTGACGAATCGCCAGGAAGCCCGCAGTCAACCGAGCATACAATGGCCCGTAGGGCCATGGGTGCAGTGCAATCGATGGCTTGAGTCGAGGCAGGCCGGCAACCATGATGCAGTCAGAGGCACACTCCCATCAGTGGCAGGGGTCTGGGTCACAGCAGTTCCAGGGCGCAGGCCATCGATCGCGAGCTGGAGTGATCCTGAGTCCCGATCATTCCGAGGGTGTGCAGCAGATCGGAAGTTTCTATTCGACGATTGCAGCGATGCGCTTGATCCATTGGGAATTCGATTTTGAATCCTGTTGACAAGAGGCCTGCAGGTCTCGGGCATTGACGAATCCAGGCCTGCGGACATGGTGGTGGCCGGCTCGCAACGGATGTCAAGGTGATTCGCCAAGACGGGGCCACGCAATTGGCGAGTGAAGCTCGTGATGCCTGAATTTTGCTTGACCAGAAGCGCAAGTCGATGCAGAAGCTGTCCTAAACTTTGAAGGGGTCTGGCCAGTTCCATCAGCGCTGTCTCAGATGGCAGGGCCTAGTGAGAAAGTGAGGCGAGCAGATGGCGAACAGATGGATTGGCGACGGACGACCATGTCGAGTGTCGCGTGTGAACGAGGTATGAGTAGAGAAGTGCAGGGCATGGTGGCGCTGGGTTGGGGGTGAGGTAAATCGGAGTAAGATGACGATGAAGGCAGTGGCAGTCTTTGCTACTAGGTGTCTGCCCATTCGCATGCCTGCCGCTAACCAGCTCGAACGACCAAACATCAATGCAGGTAGGCACCAGGAACGGGACACGCTTGGCGAAACGGTAAGTAATTAAGACTGAGTGAGGGTGATGAAGCTGGTGGCACTTGCCGTCAAGAACTGTTTCCCTGCCTTGCCTTGACACAGTGGGCAATTGGAGGTCAGGAGAACTTGCCCCGTGGCAATTGCACCTCCCTCTTCACCCCCCCCACACTCACTGCACCTCCCTGTTCTCTTCCTCTTCCCCTCTTCCCCCCCTTCCCCCACGTTCACGACCACAGCCAAGTCTACGGGCGCCTAAAACTCCAAGCAAACTAGGTAGCTTATGGAGGTCGGGAGCAGAAGAGGGAGTCGAATCAGAAGCACCGGAGACAGGCGATATGTGCTACCCTGTGCTGTGAGCAGGAGTCCTGCTTCCTTCTGCCATCGCCGTTGAAAGCCCCCGCATCTCAAGCCAAGAACTAAGGAGCGGCAAGAATGACCGATGGCGGTGTTGCTCTTGCCCATCAGCCGGCAAACTGGCTACTGTCGTAACTAATTAATGTCCAGCCCGACCCGCTTCAGGCCAACCGCAACACCGCAATGGCAATCCATAGCAGGAGCAACCAGAGCCATTGCTGTTGCTGCAACTGCGCAGGAGCTCCCACCCCTGCCACCCTTACCTGCATTGCAAGTAAGGTAAGGTACCCTATGCCTCTCTCTGCCACTTTGATTCGGTACATGCTAGAGAGAGCAGGGAAGAAATAAGAATCCCCAGATCCCATCTCTGCGTCACTGCACCCTCCTCCTTGCCCTCCATCTCTCAAACAACAAGAAAAAACTTCACCCATTACTCTGACTTGGTGGATCACCGTCGTGTCAGCTTTGCTTCGTGCCACCTCTTCCTATTGCTTTGCACTGGGTTATAACGCAGGCTACCGCTCGCAAGCCATCACTTGAGGTATCCCTCATTGCCTCTTCACCATTACCACGATACTGCCGACGCTGCCCACAGCCTGATAGACTTTTTCCCTTCAACGGTCCCCAAAAGAAGACGCCCACTTCGTCTTCACCCTCCTTTTGCATAGCAGTATGTTCTCCCCTGCCATGGCTCTCTTGTCGTGCCCCCTGGGACTGACAACGCCTTCACGCCTTCAAGTCACCAGAACTTTGTCGAGAACTTCGACCACGCGTGCATCGACGGCAACCGTCCAAAATCAATAGATAATCCCCAAAATACAATGCCTTTCAGCGAAAAGACGCATCACTACGTGCTCTGCACTTGCAGCCGGGCCGCCGGTGATTGCACGGGGAAGCACCGCCGTCCCCAGTACAACGAAAAGTGTGAGGCCACCGACGCCATTGGCAACTGTCGCTCAGGCGGGAAAACCCCCAAGAAGCTCGCTGACGAGGACGTTGGCGAGTATGATGATTGCTCCCATTCCCAGGGCGAATCTCAAGACTCCATCATCTCTTCTGACAACACTCTCTGTGAGAATGCTCCTGACGCCGCCGGCAACCAGTCCGGCGCCGTGGCTCCTGGTACCACGTCCGCCGCCTTCCCCGGCCCTGCTGGTCAAGCTTTCATCAACACCACCATGCCTAATGTGCCCGTCATCTCCATCGATCCGGCTGGTAGCTACAGGTCGGCTGCCTCTGTCGCCCACGGTACCGGCCTGACGGCAGTCAGACTTGCCTTGCATACCAGGGTCATCGACAGCGTTCCTAGATACGAGGATGCCGTCGTTCCCTTCCTCCACGGCATCGGACGTGCCATCGGCGGGTCTCGCGACCACATGCCGCTCCCACCGACCAACAGCTCTAGCCTTCAGGTCAGCCCTGAAGGATCGAGTCGGTCATCGATTGGCATCGGGCCGGACTACTGCCCCGGAGATGCCTCGTTCGTGGAGGCGTCGCAACTGGCGGGAGCCGGCAACTGGGCCGACGAACCCTTCGAGTACTTCACGATGGAAGACCTGTCCACTGATCTGGCTCCCATCCACAACATGTAGGAAAAAGGTCCGACACTCCACCATATTCAGGCCCGTCCCAATACTCATTGGAAGCCTGGCCGATTCATCCGTGGGGAAGCATCACCCTATGCTTGATGTGCCTGGACACTACCCAGGAATGTACCGCTTCAATTCAATCTTCGTGCCATCGTGCGTTTCGTTTTCGGATCGGTCTGGTAAAAGGGTCAGCCAAAACTCCACTCGTCACTCTTTGCTTGCGTGCTAGATAAAAAACAATACACTCATTTCCAAATGCGAAAGACGTCAAGAGGTAGCGCTGCCCCATGTTTATCCGACATGATCAATGCAAGGCCAGGGGTCAGAGCACTTTACCCTTCATCCCGTCTTCCAAACCGGTAGATACGAGCCGGGGAATGCGGGGAGGTCTCGGCAGTAGGTCGCACTGGTCCGTCTTAAGACAGCTAGTGCCTCAAGGATGATCATCTCGATACGACCTCAACTCCTCCAAAGTCCCCCCGGCGGAAGCACGGCGACTCGTGGGCCCTTTATTTAGCCTAATCATCAACCATCTCGACACCAGCCATGAGCAGTCTTGCCGGTTGTCCGTCGCGGATCATGCGGTCTTCTGTCTTATTCGGACTGTTTTCCCGAGAGATTGCATCTGCTCCGCAACGGACGACCGGGAAATGCTGGTTTAGCAAGATGGAATGCCTTGACGTACCTGTATGAGTGGGAGCTTTATAATGGAGTCGCAGCCCCAGGACCCGGAACCAAAGAGATGGGTTGATCTGTATCCACGATCTTTTGTTCTTCCGCACCTCCACTCTTTCGGCCACGCGCTGGTCTCGTCCGCTTGCTCGTCGCCATCATGTTCGCCTTGTCGCTGAAGACAGTGCTCACGACTTTGGTTGCTCTGGCCACCGTGACTGAGGCTCGACCGCCATGTCCGCCAAGAGACAACCAGGAATGGGTCACCGTATGGGGTTCCATGCCGCAACTGACGGAGCCGCACAACCTGCCTCCTGCGCCGTTTGTGAGTGAAGATACCCCCCTGCATGACCACACTGAAAGGGTGCCCGCCATGCTGACCAAACGTGCAGAACGAAACGGGTCTGGTCTTCAAGAACACGACCATCCGACAGACTGTCAAGGTCTCGCTCGCTGCCTCCACCATTCGTCTCCAGATCAACAATGCATTTGGAGGTTCGGACCTCCCCATCACGGCTGTCTCGGTGGCCTTGCCCTTGGATCCTTCGGTCGCCGGCACGAGTGGCATCCAGATTGACACGGCGCGGAACGTCACGTTCTCAAACGTGACCTCCTTCATCATCCCTCCCGGAGCTCTGTACGTGTCGGACCCCATCACCCTCGAAATCGAAGCCGAGTCGATCCTCGCTATCAGCATCTACCTCGCGGACGGCCAGACGACAAACGCCATCACCTCTCACCCAGGCAGCCGTACATCTTCCTGGCTCGCGCACGGCAACCACGTCTCGTCGTCGGACCTCCCATCCCCCGTCCGCACCGACCACTGGTTCCTCATCTCGGCACTCGAAGCCCGCCTCTACAGGGGCGCCTCGACCTTCGCCATAGTCGGCGACTCCCTCACAGACGGCCGCGGCTCGACCACAAACGCCAACAACCGTTGGCCCGACCGCCTCCTCGCTCGCATGCAGCTCGACCCCGCCACAAGCCAGGTCGCCATCCTCAACCAGGCCGCCGGCGGCAACCGCGTACTCAACGACGGCCTCGGCCCCGCGGCCCTCGCGCGCCTCGACCGCGACGTCCTCGCGCACAGTGGCGTGAGGTACGCGCTGCTTTTCATCGGGGTCAACGACATTGGCACCGCGGCATCGGACGACAAGACACTCAACATGGTCGCCGGCAGGCTGGAGCAGGCGTACGTGCAGATGGCGTACAGGATCAGGAGGAAGGGAATCGCGGTCTGGGGCGCGACACTGACGCCCATGACGGGTGAGGGGCAGGTGTACGGGACGCCGGAGAGGGAGAGGGCGAGGCAGAGGTTGAATGCCTGGATTCGAGAGAGCGGAACGTTCGATGCTGTTGTTGACTTTGATGAGATTGTGAGGGACCCGGAAGCGCCTGAGAAGTTGGCGAAGGAGTATGATGAGGGGGATCACTTGCATATGAACCCGGCTGGATATCAGGCCATGGCTGATGGGTTTGATCTTGCCTTGTTTGCGGCTGGACTGTCCGGGATGAGGAGGTGATATTTGGCCAACATCATGGTGCAAGATGGGTAGGCCAAGTCAAAGGTAAGAAACGGGGTATATTTCGAGAAGAGCAGAAAGAAGAGGTTGATGCTAGGGCTCTGTAAAGTCGGGCACATTGCCCCTTGAGGAGAAACGCGGATCTGCCCACATGCTAGGCTTCCCCCCTCTGCCGACGGATGTCACGTTTCGGGTGAGCAGATCTGAAAGTGAGGCAGCAACAAGGCGCGCGTCTTGGATCAATATCAGCCACTCAAGTTGTGAGTCAAGGCTCACTCAATCTGTGGGATTATGCAGTAGTCGACCAATCCGTTGGCGAGTTGTGTCGTGTTGGGCGGGTAGTGGCATTTCGTCCCATCATCATCTAATCATCACCAAAGTCCTCAACGCTGAGACGAAGTGCAGAGCGGTGAAGAAAGCAAACTTTTTGATTGTTGAAACCCTATTCTCCTCTCCCTTGCGAAGACGAGGAAGACATGGGAGAAGTTATGCTCTCGAAAGAAATAATTTCCCCAAAAAAACGCCGCGCTGAACAGGATGGACGTTACTCACACAAACTCTGCAGCTTCCCCCCCGCGCCATCCTAGGGTACTATCCCTATGCATTCTCCTCCGCGACCACTCTTGCCAGTGACATCGTTGAATACCTTGGCCCGTAACACCACTTGACAGGACGTTCCCGCCAAGTGAAACAGATCACGTCCAGAGCATGCACGTACCATCAGCACCAGCGGACACGCACCAGGGCTCGGTAGGGTGCCAGTCGACATCCATGACGCCGAGCTTGGCGACGACCTTGTGGCCCTTGAGCATCTTGACGGGTACAATGGTGGGGTTCTCCATGAGGTCGCTGACGACCTTTCCATGGAAGATCTGCAGGCTGCCGTCATCTGACGCATCGGCGAACAGGGGTAGGCCGCCGCGGTGGAAGCGAACGGCGCGGATAGCCTCGGGGTGGAACCGCATCGTCTTGTACGGCCGCGTCGACAGGTCGAGGTCGTGCCACAGCAGGCGTCTGTCGTACGAGCCGACAATGATGTTGTCGCCGCCGGGGTGGACGTCGAAGGACGAGATCCACCGCGCGCCCGGCTGCAGCATCTTGACGAGCTCGACCTTTTGCAGGTCGTAGCAGCGGATCTTGCGCTGCGTCGCCACGAACAGGAGAGGCTTGGACGGGTGCCAGTGTGCCGTCTGCACGAGGCCCTGGAACTTCTTGAACGGGATCTGCGTGAGGTGCTTTGAGAGAGTGTGGATCGCCACCGAGCTGCGCTGGCCTGTCGGCGACACGGTGCTGAAGTAGTCGCCGCGGCGCTGCCAGTCGATGACCTTGACCACGGCGCGTACCGTCACCTTGAGGAGCACGCCCTGGTCCTCGAGCTTGGCGCCTGGTCGCGTCCACTTGGCGGGTGGCTCCTTGGTTGTGCCCGTCGCCGAGGGCTGTGCGCCGTTGGTGGCGTAACCGAAGCCGGCGTCGATGATGTCGCGGCTAGGCTTGTCAATGCCGTCGGCACCGCGCGGGGGCACGATGAGGAAGATGTCCTCGCCGGCGGCCGCCGCCAGGATGAACGTCTCCTTGGACGGGCGCCAGCGGACGGCGTTGACAGCCTCGTCGAGACTGATCTTGGCCATCCACTCCTGGCGACCGGTGCGCAGGTGCCACAGGCGGACGGTGCAGTCGTCGCCGCCGCTCGCGAGCCACTCGCCGTCGGGACTGACGGCGAGGGAGCGCACACGGCCCTCGTGACCGCGGAAAATGGTCTGGCAAGCCGTGGGGAAGGGGCGCAGCTCCTCGGGCCGGGGCAGCTTGGGGAGCAGCGATGCAGGGTCGATGTTGAGTCTGTTCTTGCGGATGCGGGGCGCGAGGTAGAGGTCGAGGCAGCGGTTGAAGCGCTCCTTGACGAGCTCGCCGTAGGCGGGAACCTTGCGCAGCGACCCGAACTGGGCGGGCAGATACTCCTTTTCCCTCTCCTCGGGGTCCTGCTTCAGCCACTCTTCCTTCTCGGCCTGCGTGGGCAGGTACTCGGGAGGGGGGTTGTAGCTGAGATCGTAGCCAGGGGGCGGCAGCTTGGGCGCGGGGATGTTCATGACGTTGAAGGGTTGGGCTTCTTCGTTGGCCCAGATATCGTAGTAAGTCTCCTCCTTCTCCTCCTCCTCCCTCTCCTTCTCTTCGGCGGGCTTGTATGGCAGGATGCGGCCCTCCTTGATGGCCCGGACGAGCTTGGCGACCCTCTTGGCCTCGTGCTTGGAAGGGATGAAGCGGCGTTTCGGCTCGGGGGCGGCGCTCAAGGGCATCTTCTCCTCGATACTTGTGAAATACTCGACCGTGTCCTGAGCTGTCAGTGATTGGGCAATAAGTGATGAGGGCCAGGGTGCATACAGGGTAGGGGTCGTAACCATCCTCAGGGACCTCGTTCATCTGGATCTTGCGCAGCAGCTCGAGCTGGTCCTGGGTCAGGTTGAGAGGCTTGCCCGTCTCAGGGTCAGTCAGGCCAGTCCAGCCCTTGGGAATCTCGATGCTATCGAGTAGGGCATCGAGAGCCTCGCCGGTGGCCGGGCGCATAATCTTCTTGCCGTTGATGTCGTAACCGATGTGAGGGTAGGAATCGTAGAAAGACAGGGGAATATCGCCAATCGTATTCGCGGGACCCTGCGCATCCGAATCGTCTGAATCGTAGACGGGATCAATCTCTTCGTACTCGTAGCGGACACCGCCATTGGCATCGGTAACAATACGGTAGCTGGGTCCTTCATCTTCCTCGTCGTCGGCGGCAATCTTGCCTTCCTTGCGCGCATCCTCGCCGTCAGAAGGGATGTCCTCACTCAAGAAGCCGTCGTCTTCGTCTTCGTCATCTTCAGCATCGCTGCCTTCGAGACCATCAAAGTCGGCGCTATCATTGTCGGAATCGGAGCCTTCAGTGCCTTCGAAGTCTGAATCATCTTCGCCCTCCGACAAGACGCCCTCCAATGCGACATGGTTCAGCTCGTCGTCGGATTCAGGCTCAGCTTGCGGGCCCTTCCGCTTCTTCAGACCCTGTTGTGGCGCCATTGGGTGGATGAGTGGTGTGGTGGTGGTGGTGGTGGTGGTGGTTGTGATCGGAGGTAGGTGAAAGAGGTGCCTGCATCCAGACAGAACCAATGGTGAGGAACAGTGTGGTGGTGGTGGTGCACTGAGATGCTCGAATGGACAATTTTTTTTCTTTCTGCCGCGGGACGGTACTGGAGAGCTTCGGGCTGCTTGACCGCTTTCCTGCGGGGTGCTGCTCCGGGTGGGGTACTCTGTGGTGAGTAGTGGCCAATAGGAGATATCCGGCTGACGGACTTCGAGAAGGTGGGGTCATTTGAGGCGGCTTGCGTGGGTGGCTGGCTTCAGGCGCCTCGCCGCTGTCAGGCCGCTGATGGTGCCGTCTCGTTAGGCTGCTTAGGGGGGGATCCCACAGGGCGTTTCCAGGTGTCTTCTGGTCTTCTGGCGCCCAAAGGGGACCTCAGCTCGCTGCCACTCCGGCCAAAATCGAAAACGGCGCAGCGGTAGTCCGCTACAACGTAACATGGCGGTAAGTCAAAATGGTCTCCATCGTCTTAGTTAGGAAACTATGCTGCCCATGATTATTTTTGGGACATCATGGCGTTGAAGCCCGATGACTCTAGCGGTCATACGCGTGGTGGAAAGACGGACCGTTTGACGTCAGTGCCATGTGGTCTTGTTTTTGGTTACGTCCTTGGTCTTGCTCTTGTCCCTCCAGATATCACCCGATTTGTCCTTGAACCTTCGAGTGAGATGGTTGCTCAATACGACACAAGTGCGTGCATGAACGGCTGAGTAATCTGCTCAGAGTGCTGTGAATGGCTGTAAATGCCACTTCCACGCCCTGAAGGATTCATCAAGGCCCCCTCATCTGACTCCCCTTGTCTGGCCATGACTCTCGGTCGACTCTTTCCCTTTCATCCTCGTCTGCCTCACTTGAAGCCCCGACTACAGCTCATCTCTGCGCTACGTAACCACTCAAAGCCGTACAGCCCTAAACGCATCATTCTTTGCCAGCCGCGTGTCTGCCCGCTTCAACCCAACGGTGCTAGCAACCAGGCGCCGCCACGTCTTGGTCCTAATACCGGCGCGGCACAACCCGTTGCGCCCTACCACAATCATCACCACGTACCAAGTGTCTATAACCACCTCAACCAATATCACATATATACCCCTGCTGCCGCCGACTATCCCAAGTTACTGGGCCTATCAATCTGGCATCGCCATCTGTTCATCTCATCGTCAGGCACGTCGCCACGCCTTTACTTGATACTCCATCCTCCGATCCTACGCCATGTCCCAGTCACCCCCGACACAGTCCAAGACCAAGTCCAAGTCCAAGTCAGATATCACATCTGGTGTTGTGAAGCACAGAGCATGTGATGAGTGCCGTATGCAACACCTTCATTCTGCGTCCTTCATTCCGTACAGAAGTCTAACGTGATCTCAGGAACACGCAAGTTGGCCTGCTCCAAGGAACCCGATGGCTGCTCTCGGTGTCGCAAAGAAGGCTTGGCCTGCGTTTACTCGGTGCAAAAGCCCATGGGCAGGCCGCGAAAGCGCCGCCATGTGGACGAAGCCGAAGAGCAGCCGTTGACGGCCCAGTTGCAGGAACCTAGCCTGTCAGACTTGTTTGACCAGTCATCACATGTTCAGTTCGGAGCGCCGCCCGTCAGCAGCGATCTGGAATTGGACTTTGCGTCATTTTACCATGACAACAATGACTACCTCGTGAACACGGACATGTCAACGATTGACTTTTTCGCACCAGCCGGCGGGCTCCCATCGGTGGCCCCTGACTTTGCCAACTTCCCAATGCCGTATTCCGAGCCTCAGCTGGCGGCCAACGGCTTGCAGTTCGGCGGTGTTGATCTGTTAGGTGGCATCAACTTCGATGACAAGGACCCGGCTAACGAACAGGTATCCGAAGATATTACTACTGACTTTACATACATCTACTCCAAAGCGCCCACAAGCTCTTCGGCACGTCCATTCGCATCGGCGCAAGCCCCTGCATCAGCACCCAAGGTGTTGAAACCACACGAAGTCTTGATCTCCTACTCCTCTCAGAACCCCAACTCGGAGTCTTCAGATTCGTCGACTACCGCCTCAGCAACACCACCCAGCTCTTCATCCGAATCCGATGCCAGCCCCAAGCCCGCCCACAAATCCATCCCCCACATCAACTGCGCCTGTCTATCGCAGATGTACCTCTCCCTCGACTCCCTCTCCAGACTCCCGGAGGACGTCGGCGCAGCCATGAGAGCCGCCCGCAACGCCGCAAAGACAGCCCACGGCTTGATCACCTGCCCGACCTGCAGCATCCCCTTCGCCGACGACCCAACGAAGCAGGCCCCCATGCAGGCCTACCAGAACACAATGCTCCTTGGCATGCTTATACCCACCGTGGTTAACGCCTACGTCCGCATCCTCGAGCTCGTCGACGAGTCCACGGCCGAGGCCAAGCAAAAGGGCGAGACCATGCTCTTCCGCTTCGTCGAATACGGCGGCCTCTGGGGCGAGCTCGAGGCCATTGACAAGTTCACGTGCCGCACGGTTGAGCTGTATGACAATAAGGAGATGGAACCGGATAAGTGGAGGATGACGATCCGGGCGGTGCTCAAGATTGACATCTACGGGTTCGATGTCGACTGCGCGTCGACGATTGATGGGTCGCGCGTCAAACATCGTCACCTCGGGCTGAAAGACGTCATTGCTCTCATGGAGGAGCGGTCGAATAACCGGCATGATCAGATTGATGCCATGGTTGCTGCGGGGCTGCCGCATCCGATGCAGGGGAATCCGCTTATGCCGAAGAATCTACAGCATAGTGGGAGTAAGGACGATAGGAATTGTCTGAGGATCGTGGAGATGGCGAGGGTTGCCTTGGACAATTTAGTGATTGCGTGAGGCGAGTGGTGAAGCTTCTTTCCTTTGATCTCGGATACTAGAGAAGGCCGTGGAGATTCAATGGCTGTCGCCTCAGGGCCTATACACGAATTGGCGTTGGAGGCGAACTTGGGCTTGTTGTCTTCTTTTTGCTCGATTGGAACAGGGTCATGATGCCCAAGGGCAACGCTAGATTTCATTCTATCTCTTCTCACGAATATATCAGTCAAGCCAATCTGCTGCACCATTGTTGTGTTCGTAAAATCTGGAAGTTGGCGCTCCGCGACATTCGCAGTGCAGCCTAAGCCGGAAGTGCTTCAAGCCGTCCAGCCGAGTACCTGCAGCGTGACATGCCCCTGAGAGAGCCGGTTTCCGGGTTGCTGTGCACAATTTCGCAGTGAATGTGCAACCACCTCGACGCTACATAGGCAATTTTCACATGGCTTAAAAACACAATCCGTCGACCTCATCGCTCTCTTTCGGTCTTTCGGCCTTTCGACAGTCCACAAACCCGTCATCAACTCCAAAGCCAGAGAACGGAACCCGAGTTTCGCGGTCGCGCGCACCAGAAGCACTCGCAGTCAGCCGAGCGTGGCTGACGGAGGTCGCGCCCCGCCTCCGCCTGCCCCCCTGAGAAGCCCCTCTAACGCTAAACAGCCAAGCGTGATGCGTGACTAAGACAGGGTGAGCTTGGAATATGGAGCCTGGAAGCTCCGCCCCCCGTCGGTGGCTCCTGCACGCTCCAGGCTCCAAAGTTTCGACTCCTGACCTAACTCTGCTGGTCATCAAGCGGCAAGCAGCAATCAGCCTGGCCATGCGAGAGCGAGACGACAACATCGTGATTTCCTTACGTTACTGCCTCGGTGGCTGACATTCATTTTGACCAGCCCAAGGCTACCTTTCTTTGCCTTACCTTTACCTCTACCTGTCACCTTTTCCATTCGCCTACTCCAACGACTTCTCCCCTTATCTTCATCGTGCTGGTCTCGTTTCCCCCATTACCAGCATTTCTTGCTTCTCCATCCCAATTCGCTGCATCACCAATACCCAGTGGCGTTCACTCCATTCCCCCACCACTGAGCCTTCTACGTCACCTGATCGCGCCTACATCCTCGACACCGCTCCCTCGACGACATCTCCTTACTCTCGAATCCCTTGGCTCTCGGCCGACAAGTTTCGATCCAAGTTTTTCCGATGGCACCCCCCGCAGGCTTCGCGACAGCCGTCGAAGATGCCTCCACAACCGTCGCCGCAGCGTTAGCCTCCCTGGCACCATCAGCCGTGTCCTCCCTCGCAGCAACAGCAGCCTCGGCAGCCGCCGCCGCAACTTCGACGGCCGCCGTGGCCGCGACCGTCAAGCCTTCCGGGGGCGACTGCGAACTCCTCGGCAACTTTGCGCTTCTCGTCCAGGCGGCCCTCGGCGGGCTCGCCCTGCTCGTCCTCGTGTACAAGCGATGGAGGGAGCGCCCGCAGCGTCCCGTCAAGATCTGGTTCTTCGACGCGTCGAAGCAGGTTTTTGGCTCCGTCCTCGTGCACATTGCCAACGTCTTCATGTCCATGTTGACATCTGGGCGGTTCAACGTCCAGGTGGAGCCGGCTTCGGCCGCGACGGTCGCCGGGCGAATGCTGATGAGCAGGGCGGAGGACTACACGCCGAATCCGTGCTCGTTCTACCTCCTGAACCTCGCCATCGACGTATGTTTGGCCTCCTTGAAACCATGATACCTGATGCTGACCAAATATTAGACGACAATCGGTATCCCCATCCTTATCGGCCTCCTGAAAGTTTTCACCCTCGGCGTCTCCTATACCCCTCTCGGCAAGCCCGCCGAGTCCATCCAGTCAGGCAACTACGGCAGCCCGCCCAACGCGTGGTGGTGGCTCAAGCAGTCCGTAATCTACTTCTGCGGTCTCTTCGGCATGAAGGTCGTCGTCCTCCTCATCTTCCTCGTCTTCCCCTGGATCTCCCGCGTCGGCGACTGGGCCCTGGGTTGGACCGAGGGCAACGAGCAGCTCCAGATCTTCTTCGTCATGATGTTCTTCCCCCTCATCATGAACGGCCTGCAGTACTACATCATTGACTCGTTCATCAAGAAGGCATCGGGCGACCACGAGCGCGTGCCCGAGGAGGACCCAGACTGGGCACCCGACAACGCGGGCGCGAGCCCCTACGATGACCGCGCCGGCCTCTTCGATAGCGACGATGAGGATCAGGATTCCGATGCCACGGCGAAGGTGAAGCAGAGCAAGCCGCACCTGAAGCAGGATGAGGCGCACGAGTATGACCCTGACCTGGACGGGGATGCCCAGACGGTTGTCGGTAGCAGCGCGAGCCGTCGGCATGAGCCGCGGGTCAAGGTTTCGCGGGATCTCTTTCCCAGGGAGTAACTGATGGCGAACCGTTGGATTTTTCTTTTGTTTGATTGACTATTGCTTGACTATCGCTTGAGCAGGCTGCTATAACAAGGACTGGAGTCTGGCTTCACTGCATAAGAGTACTGGCGCAACGGCGGGGCACTGGGGTTTCTTCTCTCTCCCATTATACACGCACAGAGATATTGATATCGTAGTAGCAGGCGAATCGCATTTTCAAATTGAGGTACTCGCTCTTGACTGCAATGCCAATGGATGTGATGATCTGTTTCTTTCTTGCGTCAATGCACATGACAATTGTGCTCGTTCTCCCCTGTGCCCTTGCGAGCTAGGATCGTGGGTTTAGTCGCCCATCAGACGTCTCTACCACCTTGGCGTTTCACTCAAAGCCGTCATCTCCTGGAAACCACCCCGGCCATCGCCTTCGACCGGGGAGCTCCCGAACAAGACCCTGCGGATGTTAAATATCACTCACAATAACTCCACCTCGGATTCGCGAAATGTGACACTCCATCCGAATCTGCCATTCATCTCGGATCACATCACAACCCTCACAAAGTTCCAGCACAGCCACTTCATAAGATCAATCAGTTCAAGCAAATGGCGAGCTTCCTCTACTCATAATCGCCAATCGCCAATCTCGCCCAGCTAGAAACGAAAACGGGGGGGAGAATACCCCGCAACAAGTTTGATCGTAACACCTCTAAGCCCTAGGCTTCATGACACCACAATATCAAGTCCAAAGTGTGAAAGATGAGAAGAAAAAAAACGCCACAAGCGCCCATCGCCAGTTCGCATGTTATTTTCCAGAAGCACGTACAGTCCCAGCCTGGCACCAATGCAGGAAACGAAAAGAAACAGGTCAGATGCGCATGTTTAACGCCCAGTCATATGCCGCAGTTAAATCAGACCACCTCGGGAAAACACCCTTAGGACGAACGCACGCAGGAATGTACCGCATATGGTTTACACGCCGCTCCATCCCTGCTGCGCGGGCTGAAACGCCCTGTAGCCCGGGTACGCGATCTCCGAGCCGCTGCTCTTTGGCGGCCGCTGATCGTGCTGCTGCTGGTGCTGGTGCTGGTCGTCGTCGTAGCCGTAGCCATGCTGTTGCTGCTGCTGCTGGGACCGTCCGCCGTAGCCGCCTCCAAAGTCGAAGCCCTGCTGCTGCTGGGGCGATGCCGGACCGGCGAGCGGCCGGCTCGCGTCGGAAGAGTACTGCCTGTCTTGGGGGTACTGCGGTCGGTCATAGGCGCTGTCGGCGGCGTAGGCGTCCTGTTGCTGGTGGTTGTCGTAGGCGCGCTCAGACTGGGGACCGGGGGAGCGGCGGAAGCCAGGAGGCGCGGGTGAGGGTTGGGTACGGGGGGGGCCGTATGCGCGGCTTGGTGCAGGGCTAGGGTTCGAGCGGGAGGGGCCGGCGCTCATGCCGTAGGGTTGCTGGTGGTCGTAGACGGAGGATTGGTTGTAGGCTGGCTGATCGTGGCTGTCGTTGTAGTCTTGGGCGTAGCCGTTGCCTCGGGGTGCGCCGTAGCCGTTTTCCTGGTGAGGTGTGTGACGGCCTTGGCCCATGGCCATGCCGGCGGCGGCAGCCCCGTAGGCTTGATCGTTTCCGAAGGATGTCGTCGACTGGTTGTAGCCGTTCTGAGTATTGTTGTAATCGCCGTAGGCATTGCCGACGGCGGCATACGAGTCCATAGGCTGGCCTTGTCCTCCGTATCCACCTTGTGCCTGTCCGTAGGGCATGTTCCCGTGCGAGGGCGATTTCGGGCTCATGGCGCCGGTGGCCATAAGGGGGATGGTGGGGTTGGTCTGCAAGCTGTTCATGCTCTGGGCGGGAATGGGCTTCTTCATCGTGTCCATCTCGTGGGCTTCCTCTTCTAGCGAGACCTTCTTTGATCCAGAATTTTCCCACGTTGGCATAGCGGGGAGAGCATCCGACTGTCTCTTCTTGGACACGTCGAACTCGGCATACTGCGGCGGCGATGCAGTTACGCCGTGGGCGGGCGTCATGTCGGGGTTCGACACGGGAATGGCAGAGGCAAACATGGCAGGTTGCGACTTGTAGCCTTCTCCTGGGGGCACCGAATGCGCAGCGTATGAGGATTGGTCGAGGTATTTGTGCTTCTTGTCGCCAGGCGCATCGCAGCAGCCGCAGCAGTTGCCGCAGCACTTGAGACAGGAGAAGCACGAGCAGCAACATGAGAGGCCGCAACACACGCATCGGATGATGCACGAAAGGATGGAGAAGATGATCAGGCCTCCCACGATGATAACGGCAATGACAGGCCATCTGGAGGTGGGGTTAGCGATCAACAGCGCAGCCAAAGCCACCAATGCGATACGTACTTGCACCAGCTGACTGCCATGCAGTTGTCCCAACTGGAAAGGGCTGTCCTGACGTCTGTAACGGCATTACCGACATTGTCGACAGTTTCGGTGATCTGGCGTTGCTGCAGGTTTGCGGCGATGCCTGCGGTGATAGAACCCCATATCCCTCCCCTGAGGCTCCTCGCCATGGCGATATCGACTGAAGGCATCGTGTGTCGTCGCTGGCCCTGTGTTGTGAAAATGTTTGGTTCAGCAAAGAATTGAAGCTGTTGATATATGGACGAGTCTATAGCTCCATGCCCGAACTGATGGGTCGTGGGGCGTCTGATCGTCGAGGAAGAGAGGGCGCGAGTAGCTAGAATCGGATTCAGAATGGCGCAGTCGCGCTGTGTCCTGATGTCGGGTCGTGCTTCGTTACACGTTGGTTCCACCGTCGCTCAAATCACCAATTCGACGCAAAAGAGCGTATTTTCCACGATCTGCGACGTTTGCAGATGGAGAGAAGCCGTGGAAAGTAGGCAGAAAAAGTGTCGCAAGACCAAGGCGCTGGAAAAGCGAGGATGTTTCCTTCGGCGGTTACCTCGAGGGTCCTTGAGGGGAGGAAAGGCGATGAATGACAGTGCTGGCAGGAGGAAATGACTTGAATGGCTACGGATGGCCCAACACCTGTCGTCTCACAGTCAGGTGCGTGACACTGGGCGGTGCAGTCGGTTAATGGGTCGTGGAGTTCCGACGAACAAAAATCGGGTGTGGCTCGTGTCGCTCGGGATTCGATTGAAGCTGGCTCGTATACTCGTTTGTCACGAAGACGAATGGTCCGTAAAGTATGGATGATTAAGAAATGGGTGGATTGATGCCTGGGATGTAAATGATGGTGCGACCGCTGTAGGCAAGATGATCTGAAAACAAAGATAGAGGTAATGAAAGGACGGAAGAGATCCAGAATCGAAAGTCTTCTTGTGAGGGCTAGGCTAGCCTGAATGCTCCTTGAACACTTTGTCACGTCACAGCGTCGACGAGCATCTGAGGGTTAGAAACGAAGGGATGGGAAAAGGACGCGCGAAGGGGGCTGGGGCTGGTTTGAACCCAGGTGACGAAGCTGAGGACGACTGCGACAATTCGATTCAACGCCAGTGCCGACCGCCAGTCTTGCGCTTTTCCCCTTTGGAGACCTCTTCCCCTTTCAAAGGGCGGGAGAGTGGGGAGAACATGTGCTTTTTAGCCCCCCCTCCCCTGGATCCTAGGCGAGCGAGGATTTGCTCTGCAGGGGACGAATCCCCAGGAGGCGAAGAGGTCCTTGGGACCCAAGAGGCCCAAGAGGGGCGGCCAAATGACGGGAGTGTCGACCGCAATTTAGCGACGACTCTAGGGGACTGGTCCAGGACCACCCAGCCCACCCTCGGGAAGGATCGTCAGGTCCCTGGATTTCTGAAACATCGGATCCACCTTATGTAATGGCGTTGGTTCCACTATCCTCCCACGATCCGACCACCAGCTCCAGGCTTCCTCCTTCCTTCCACTGAGGACCGAATAGTAAGTGTTTGTGCCGACGTGAGGCAAAGTTCATCAACATCACCACGTCAAGCTGTGCCGTGTGGCTTGTCAACTGTCCATTTGATGCAGATCGAATTATCATTCGGCACTGGACCTGATTAATAATGCTCCGATCATTTTGGTTCCGACTCCCCGGATGAAAAGCGCGTGTCATGTCACAGGCTAGCGCGGATTGGGTCTTCTCCATTACTAAATTCCCTATTTGAGCCGACCCAAGATATGTGAATCGCTCATCGCCCGCGTTTCAGGCCTGTATCTTGACTTCATTATTAGCTTAAGAATAAGCGATCGTTTATATGCCGCTTTATTAAAAAGCAAAGCCTAAGTCTGTAATCCTTCGGCCCTATACTGCGGGCATTCAGAAGAACTATAATAGCCGCCGGTCGGCCGCTTTATAAGTATATTAGCGACGTCGAACGATTAGACGGATATCGACCCGGCGGTTATTACCTAGTTTAATTAAATAATACGCTCTAGGAATAATACTCGATAATCGAGAAGCTCGGGCACGGATCGTACTCTACTATATAGCTCGCACGAGACGAAAAGCTGAGCAGATACGTAGTAGTTAAGATTAGGATCGCGGACTATAGCTCTAAGGAAGCCTAGATCCTGGAATAACTTTCGTCTTATTTAATAAATAACTTCAGTAACCGTCTCATCCCCCCTATCCTCGACCGTTTCGAGCTCATAGGACCTAACGGGACACATTCGTGCCTGGTTACTACGCCGGCCAGATGCAGCCTTATTGAGGCTCTCAGGGACTACGATTTATTCCCGCTTAATGCCGCAAGATCTCTCGCTGCCTAACTTATTATAGTAGTGGCTCGTGTATATAGTTTAGGACTCGTTTACGGAGGTTAGTTGTATTCGGATAGATACCTCGAGATATTACTAATACTTCCTAGATATCTACCTCGGTAATCTACTCCTTTAATTACCGGGCGAAGAAATTAATAAGCTTACCGTCGAAGAGCTTTACAAGAAATATAGTAACCTAGAGGCAGAGCCTATAGTAAGGGTCGACAAGCAACCGATTACGTCGCTATTAATCCTAGTATATGCATATACGCTAGCGTAGCTCGGGAAACCCGCTAAAGAGGTTACTCTCTCTGAAGCTAAGCTAATACTTACCGACTTTGGTACGGCCTTCTCACCTACCTACGAGACTCGACTGCAATCATTTACGCCCTGCAAGACCCGTCCGCCGGAACCGCGCTTCGATCCGACGACTCCCTTGTCGTATGCATCCGATATTTGGAGTCTCGGCTGCGTTATCTGGGAGATCCTCGGCGTCAGACCATTCCTCGACATCTTCCTCCCAGAACTGGACGATGTTACGGCAAACCAGATCGATATTCTAGGTCCGTTGCCCGATAAGTGGTAGGACGCTTGGGACGGGAAGTGGAAGCGTTTCGACGCCAACGGTCAGCCGACTAAGGGCAGGGAGCCCTGGACCTTTGACCAGCGATTCGAGGACGCGATCCAGGGCCCGAGACGGCGTAGAAAACACGACACTATGGGCGAGAGGGAGAGCCAGGCGTTCTGCGAATTAATTAAGGGCATCTTAAAGTTTAGGCCAGGTGAGCGGCCAACCGCGGAGGATATACTCCGGAGCCAGTGGATAACTGAGTGGGCGTTGCAGGATGCTGAAAAGACTTGGGGCGAGAGACTAGCGACTTTAAGCCATAAACCAGGAAGAGAGAGAGAGGGAGAGACGTGTTTAAGCTGACATACACCGTTCTAGCATCGATCATGTGCAGTAATTAGACTATAAAATTAATTTTCAATCATTTATTTAGGCGTTTGATTTGATGGGGATGGTCTGACGACAGCGCTGGTCTTGAAACATCCTCGACTTTTAGTCCGAACTCCTAAAGTTCAAGCGAGCTCAACCCGTTTTCATCAGCAATTAGGAACGTCGCCATCGTTTGACGGCAAGGGGCGCCCCCTTTCGTTTGTGACTACTTCCCCCTCGGGCGACCAACCTCATGTTACGTTCAGGAACACAGCCTTTCAGACGAACTTTGTGGTTGAAATTCATTTGTAACACAAATGCTGCAGTACTGCAGTCCAGTAATTCCGAGCACTGCGCAGAGGCGTTGATATACACTATATTGGGCGACTTCTTGGCTTGAGCCAAAATGGCCACTAAAAACATGCATACTCCCGTTTCTTCACCCCTTTTTGGATTGATCAACGGCAGTGTTTCAATCCGCTTCTTTGATAACTCCCAACCCCCCTTCAAGATACTTTCAGCTTGACGTTTCCCTGCCAAGCTGTTCCCGACGAAGGCTGATTCTCTCGACCACGGGCAGCGGGATAATTACATCGTTGCTGCTGTGTGTGAAAATGGCCTTGGAAAGATTGGTCATATCGGCCAAAAGGCTTGATGGGCTGCCAGGTACAAAAGCTCACGTATATACGTCTGGTCCAGAATTGAAGCTGGATCGGGCTGTCGCTAGGATGCCTCAGTGTAGGCCTTCGTCGAGAGTAGGACCGGCAGACTAATTATCAAATCATCAGCGTCTTTTCGCACCTGGGCTTTGGGCCGCTCCAAATTCTCTCTCTCAATTAGTAAGAAGAAACACCCTGAACCGGTCCGTGTCCGGCGTTGAAAGGAGGCATGAACTGGACCAAGCGTCGACGACTTTGAACCGACATGCTTAGGTTTAATCATACGTCGAGTTGACCTCCTCTAGCTGGTGGCGTGAATTGTGATCTCCTGGTCATAGTTGTTAACGATCTTGTCACTCATTCTTGTTCCCCCTGTCAGTCGTTCGGCCTCCCACAGGCTCCCCAGAGCAATCTCCGACCCCGGCATTTGTGGCGATCATGCCGCAGTCATGCATGCAAATGCCGCTTTCAGATCGGCAGCATCAGGAAATGACGATCCACCAGTCCCCCAGGTTGCATGCGGCAGCGATATTGCCTTTAAGGTCGTGCACATAGTTGCGACTTGCAACTTATCATCGATCCAAGCGGCTGGCACACGGCACACAATCTCTGATGCGCACTGAATAAAGGTGGTACATTACTAATCGTTGTCAACGTAACCTATCGCAGGTAAAACATCTATCATCAAACATCTCTCTGCCAACAGCCGCGGCTCGACTGTCATCACAGGCAGAGCAGATGCACGCACCAAAATAATCAAGAAATCGCACCACGGGCAAAGCCGTCTCAAACCAGGCGCCCAATGCCGTCATCGAACAAGGTATCATTTGCTCCCCTCGTCATATCCGACCAACGACCGCATCGTCCTATCCTCGCTCCACCTGGTGAAAAAGATTCCTTCACGACTTGGGAGGCGGGCCAGCGGGCGGCGCGAAATCGTCGCCACCGCGGTTATACGTGTGCTGGGGCTGCTGCAGCTGGATGTTGTCGTGGTTGCCGTAGTAGCCGTCGTTCTGGTTAAAGGTCGTGCCCGTGTGCTGGGGCTGCTGGCCGTAGGCGGGTGGCGCGTAGCCCTGCTGGCCGTAGCCCTGCTGCTGCTGACCGTAGCCGTACTGCTGCTGCTGGCCGTAGCCCTGCTGGTTGTAGGCGTGCTGGTTGTTCTGCATGTGCGGGTTGCCTCCGAAGCGGTTGTTGGTCATCCAGCCGGTGCCGTACATGGGGGTGTTGCCCTTTCTTCTACGCTTGCGGGAGCTGCAGCATCTTTGGGGATGTTAGCATGTGCCAAATGGACTTGGGTGTATACTCGAGGGAGGGGTTCAGGGAATGGAGGACATACCCGAGCGCGCAGAGGATGAGAAGGAATACTAGGACCAGGACGCCGGCGAGGACCCAGCGACCCCAGTAGTACCAGCTGCTTCGGTTGGTGTTCCTGTAGCAGCGGCCGTTCCTGTAATAGCTGCCAGAGGGGCAGCCGAATTGCCTGCGTGATGCGATTAGTTTTTGTTACTTTTGGAGGGAATGCGCCGTGAGAGATCAGGAAGCGACATACCTCTTGACGAGTTCGTCGTCGGCGGGGAAAAAGGCAGCCATTGTGATTGTGTGTTTCGTTTCGATCGTTCGTTTCGATTGACGATTGATGTAGATGTGAACGGAAGCTCAACGACTTGTTATCAATCTGACGATTGAAGATGATTGAAGGGAAAAAAAAAGGAAATATGCCAAGTGTTGGCAGGGATTAGATGCGGTGCAGCGAGATGCCGGTTTCAAAGGGCGTTCAGGTTGATGACGTGTTGGGGGACCTGGGGGGGGGAGACCTTGGGAGTGAATGCGCCGGATCGAGGTGACGTCGCAGTGGTAGTACCCAGTGGACGATAACGCCGTCTTCAGCGAAGCTTATCCTTGAAGATGCAGGACCTGCAGCTTGTTGGTTGATTGTTGGGGAACGTTCGTATTCAGGGTCGTGTTTGTGATGTATGTTCGAGCTGTTGATTCCAAGGAGTGAATCAGATTGGGGGGATGGAAAGGGAAGGGAGGGAACAAGTTGGGGGAAAACTGGGCGAAGGGCGTGCCAATATGTATTTCTGCGTCAGGCGGCATCGCCAAGCGCAAAAACGACGTCTTAGACCTGAGGTGCCCTGGCTTGCCTGGCTTCCAGAACCAGAACAGCACCAGAGAGTCAGACGCTGGGCTTGGCTGTCTTCAGTAGTGGTTACGTGGTTGCGTGGCCGGGCGTGATGATGGGGGGCACACAGGTACTTCCTGACAGGCGGATCATAGTACCGTACGGAGGTACCGATGCTCGACCAGCTCGACCAGGGGTGGCTGAGCACCTGAGCTTCCCCTCCGCTTTTCTTCCTCGCCCCCTCGGCACATCATTCATCATTCATTGCCACATCCGGGTGTTGAGGTCATGACTGTGTGAGCAAAGGTCGACATCCTTGTCCTTCGTACTTGTACTGTCTTTGCAGTTGCACGACCGACGATTTGAAATTCCGGAGTCGTACGAACATAATGTTGTTAAGATGCCCAGATGTCTCCCAATTCCATGTCATCGACACCTTTTCTCTTCACAGCAGTCCGGAAGCTCGAAGCTTGGAGGCCCCCTGGCCCCCATGATCATGCTGAGCCACCATGCAACGACCGCTTCCAGTGACGAGAGCGCTAGCACGTCGCCGGCCCTGCGCTATCCAGCTCCACGGTCTACGGTCCACAGTCTACGGCTTGTGGAGCTACCAAGCCCGGGTTACCGTACTGCTGGTCCGTGCCATCAACCTCAATACATCACATCAAACAAACATACATCGAAACATCCAGATATCCAGCAGAATGTCATCAGCCGTAACATCGAAGTGTTTCGTTCCCTGTTGCCAAGGGCAGAGCTAACTAAGCTCGGGCGTCTTCCGAAAGAAACATGCGGAATTCACCGCCTCGTGTTCCACCACCCGGTTGCTTGACTTTTTGCAACGTCAATTCATGTCGCAACCGGGCCGTGGTCATAAGGGTCTAAAAAACGGGTCATCATCACTGAGTCCAGTATCGACCCAAGACGTCAATTGCTCAGCCACACCAATACCCTCACATCATCCGTCAGCATTTGAAATACGTGTATTCGTCTCGAATGCCTTTGCTGTTCATGGCCAGATCCACCACTGCTGCCTGATGACTTGACTCAATCCAGAACTCAGACATCTATTAATTGTAATGCCCAGTTGTAGTGCCTCATGTAAGTTCCCAGTCGTTGATTGTCATTAGGTTGCTAAGGATGGTGAAAGCGGCGCGGTCGTGTCGTAATGATTTGTGCCGTACGGCCTCTCCTTCATAAAAACCCTTTGCTGTTCCTCAGCATAATCCCTCAGCATGGACTCATAAACTTCCGTCCAGTCCGCCGAGTAGGCTTCGCTTTCCGCAGCCATCAGAGTGGAGAATCATCGTCCCGTGGCCCTGGCATTCCGGATCAATGCCCGATTCCCGTCACCAAGGCCAAATCCCATGCCATAGCCCTCCATAGACCGTGGCTCCCAGCCTGTATGTGTCTCAAAAAGAATGACCACCACGCCGATTTTTGCGACCCCACACGCCAACCCGCAACCCGCCCGTCATTAATATAAATGGTGCAAAGTCCCCCCTTTCCCCAAAAGAACGCCTCACGCCCTGATCACCACCTTGATACTGGTATCCGAATTCCTCTTCCGTTCGCTAAGCCTCATGTTGGCTGCTCTCCTCACTTGGGATACGAGTACCGTGCCGGCCCCTTCTCCCCCTCCTTCCTCCCCGCACCCGCCGCCCCAGCCTGCGCCTGCTGCCTCGCCGCCAGCTCGGCAATCTTCTCCCTAGCCTTCATGAGGCTGCTGTTGTCCTGCTGCTTGAGCTTGGCGCGAATGTCGTAGAGCGCCATGAGCGTCGACGCGCGGTCGAGGTCGTCCTCCGGGTCCGAGTCGCGCCGCGGCGTGCCGGGGACGGAACCCTGGGCCGAGTTTGTGCGCGTCAGGGGAGGGCTCATGAGGATGCGGCGGCCGAACTTGTCGTGGCGGGCGGGGCCGGTGGCTGCGCCCGAGCCCGAGGCGGGGGAGGAGGTGCCCGTCGCGCTGGCTCGAGGGTAGGACTGGGCGGATTGTGCGCGCCGGAGGTCGTCGGAGGGGCGGCGAGGGGCGAGGCTGTGGCTGTCTTGTTCGACTTTTTGAATGGCTTTGTTTGCTGTGACGAGGGCGGCGGCGGCGCTGGGTTCCTGTGGGGGAGATACTTGTCAGTTCTGACGCCTCATGTCGAAATGTGCCCGGCGAGACTGGCAAGGGGGCACACGACAGCAGAGAAAGAGATGGGGGGGATGGCTTACCGTCGCGTTAAGACTGCTGAGGTCAGCCAGCATCTGCGCCATCTGCAGGCTTTCCATGGCGAGATGTGTATGGTGGGCGAAGACGCAGAGATGACGTGTCGGGTGGCTGTCGCCGTCGCAGAATGCAAATGCTGCAAAGTATTGACAGCTAAACAGCTTGAAGGTGAAGCTTTTTGGGCTCTTGACACCAAAGCGAGCAGAACAGACGGGTAAAGGCTTTGGACAGTCTAATGTAAAGTGGTGGATCGGAAGGAAAGGAGAGCCCACTTCGACCATCCTCGCCAACCCCGCTGGGCTGCGGGAACAGGGAAGGCAACCCTGGGTGGGCTAGTCCTCATGTGGCGAATGGGTTGCAGTCCCCCCACACGCATTTTGCGGTCTGGTAGTCTCGACCCCGCCTCCTGCCTGTGCTTGCGCTTGTGCTGGTGCTTGTGCTGCCTTCATGCCTTCAGTTGCCTGGCCCTAGGAGAGATCAGCCGCGAACGGGCCACACCCTCTTTTTCCATCTCAATGGGGAGATACCAACGAGAAGTTGAGAATGGATGAAATGACGTGTGTCAGGCGATTTATGCGGTGACCTCCGTACGCCACCCTGTTTGATGAAAGCACTTTGAGACTTTGAAGTCACCTGCTCGCTTCCCTTTTTTTCTGATGGCATCCCGCGCGAGCCTTGCTCCGTATCACTTGAGAGTGACGACGTAAATCGAGGTCAATGCAGGGTGCAGCTCCACACGCATCGCCAAATCTTGCATGTCTCGGATTTGTTGATGGGATGAGATGAGATGAGATGGAATGCGCTCAAGTTGCTGCCAACTGGGTGGTCTCAGTCAGTGACAGTCTGTGCTGCAAAGGCTCATGAGCCACTCTTCGCCACACCCCGCATTACCCTTAGTCAGCAGATGCGAGTTTTGTGATGCGCATCTTGTATCTTTCACGTGTGCTGATTCAAGCCGTACAACAGGACAGCCATCGTCGCAGCAGCCTTGAGTGCGTGTCTGGTTGAATTAAAGCCCATGAAGCTGTCACAACCTGAACAGCTATCAGCCGCATCTTTTGAGCCCCATTCGTGACTCCCATCTTCGGCAATGTCAGCCGACCGCTCGGACCGAGACCCGAGACCCACGCGCAAACCTCCGAACCAGGAGGCGCGTTGCTTCATTGAAATGCACACTCATATCGTGACCATCGCCATCAATCTCGCCCACCATTCATCCCCTCAATCATGTCGCTCCTCTTCAAACGATCAATGGCTACGGCCTCCTCCCTGCGGACCGCCGGCAAGGTCGTCTGCGTCGGCCGCAACTACGCGTAGGCCCTCATCCTCCCTTGCCCCGAAAGTCTCTCTTTCGCGAACCCGAACCCGGGGCTAACTCTCAGCCTCATGGCTCTCAGCGACCACATCAAGGAGCTCAACAGCGCCAAGCCCAAGCAGCCCTTCTTCTTCCTGAAGCCCACATCGTCCATCCTCCTGCCCGGCGCCGGCGCCATCCAGCGCCCCAAGGGCGTCGACATGCACTACGAGATT
The DNA here is from genome assembly GCA_002851675.1 of Verticillium nubilum. Taxonomy (NCBI): domain Eukaryota; kingdom Fungi; phylum Ascomycota; class Sordariomycetes; order Glomerellales; family Plectosphaerellaceae; genus Verticillium; species Verticillium nubilum. Next base: position 149,715 of record NMXI01000031.1, on the reverse strand, counting down.
GAGCTCGCGGCAGTCGTCGGCAGGCAAATCCGCGATTTTGACCCCAATGACGAGCAGGGCGCACTTGACGCCATTGAGGGTGTGTATTCCATTCAATTGACTGTCATGAAATTCCGTACTGATATCCCGCAGCCTACGCCATGTCCATCGACCTGACGGCACGCAACGTCCAGAACGAGGCCAAGAAGAAGGGTCTCCCCTGGAGCATCGCCAAGGGCTTCGACACGTTCCTCCCCATGAGCGCCATCATCCCCAAGTCTTCCATCCCTGACCCCCACAACGTCGAGGTCTTCCTCAAGCTCAACGGCAAGACCATGCAGGATGCCTCTACGAACCTCATGCTGTTCCGCATCCCCCGCCTGCTGGCCGATATCTCCAAGGTCATGACGCTTGAGAAGGGCGACATCATCCTGACCGGCACGCCTGCTGGTGTTGGCCCCGCGGCGCCGGGTGATGTGATCACTGGTGGTGTGCGCGTCAATGGCAAGGAGCTCCTGGAGGGCAAGATTGAGGTTGCGGTTGAGGAGTCGACGAGCTCCTATGAGTTCAAGGAGACGTAAGAGGTTACTTCACGTCGCAATGTGGATGTTGACACCCCAAGGACATCCTATAGATTGGTTTCCTGCGAGACCAGGTGTATCAATGTACACAACTTTCTGTTCTGCCTTGCCATCCATACCCTTCATGTTGCTCACTCGGCCCCGACGCTGAGTCGCCCCATCTTTACCCGAACGACAGCTCCTGGAACCACAAAAGCCGGCCGACGAAATATCACTCGTCCATATCCACCGCGACGGGGCTTCTCGACGCAAAAAGCCCTCCGCCCCATCGCACTGCGTCTCCATGATGCGACCGATAGCGGACAAGCAGCATCAACAGGGGGGATGGCGCAGTTGGGAGCGCGTTAGACTGAAGTCAACTTCGGGAAATCAATCTAAAGGTCGCTGGTTCGATCCCGGCTCACCCCAAGTAGCATCAGATCCTTTGATCTGAATACTTTTGCCCTTTTGCTTTTGCTTTTGCTTTTGCTTTTGCTTTTGCTTTTGCTTTGACTTCGTTTTGGTCATGTTGCATGCAGTAGAGCCAGCTTGTCGCACTGAAACACTCAACACCATCATGTCTCATCCCCCCCCCCGGTAAGACTAAACCGCCGAAAACCTTCAAGTGTCGTGATCTTCATTCAATTCCAAATGACCCCGTAAGTAAGGTATCTACACCACCCGCCACAGCGCTCACTCCTCGAGGTTCGGATCCCGAATACTCCCAGGCCGCGGCGCCGCCTCCGCCATGACACCACACTCCCCGCACCTCCTCTTCTCCTCGCTCTCCTTGAACTCGTTGACCGCCGCCTTGATCTGCGTCCCCAGATCCGTACAGTGGAACGCCGCCTCGTGCACGACAGCCCGACACCCCTCGCAGTACCAGCGCATGCGGTCGACGCTCCCCGCCGGCCGACGCTGCTCGAGCACGACGCCGACCGTGTTGGCGAAGCGGACGGGGTTGTGCGGCGTGTTGGCGGGCAGCAGGAACATGTCGCCCTCGCGGATGATGATGTCTCTGAAGGCGCCGTCGGCTGGGTCGACGACTTTGAGAGTCATGGCGCCTTTGTACTGGTAGAACCATTCTGGGGTCGTGTTGATGTGGTAGTCGGTGCGGGCGTTGGGGCCGCCGACGATCTGAGGGTGTTAGGAGGTGGGGACCGAGGAAGTGAGGGACGGGAGGAGGATGAGGACGGTGGGAGCTGGGCGTACCATGACGGTAAAGTCATCGTTGTAGACGCAGTAGTTGTTGATGGGTGGTTTGAGGAGGTGAGAATTCTCCTCTAGCCTGCAAACGAATGGGTTAACAAGTGTTTGATCACAACTTCAGATACGTATTGACTCACCACTTTGGCAAGTTGATGGGATTTGACAACATTGGGAGGCGTGCTTCGAATGAATGCTGGTGAGAAGAAAATAACGCACACTCATCAGTGTTTCGCAGGTTCACGAGTGCCCGGATCAAGTTCAGATCGCCTTGAAAAACATGCAAGAGTATCACGTTTGTAATGCCTCTTCGGTAAGATTCCTGGCAAGACGCGGCAGTGTCGGCGTGACGGCAGTGACTCGGGCGGCATTTGCCCCTCCACCCTTTTTGCGACCCCGCGACATCATGCGACTGTCGTCTGATTGGGCATAGAGCTGCATTATCAATCAACCATGGCCACGGGTAGTATCCGCCTCGTCATCACTTCCACGACAAAGCATGGTTCGAAGACGTACAAGTAGATGACTGAGGATGCGACTCATGGATTCTCTACACTGCCATGAACAAGACAACTAAGACTCTTGCAAGCGTTGGTTATTGTGTTAGTTACCTTACCCTAGGTACCTTGGGTAGGTATGGTGGTGGCTGGGAGCTCCTTGACAATGATGACTAAGCCAGAGCTTGGGGTCGCACAGGCGACATCGGCAGACAGTCCCTCTGGTGTTTTGCGGGTTTTCGATGGAGGAGGAATTGAGAAACGCCATTTATTTACAATCTCTCATCGACCAATTACCTTGATATACCTCATCTTGCCCAATGAATGTCGGAGAGTGTCAGGATGACGTCCACCACACCATGGACTCTGCTGCCAACCGACCTCATCGAGCATCAGATCGGCCAGGTCGACCTTCTGATGGCCATGTTTCCAACTGAAGAAGAACTGACCGTCGAAGATGAGTCGCAAAAAGTGCTGAGCGTTCTGAAAGCCAGTGTTGAGGATGGATCAACTCCTACATTCAACGCATTGCCGGCAGTGAACCTGCAGCTCACCCTGGCAATTCCGGAACCAGAAGACCCAGACAGCCACAAGCCCTTGCAGCTAGACATCAGTGCCCCCTTTGCATATGATGGGGAAGAAGTGCCAGACGAAGCACCAAGGATACGAGTCCGAATCCAACAGCCACACTGGCTCAACAGAGCAGAGACCGCCCTGCTCAACGGCCTGCACTCCGAGGTCGAGGAAGACCTCTTCAGCACAGTGGAGGCCATACAAGAAGCGGCGGCTCAACAGCTCAAAGAAACCAAAGAATCAAGTGCCAGCATATCGGATCCTTCTGTCGCGATCAGAGGTGGACCTTTAGTACGAGTCTGGTTCTACTTTCCCTCCATCTCGACACGCTCTAAACGTGACGACTTCATCATCAACGCACCGCACTACAGCCTCACGGGCTTCTTGTACGCGGGGAAGCCCGGCCTTCTCTGCGTCGAAGGTCCGTCGCAGTATATTGACGACTACATGAAGTTTATCAAGACTGAGAGCTGGGGAGATATTCCGGCGCATCACAAGAAAGTCAGCGAGCGGCATCGTGAGAAGGGCATCACGACCAGGGTGTTCGAAAACATGCAGGAAATCACCGATACGGTGGGGCAACGGAGGGGACAGAGGGCAAATCGAGGTGATATGAAGGCAATAGAAGAGTGGCTGGTTGAGAGGGGGCTAGGTGATGCGTTCACAAAGGTTTTGATGTAGGCAATATACCCGCCAATGATCATCGCGCTGCAAAAATGGTGTAGAGATGACTTCTTCAAAAGCGAAGATAGAGAATAGTCAGTAAGGGTTTCCTGGGTCTTCGACTCTTCGGCATGTGTTGAGAAACAAATGCATTAGAATGAACGTCTACTGTTGGTTGTCAAGTTGCACTTCGTCTCGGAGTCTCTTCAGGCTCGGTTGACGGCCCAACAACCTGCAAAAGATTTCTTGATGCTACATCGGGTCTAAGTTGTAGCGGACTTCAATTTAATCAACAAAACATTCGTACGGCTTCAGATTGTTGGAGTTTCGTTTGATCTCGAGCCACCTACCAAAGAATCATGGGAAAACCTAGCAAGGAATTCCTCAAAAGAAGATGCAAGGCGTCTAAAAAATCCAAAACAAAATCCAAAAAAGACCTCCGACATGTAGCGGGTATTTCAAAAGCATCCAGGCTGCTGGATATAGTTATCCTGCAAGTGGTCGGTCCGCTATATATGAGAGAGAGGGGTAACATGATGATGTCATGTTAGTATGAAGCTTGCTGTTTTGACTTTCTCTCGTTCCTCACTCCAGGTCTCTCTCACCTGCTTCCTCATCTTCGTGAGTCAGTCGATACATGTGGTTACTTCGGAACTCTAACTCGCACCCAGGCTTGATTATTTATAAGCCTGAGGCATATCTGGTCCAGCATCACTCTCCCCGACAGACGCGATTCCGATCTTCTACCAATTCAACATGGTGCAAGCTTCATGGCCGGTTCATCTAAAGATTGGACAACTGCCAAGCACAATGGCCCCAAAGGTGGGCGTTGTCCGCCATCGGATATCGAAGCAACCTTGCAGCAATATTTGACGGCCGAGGAGGAATCACGAATCCTCCAACAGTTTCAACAGACGTGCCCCCAATGCAAACAGGTCTTGTGGACTGGGATGCACCAATGCCAGGCACAGAAATGGGCTGATGATCACCATATGCAAACTCTGACGACGGCTATGGGGCCTTTGATGAAACCTGAGCATCCAGAATGTCTCCGCAACAAGAAATCACAGAAAGCTTGGTCAAAATATGTCCACGGAGCTTCGATTGCCTTCGCTTGGTACATCTCTGGATGCGATGTGGTTACGGTATTGCTACAACCACCGCCTCAAAGGTTCAACCCCAACGGACCAACCTACTATCAGACCATTGAGGAGCCTATCATCACAGGGAAAATTGGTAATTGCAACGTACGCAGAATCGAAGCTATCCATCCAACTGTACCCGAAGCATCCAACTTTCCCTACCAGATTTGGCCGGTCGATGAAGTTGACCTATGGCAGAAAAAATATGGGAATTCAGGGATAATCACTCCTCAGTGGAGGATGACTAAAGATTTGAAGGTCAAGTTGTCCGGGTAATTCTTTTGGTGTTTACTACTAATGGAAGGTATAGAAACGCCGCACGGGCAGTCCAGATTTACCTTTGAGATCTGGAGTAACAAAGGTCAGTTCGGATGCCAGGCCAAAGAACGATGAACATGGGCAAGACAACAAGCAGAAGAATGATGCTGGGAAAAAAAACAAAAAAGAGAAGGAAGAGAAGAAGCTTGCATGCGCTGCCAAGCTACAGAAACCAACTAACACTGGTGCTCGGGAAGGCCCGAAAACTAAGGAACAGTCGGCCAAGGTCAGGGCTAAAGGCGTGAAAGGCAAAGAGAAAAAGGTTGTTGAGGCCAAGAATGGAAAAGGAGAGAAGGCCCAAAAATGTGCTGTCACAACCACAAAAGGGGAGCTACGGAGTCCGGCCACAACAACTAACACGGGAGGTCTGTCAATGGAAGCTGCCCCAATTAAGGAAAAGGAGAAAAGTGGGAAAGGACAGAAAGGACAGAAAGGTCACAAAAACCCTACCTAAAATGAAGGGTCAGAAAAAGAACTTAAAGACATGTGCTTTGCAAGATAGCAAAGGGTAAGCACAGGTACAAGTCAGGACTGGTTCCAAAATAGTCTTAGTCGTAGTTCTTAAGTGAAGGCGTTTCCATCTGAGTTATAAATGGCATATGAGAACTAACAGTGTCAAAAAAAAGTAATAGGTTCACGGATTCAGAGGTGACAGTAGCGTATATGATAAAAGACGAGAAATGAAGCCTTCAGAGCAGTGCCCACGAAGACAGAAAAAGGGGCTGAGAAGCCATATCCAACCATCAAGAATCGGACCGTACTTGGCCGACGCTGACTTGCAAGGCTGAATGAACCACGGGATATATACGACAACAGAAAACCACGAACCCGGCTTGCTCACCTCCAGCAAAGGTCTGGCTTTTTTCTTCTTGTTTTTAGGTCTGGTCTTCGCAATTTTCGTAATTCAGGAGTATCTTGGGAAAGGACACCTCTGCTCTGTGCAGGACAATTTTCCCTCAGTTCAAGCCGTTCCAGCTGAACAGACATCAAATATCGAGTTAATTTTGTATTATTATTTGCGGGCGGAGATCGCTGCATATCCTGAATTCCAGTGTATCGCGGCCTTTGAGACACGACCCGTGTGGTGTGAAGTGACTGTCTCGGCAAAATTCGCATGTTCATGCAGATCCTCTGTTTATTGGTCCCAAACATTATATCTGAGGAATGTATTACGGCAAGCAGATGCTTGTATGTAAACCTTGGTGAGATCATTCCCAACAACAGCCAGAACTCGTCACAAACCGACGCAGCTCAGCTTCTAAGGCTGACCCCACGTCTCTCTTGTGGGTCATGCGCGCAGGGCTATCCACCGAGGTGGTACCACGGCTCGCTCGCCGGTCGTTCTGACAAGGTATATAAAGGCCAAGAAAGGGACCTGTAACTCTGTCGACGTCGACAATACCAAAAATTCTTGACAAGATTCAACAACATACGATACATTTGCAATCATGAGACTCCTCTCCTTCACCAGCTTGGCTCTTTTTGTTAGCGTTGGCATGTCCATGCCGTCGATGATGAGAACTTCGTGCCAAGTGGGTAGCATCGGGCCTGCCAACGCCGGAAATGCTGCGTGCAGCGCATCGGTAAGTCCCAGGAGTGCCTAATTTTCACCCCCTTCCCGACCTGAATTCGTAGTCCGGGATTTCCTTCTGACCACCATGAACAGTGCTTCATCCAGCACGGCAACATCCACGGAGGACACTGCGATGCGAATGCGTAAGTCATTTGCGCCTTAGGATGTGTTAAATTGACAACGCCTAACTCAATCAATAGCGTGTGTGTTTGCAACTAAGGCTTTTCACCAAGGATAGGGACGTTGCTTCAACTTCAGTCTTTCCTTCAATATACTGCTGGAGACAACATTGGCAAAACATTACTTGTCTGGGGTTCCACGTCACAGAGATATCATACACTGAATTGGTTAAAGTAAGAGGCACAGCTTCCCTTCTCATGACAGACAATGATTGAAGTTATCACTATCTGCAATTCTGATCAAAACATGGCTTCGTGATCACTATGCGCATATCAGTCAGCTCCTTAGGCAAATCAGGTAAGGCGACGTTTGTAGTCGTGACTGCAATGACTTGAAGGGTAAGCCGCGACAATCTCGCGAATATTCCTATTCGATCGCATACCGCTAATCAAGCGTGCGCTACATGGCGATCGGGCGGCAACCCTAAAGAGTGAAGACTGCTTATTCAACAAGCGTCACCACTGTGCCAAGTTTTTTTAAAGGAAATTTATGTAGACGGTTTTCGGTGGTGTGATTGACCCGTTCGTCGTAGAGGGGACCGCAATAGCTATTGATCATGTTGTCTCGAGCGATCACTGTGATCGGGGGATGCTGCCATGCATCATCACGTCGGAAGATTTCCTACGTCAGGCCGCCTGATGCCTAAGCTCCGAAAGAGCTTACAAAGATGACGGATATTTTAAGGCTTCAAGGGATGGAAGTTCTCCATCCCGGTATCCCCTGATTTGGCTTGGTGACTTGCTACTGTTGCTACTGTTGAAGGATTGATCAACTCTTCCGCACCTCAAGGGATCTGTGGGGAGAAGGATTCAGACCAAGCCACAACCGCCAAGCAAACGATTTGCAGCCTTGGCTTGCATCCGCAAGGAACCCTAGCCGTTTTTATGTAGCATTCTAGATCCTGGCGACTTGACCCCTGCAGCGAACACCCTATTTTTAGTCGTGATCTCGACTGATGTCTGCAGGACGTTGGGGGCTTGTAGTTTTCCAGCCAGTTCATTCAATCATTTTGACCAGCAGCTTGAGTGAGGCGAAGTAAGCTATGAATGCAACGATCCACTACTCATGAACTCTTCTGAGGCTCCTGAGGCAGGGTTTGGTCGCTGCTCGCTCTGCAAATAGCATGCCAGCGAAGTCCGACCAGGATTTCGGCATCATGATCCTTCCCGAGGACTAGCCCAGAGGTTGAGTTCTCGTCGTCAGCAGTCAAGACGTTGACTACTCTCAAGTTGAATATAAAAACCATCAACCCAAGAACATATCTGGAAAGTTGTCCACAAGAAGATCATCACTCTACTCCTCATCTCATCAGTCTACCGATCCAGCAATACAAAGCAGCAAGCCAACGAGTTCGCTTCCAAACCTTCTGCAAACTCAGCTCTTCATCATTTGTCATGCATTCTTTCCTTTCAACCGTTATCCTTGGCCTCAGCGCTGCCAGCCTGGCCGCAGGTCAAACCGTCAACTGCAACTCTTTTGGTATTCCGAATGGCTACCAGGGACACGACAAGTGGCGCGCCACAACCAAGGACTGCGCAGAAGCCACCAACAAGTTAGAGGCGTCCTTCGGTCAGCCTGTCCCAGAGGCTTCCTCCGGCTGCGTCTCCTTGGCTGTCTCGGGCGGCTGCGAAGTTTCTGTTTGCGACTCTACAGACGTACGTAGACCCATCGACTACATGTCGGTGTGGACGGCTGCCAGGGTCATCCACGCCAGACACAAAGAAGGCGGAGAAGTCGCTGGATACATCTCACTCGATGACTACGAAGATGCTGGTGGCTTCAAAGTATTTGTCAAGGTCGCCGCTACGGATAGCCCCAACCCTCATGGCAAGCGAAAGCGTAGTCTTTTCGGCCGGCCCAGTGCCTTGAACCTGGTCGAGCGAGAGGAGATCAAGGAGTCAGAAGCGCGGACCTTGTCTACTGAGACTGATGAGCAGTCAAGTGTAGACAAGCGCTGGAGCTTCACCTGGTTTAGCTTGGACAGATGGCCGATCCTGAACACCCGACTTTACACAAACATCCGCGCCGCTTGGGGGAACGATGAGATTATCGCGGACGATCAACTCTTGAACGGCATGGAGAATCTGCTCGTTGACTGGAACAACGTTCAAGGCAACCCGTCCACCCTCCGACCCGCAGCGTATCATGCACCCGGCGATATGATCGTCCAATTCGAGTGGGCCGCGCACAACAACCACAACGTCAATGACATTCCTTACGAGGAGAGGATCGAGCTCCTACACTGGGCAGTTCAAGAGCGCCAGATTCATGCTCCGCGGGAGAACTTCTCGATGCAGGTTCGACGAGGCGAGGAGAGCATCGGCCACCTCATCATTCGTGTTTTCTGGGCTGGTCTTGGCCCGGCGCTGGCTGGCGTTTGCGATTAAGGCGTTGCACTACATTGAATCGCTTGGTGCATCATGGAGCATTGATCTTAGGCTAGGCTTTTGGGAGCGAACATATGATTCGAGGCTTGGGTGTATACGCGAATTCAAGAGATAGTGAAACCTGAACAACATCTTCTCATTAAAGGGGGCTTTTTTTCTTCTTGTGCTCCCATGTATCCCATCAACTTGGTCTTGGAGCGTCAGTGACCACATAGAATATACCAATTGCTGAATCTTCGTGACGATGACTCCGAGAGATCTCATAATCCTTATTTTGCTTGGGAGGTAACCTTTTGCTGATGCTTGAACCGCAGGTACTAGAGACATGTTTTACAGCTCTAAAGAGCCTCAATGCTGGGAATCAGAAGTCTGGTTAGCACAGCCTCCTGTCGTTATTGCTGAGTTTTTGAGAGGACTAGAAAACAGGACCAATGATACTGCCTATGTATATTCACCTCCGAGCTTCTTGGATATACAATGAGTGTGCCACCTCCCCTTCTCGAACCTCTTTTGTTTGGTACGCATGGATGTTGAAGGTTTCGAGGATTACTCTGAGCACCTGCTCGGAGAAAATTCTGCGGGCATTATATGCATCTTGTGAATCGAATGATGCGGTCATCTGCGCATTCATGGCATTGCATGTTTAGAATAATAGATCAGCATCGGTGAGGGATTCCATATGTGAAAGCAGTCTTGTCAAAATGAATGCTGAAGCTCTTTTGACTAGAATTTGTATACTTTCTCCTACTTATGGACCCTGTACTATTCTCATGTAGCTAAGCCTCAGAATATGCTTTGCTCGATTGTACTGCTCAAAGTATCTCTTCTTCAACTGATGGGAGTCCGCTAACTGCAAAGTGTCTGAGTTCCACCGGTTGCTGTTTTGATCACTGTACAAGTGACCTTACAGCAAGGGTAGATATCCGTGCACTTGCGACTTCCCTTCTGGCTGCGCCAGGTCACGTTGTCCTGGACCAGCTTCGCAGAACAGACGGGGACTTGCCAGAAACCAGGTGTCGAGATGCCCTGCTGGAGGGGGAGGAATGTTGGGCTGTCTGGGCCTCCAGTGGCCGTGTCTGCCGACTTGCGTATGCCAAAAGGCAACTTTTCGTCGTTTTCTTTCCATCCGTCGTAAGCAGACCTCGCGAGCTCCTGCCAGGTGATCTCCCAATCGTTGTCAGGCTTGCCGATGTCCGTCAAGCCGTACGGGTACGCTGCAACGCTGCTCTCCCTCGTGCCCCCTCCAATGGCTTTGACGGAAGGCACGCAGATGACGTACAAGTCCTGGTTGTCGTACTTCAAGTACGCATCGCTGCGCCATCTGCCCAGGAAGTTGGGGGACTTCTGCGGATCGAAGGGGTCAAAAGCTCCAACTGCCACGACGGGAGCGCACGACTCATCCGCTGCCCATGCGTTGGTGACTAGCCTCGCATGGATCACCTTCTTGACGACGCTGCCCATTTGTGGCTGGCTCACATCCGTTGCGGGGTTCAAGACGAACATGCCATTGTTGAGAAGGCCGATCATGGCTGCTGACCCGGCGGGATCTCCACGATACAAGAAGCTCATCAGATTGTCGATGCTGTCTTTTAGCATTTTGATCATCAACTCGGCTGATTTCTCGATCGAATCGGAGGCATCAATGGCGCTCTGCTCACTGCCAGCGCAAAGGCGTTTAGTAAATGACCCGAGATGGCCTCTTCTGCGCGGGAGAGGTTGACAAGGTACTCACAAATCTGAAACGTTGCCTCCCATGAATTCATATGCGCTGATCGCGCTGCTTACACTGTCACGGGCACTTGTCGCCTTGTCGTTGGCTGTTGTCCACTTGGAGAAAGCATCCGTATCGAGAGCCTAGTCATGAGAGAAAACAGGAAGGGTTAGACGTGGTTGCGGGAAAAGGAATCGAGGAAAATCAGAACTCACCTTCTCCCAGATTCCAGCTCCAGTGAATGCGAAGACGGTGTCTAAAGAACTCAATACAACCTTCAGGGTGCTAAGCCAGTCTCCAGTCTGCGGCCGGACAAATTTTGGTGCCATGTCCTTCGCGTTACTGGTAATGGAATCCTCGACGTCTCCTACGGCGTCATAGTATCTCTGATAGAAGGCATTGAGGTTGCCAAAAGCGAGTTCGACCATGGCCACGGAAGAGTATGTAAGGTCCTGACACCTGATCGCGTTGCTAGTCAAGGTATAACAATTAGTATCTGCCATCCATTAGGGAGCTTTGCTTCTTTCTGGAGTTGACGTACCATCCACTCTTTCCAAGTATGTCACAAGCATAATCCGTGGGTATCTCTGTGGCTTGGTCGTGATCGGTTCCCCACATCCAGCCGATGGCGATGGGCATGTTGGTCAACCATCGGGGGATGATATCGGGATTGCCGTTGTTGCGGATCCTGGTGATCAGCTCCCACCAGGCCATCATGTCCTCGAGTGTCGTCTGCGCCATGACTGCATCCCATCGTTTCCAGGGGTCGTTGCCAATGTTTCCGGCCACGCCGCAGTCTTTTCTGTCTGTTTGGAAGTCAGTCAACCTGCGAGCGAAAAGGGGTCAAATTAATGGTTGCAAGACTATGACACTTACAGCATTTCCAAGCTGCGATTTGTTTTGTCAGAGATTGTTTGTATATCAGGTTGGGGATTAACTTACGAAGACCTTTATTGGCTGCCTTGCAAGCTGCCATATCGAGCATCTTGCCGTCGTCATCAAGAGGGGTTTCTTTGAAGATACCGCCAGGAACAGCGGGCCGGGTCAGAGTACAAGCTCCCGGAGGACAGTAGCCTCGCGAACAGGCAAATGCGCAGAGACCGATATATTCGGGCCCGAGGTTGGTTAAAGGGTAGCCGACAGGTTTACTGGCGGGTGGCTGAACCATCCGGCCGGTTGTAGTACATTTACAAGGGGAGGGGCTGTAAGAGATCAGAATAGGCGCATAGGAGCTTGAGCGCCTTAATCAGGCGGGCAGCTTACCAGTATCCGCGGCCACAGCTGTAGCTACATAGTCCTCCAAAGTTACCCTCTCCAGTTCCGGAGACGCACCCTTGCTGAGTCATTGGCACCTCGGATCCCGGATCCGCGGGCTCTGGAATGGGCTGCGGAATGATGCATTTGCCTTTAAGAGATGCATCTGTTGTGCACACGCCAGTAGGACAGTAGTTGTGGTTGCATGAGAACTAATATCAAGTACGAAAGTCAGTGAACAAAATACCATGAAAGCTCTCAGGTGTTCCCCAGCATAAAACTCACGGAGCAAAGACCTGAGTATGTGCAAGTGATTCTGTCATGGCGGCGGTTAGCGATTAGCTGCGAACGCGGCGATCCAGGTGAATTCTTACCCGGCAGCAGGCCAAGCGTCAATATTGAGGGACTTGGGTTCCGTCACCTTGAGACCCATCTTGGTGCAGGTGCAGGGCCCGCGAGGACAGTAGCCATAGTTGCAGGTAAAGGAACAGATACCCTCGAAATTCTCGTGAGCAGCTCCAAAGTCCTTGACGCCAGTACCAGCGACACAGACCTGGTCTCCCAGGGAGCGTGGCGGAGTTACAGATACGGCCGCGCCCTTGGAACTGCCGACCCAGGCGTTCCAGTTGTTCAGGCCGCCATTCTTCGAGCAGTCGGTCGTGATCGCAGGGCCCTTGACGGACAGCCCGCCTCTCGAGAGCGTCACGATGACCTCGCCCGTCGCCCCGTTGAAAGGCACGCTACCATGGTAAATACCGACACCTCCATCGGGGATCGATTCCCAGGCCAATTGAGCTTGTGCCTTCCCGCCGATTGACACCGTCGCCGCCGCGTTGGACCCTAGCAGGGCGGAGTAGAAGACGCGGTCTTCTGAAAGCTCTGCGGGGGAGTACACAGTCTGATGCTGAGAGGCAGTGTTTCCCGTGGTTCTGCCACTGGAGCAGGCAGAACCCGGGTTCAGTCGGTACCAAGTAGTGAGCGTTTCGGGAGACACTGTTGAGATGTTGTTCTTGTACGTGTCGATGACATAGGGCAGTATGTCGCGCCATCCGTCATGTGGCATGTCTCGGACGTAGTTGAAAGGCGACTTGCCTCTGTCGGATCCGAAAGCGGAGTATTGTCTTTCGTCCAGAGGGCCGATGTAGTGAGACTCTCCATAGTCGTTCCATGAGATCTGACGAGGTTAGTCAATGACTTGGGATGAGAGAAATGAACATCTTTGGACAAAGGATCTGACTCACAATCTGCACGAACTCGGGCTGTAGGTACCAAACGTGAGCCCAGCGATCGAACCAAGTGTGATCACCCCTCCAAAGCCAATTCTTCTCAAAACCCGGCATGTTCGTGTAGAACCATGGGGTGACCGGCATCATGTAAGGCATATCCTTCATGAAGTCGAGGTAAGAAGCGTCGACTTCCGTGTTCTTACGGTTTGGGCCTTCCGCCCACGCTGCCCAACTAAAGAGGCCATCGGCTACCCCGAGGTCCACAGCCTTCTTAGCACCCAAAGAGGAATATGAAGGGATGAAGAAGCAGCCGGTTTCCTTCTTGATCGTGGGCCAGTCGGAGGCGGATTTGGGCCCCTCGAACGTAGAGACCAATGGCTGCGAGCCACGACGGAAATAGGCTGACGAAGCAGCGTACTGGAGCGGAAAATGTGAGTATGAACTGCGTGACAGGTGGTGGTGAAGTAGAATTTCCGCTTGACAGTTTACATACCTTGTTAATCATGGAGATGACAGTACTTTGAGGCCATGCTCCGTTGCCAGCGTAGTCAAAGGACAGGAACAACTTGAAACCCTTACTTTCAGCAGCAGTGAAAAACAGCGGGAGATTGGTATCTGTAGTATCCTCTCCCACTGCGAAGTTGACGGCGAAACCATCAATGTGCGCTTCCTGGGCGAGACCAATCTCACGTTGATAGTCGGCGACGGTGAAACCGCCCGTGTTCGACAGCATGAAGTGTGCAAAGGCCGACTTGGCCTGGATCTGGACAATCCAGAGGGCCAGAGCCAAGACCCCGGCTAGGAGTTGACAGCCGATCATGTAGCAGGTCAGCAGAGGACGCTGTGTTATCGTGGGTTCCCTTGACGGTGTCAGAGAGTTCGGATTCATGCTGCCATTCTCCTCGCGCCTTTTATATCAGTCGCCGGAGACCCTCAAAATCTGGTTTGCTCCGGCGCCGTCGCAGCATGACTTTTGCCATTCGATCGGTCTAGTTCTTCTCTGTATGCCTGCTCGCTGCTTGTTCTGAAAGTCTACAGGGGAGCGATGGCACCACAGACGGAGATGCGGTGCCGCGAGGAATAATTAGCCCTCGAGCCTTGGGCCCTGCAATTCGTGCGGCATACGTGAATAGATAGCGCATGGAGATTGGGTTGCGGAATGAGTGCCGTTCACAGTCTAGCTCCTTGAGACGTCGACCCAGGCCGGTGGGCTAGGCCGACATCTTGGGAACTTTGGTCTAAGCCCTACGGCAGAGGAGCCGATCAAATCTCTTGGCTTGGGCCGGCAGGGACTCAACGGACCTGATCCACAAAGCATCCCCAAGAGTGCAACGTCCTTTGGCTCAATCAGTGAGCCGGGCGCTCGCTGTCAGCGCTACAAGGGTGGGCAGACACTTCGTATCAGGGGGTCTTCCCTGCAAGCTGACCGCCGATTCCATCATTGGAACATGACTCCCCGATCACATGCCTACCTTGGCAAGCCGATCTGAGGGAGAGAATTGTCCGCAATGCGCGCAGAAAGAGGAGGTTTGCGATACATATCGGGATGACCGTGACAGCTGAAGGGTGGTAGTCCACGAGCCGCAGGATCAAACCACGTTATTATCCGCTAGTTAATTAGGCTAGGCCATTTCAAACGAAGCTTTAGTCTTAACAAGTCAAAACGATCGAGTAGGTGAGTCGAGTTGATCACACACTTCCTGTGTACTTTTGCGGTCAGCTATTGTCAAGAAAGAAAACACCGAGCGACCACGTGGCTGACGAAGTTCTAGAAACTTCATCGATGGCTTTTGATAGGGGCTGATCTGAGTACCTCAGGTAAAGTTGCCTATTTCAGCCGCGATTAGGTGCAGCTCAAACATTGGGGGCTGAGTACCCAGGCTCAGCAGTTACCAGGCTCAACTTGCAAGACGCTTCCAGGATTGGGCCCAAACCCGGGTGGCGGCTCTCGCAGCCTTGCCGCGTGAAGGCAAAGAATGCCAACTTCGTCATTCAAATGCCGGAAAGCTACGTAACTGTCGGAATATCAGTCTTCTTGCCGTCCCAGTAGTTCATGGTCATCTTTCGCCGGCGTGCAGGTCGTTCATCTGCTCAATGGAGGCAACAACTGGAGTGGTTGGCATCGTCATATTTGCCGTCAATGCAGCCTACAACCTCACGAACCTGGTCAACGAGATTCGAGACGTGCCCGACGATATTCGAGATCTGGGGGTAAATCTATATCTCTCGCTACGATCTTGAACAGCGCCAAGACACTATGCTCATTGGAAGAGTTCAAAGACGTCGAGGCACTATCGACTGAAACTTTGATGCGATGTGTGGGACAGTGTGAGGGGGCAAGTAGCGACCTGTTCGCTGAACTGCCCGCGTTCAAGCCTCGCACACCGGCAGCGTCTGGTGCGACGGAGAACCGCAGCTTGCGACAGGTGTACTGGTCGTGACGACAGAAGTCCAGGCAGAGGCTCTCAGGAGCAGGCTGTTCGATTCTAGGGATAACTTGAGCATGGCTATCACGGTTCTGAATGGGTAACAGAGCGCCCGAGTCAGAGAAAACTACTTTGATCTACTTGACTGACATGCGGTTCAGGACCGTGGCTGGCAAAGGATATCACGCGATCCACATGAACATTGCCGCGCTCAATGTCAGGCTGGATCGAGGTGCCAGTCCTGCGAGCCGCGCCAGTAGGGAACGATTTCGCAACCAACTGGAGGAAGACCTGAAGAGCGCGACGAACGGCAGTATAGCTGCAAGTGTCACTGACAGGACAGATGTGAACTTTGGGATCCGCAGCTACTTCACTAACCTGGAACTTGCTTCGGTCCCGGTCACTCCTCCATCCATTGACTCCCTGTGAGTCACTCTCCGTCTACCTTCATGTCGCGTCTCCGCGACGGCTAACAGGTTGGCATGCAGCCCAGAATTGGTTGATAGCGCAGGAAAGACTGTAGAAGCTGAGGGAGAGTTGTCGTCGGGACGGCCAAAGACGCTCATTGAGGTTGTGGCCTTTGGAGACCGCACCGCCCTTCTTTATCTCCTGTCCCAGAAAGTCAGTCTTCATGAACGATCCGCAGAAGGCCAGACAGTGTTGCACATATGCGCCTTGTATGACCATGTGGAAGTGGCAACGCTTCTGCTGGATCATGACGCGAGCATCACCAACAGGAAGAACTCAAGCCGCGACACCCCCTTCCAACTCGCGATGCAAGAGAAATGCTGGACCGTGGCTGGTCGTCTTATCAAACGTGGGTGCTTCTTGGGTGGCTTTACCGCCGAGCTCTGCGTCTGGATTCTCCTGCAAGTGACAGGCTTGGCTTCCGTAAGACCAGTTCTCGATGCTTGCGTACAGCGGCTGGGAAACGACAAAAGCTCGACATCTCTTCTGCACTTAGCTCTCGATCATGGCGATCTGCGATGCCTCGATGTGTTGCTGCGACATGGGGCAGACCCTAATACCCCTGAGCCCGACACAGGTACGCACAACTTCCTGTGCTTACATCCTTAACAGCAAAGGAAGTTCAGCTGACATGTGCTGGGTTCAGGACTCTTACCGATCCAAGCTGCGGTGATGCTTCAGCAGCTGGATCACGTCAAACTCTTATTCGAGCACGTCGCTCAACCGAACAAGTTCATCTCCCACACGACCATCACGACCAGGCTCAGTTCACAACACGACCGTAGATACCACAAGACGTGCCGCAATTTCTTGTATGATACTTCGCTCGTGCAGGTCTCTATCTACGTCGGCGGCGATGACTCGGCCGCAGTGCTGCAAGTCCTGCTCGATAACGGCGAAGATCCAGACTCGAGGAGTGGCGGCCTCGCGAACCCGGTCAACCACGTCTATTCCGAGGAGCAGTGGCCATACGCCGAGACCCTCGTCCGCGCGGGTGCCAATGTCAACGCGCGCGGTCCAGACGGAAGCAGACCCATCCACTGGGCCGCGCAAATGGGCAATGTGAGGGCCATCAACCTGCTACTGGAGTACGACGCCGACATAAACACGAGGCATCCGGGGAATAATGGGTCGACGCCTCTCATACTCGCAGTAAGACAAGGAAAGAGTGGTGCGGTCATGGCACTGCTTGACAAAGGGGCCGATGTCAGCATCACAGACGAAGGGGGGCTCACGGTGCTTGATCATGCGAGAGGAGGAGATTTGAGTCGGGAAGGATTGGGTCCAGAGTGGATTGTAGTCATTTCAGAGTTGGAAAATGTGTCTCTGGTGCGAATAAGAAGGAAGACGATTAAAGGGACAAAACCTCTGTATGTCCTGCGGTAATGGTTCAATGGAAGGGGATGAAAGAGCTGTTCGTCAAGTTGGTCAGTCTCCATCGCCTGAGCGACTTTGACCGTCTATAAAATACCCGACCCCTGAAGCAAGCTTCACCGGAGGGACCTAAGCGGAGGGAGCGACAGAATAGCCGGAATAACGTTACTGCGAGCCCGTTTATAAGGGCAAGGCCCTAAACCCCTAGGGCTCGCTGCGCTCGTATATTATAATATACTAATATATATTATCCGTAGTAAAAACTTAGTATTATGAGTATCTAAAAATACGATAGCAGACTACGAAGCTATTATAAACCCTAAATAAGGTAAATAGCTTATAATTATTCTAATTTTAACGATTTTCATAGTTTATATAATAGATTCCTAGGGGGGGACCCTCTAGACCCTCCCTGCCTGCGGCGCTGCCTATAGCACTTTAGCCTACAGCGCTATAACGGCCAGTAGCTACTTCTACTAGTTAGCTATAGGTCCTGCCTTAAAGGCTGTTTTTATAGGACAATTATATAGCCACCTAGCACTAGCACTATAACCTCTACTAATTAAACTAGGTAGTAAAGAAGTATCTTTTATATCGACTAGTTAAAATACGTTTATACTAAAAAAACAGGCTAATAGTTAGCCGTGAAAAAAAAAGAGGGGCGCTAAATTGATTACTTGAATTCCAATCGGAGAGCGTTGCTTGCTCTTTCCCTTCAGTCAATCCCTTTGCTCCGCTTCGCTCCGCTTGGGATGAATATGACCCAATAAATGCATCACACCGAGTTAAACGTCAACGTGGGATCAAAGATTGCGCTAACCTGATGGGGCATGTACGTGGAACGGCTTAACCGCCAGTGACGACCTGCTGACCTCGTGCTATCGAACCACGAACGTCGACCACGGAGCTATTCACACAGCCATCTGCGCGCAATTGAGAACGTTTCCCTCCTTCGAGTGCCAATCTGTTCTCAAGCACTTCTCAATATCAAAGATTCAGATCTTCGACAGCTTACCTTCCGATTCAACGCTGAGACACTCCGAAACGACCACGATCCCCCCGCATTCTGCTGCCAGCAGACCTACAACGAGTGCCCCCCCAAAGATACATCAGAACACAATGGATCACTCCCACATGGACCACGGTGACCCTGGCCACGGCGGTATGGACCACGGTCACGGTGGAATGGACCATGGCGACATGGGCGGCGCCCAATGCAGCATGAACGTACGTCCCCTCCCCCTTAGCTACCTCTTGCGCCAGGCACCAGCTAACAGTTTATCACCCAGATGCTCTTCACCTGGGACACGAACAACCTCTGTATTGTCTTCCGCCAATGGCGCATCGACTCGACCCTGTCCCTGATTTTCTCCCTCCTCCTCGTCGTCGCCCTGACCGCCGGCTACGAGGCCCTCCGCGCCGCCTCCCGCCGCTACGAGACGGCCGTCAACAAGCGCGTCACGAACCTCCCCAGTACGTCCTTCCCCTTCCCCTTCCCCTGATACGTTTCCTTTTTCTCCCATCAACTGTCCCACCTCGAGTCTAGCGCTCGGCGGCTAAGACGTGTGTCCCCGCGACAAAAAAGCCACGGATGACGGAGAACCCGATACTGAGACCACGCCCTTCCTCTGGACAGGATCGCAGCAGGTTGAGGCGAGCAAGACCGCCCACGTTATCAAGGCGGTTCTCTATGCGCTGCAGAACTTTTACGCATTCATGATCATGTGAGTTTTCCCCCGTTTGGCCTGTCGGGGCGGAGGAATCGTGAGGGGCTCCGCTGACGACGTAGGTTGATCTTCATGACGTACAACGGCTGGGTGATGGTTGCTGTTGCGCTTGGGGCGTTTGTGGGCTATCTGCTTTTCGGCAACTCGACTTCCTCGACAAAGGACAATGCTTGCCATTAAGCCTGGCGTTCTGCATCAGCGGCATTCGGCATCTGGATGTTTCATATCTTTCGTCTATCGGCAAGTGGGGGGCATATCTATATCAGCATCATCAGAGCCATCTTCACCAGTCACAAACATGCTCTACATCTTCGCAGGCTCTCCCGTCTTGGGTTCATCCTTCATAGCAGGGTCAGAAACAACATCCGCCTTCGCCTTCTTCGTATCAAAGAATCCCCCCTCCTTCTCCACCGTCGTGATAATGTTCTCGTCCCCGTGGTGCGGGTTATGTTCGAACTCGGGCGTCTCGCCGTACGCGATCCGCGCCGCGTCAACGAGGATATGCGCCGTCATGCCCCAGACTTTGTACCGCGCGACTTGTTCCTCCTCTAGTTTCTCCGCAAGCTTAGCCTGCGCATCTGCTGCGTCCGCCGCCTCTTTATCCTCCACCTCGACGGGCGTCTCCGGCTTGGACACGCGCTGCGCATCAACGGGGACGTAGAAGTTGTGCACCCGCCACCTCGAATCGCGAAAACTGACCCAGCGGCCGTCGTACCAGTGGCCCGGCGGCTGGACGCGGCGCGTGTCCTCGTCCTGGGCGCGCAGGAAGTTGTGAAAGGGCGCGGAGAAGACGGCTGCTACCTCCTTTGCGTCGAGGACGGGGATCATGGCCTCGGTCGAGGGTGGGGCGTCGGCATCGGCGGCATGGCTGGGTTTCGCGCCGGCGGTCTGGTCGGTGTGGAGGAAGGCGACGCAGGGGCGGACGACGATCTGCGTCTGGGCGATGTTGCAGGGGAGTTCGCAGAGGGGTTCGATGCGGAAGGGAGCGGGGAGGGGGTGGTTTATGTTTGGGAGACCGATTTCTTCGTAGGCTTCGCGGCGGGCGATTTGGTCTGGGGTGTGTTAGCTGGGTGAGTCGAGGCACATGGAAAAGCAAGGCCAATGGAGGGGAGAGTATGAAAGGACAAGGCCGAATAAACATACAAGCCGTCTCGTGCACATCATCGGCTTTGCCGCCTGGGAAAGCAGCGTGTCCGGAGTAGTTGCGCAAGCTAGCAGCGCGCATGGTGATGACGACCCTCAGATCACCGCGGCGATCGGCGAACAGCAGGAGGAGCACGGCGGCGCGTCGGCTGGCGGGCAGGCGGTCCCATGTCGGTAGAGGCGGGGGTCGGTAAGCGCGAAGGCGGGCAAGGGCGGCAGCCGATTGAGCTGTCAGAGGCGACATGGTCGTGGCATCCCAGTAGGCGGTATCGTATTCAAAGCTGGGTTCGGTGTCAGCCTCGGGTAGGGAAGCCGAGGCTTTCCGCAGGTAGGTGACAAAGTTGCTGAGGTCTTCCTCGGTGGGCTTGGGAACGAGGGGATCGTCTGCGATGTCAGAAGGTGGGGTGGTCTTTTCGCGGAGTTCGCTGGTGTCAAGAGACGGGGTCAACGGTTCGGTAGTCATGGTGGTGGAGGGGAAAGATGGGAGAGGAATGAGTTCTCGGAGGTGTCGTCACAAGATGATTTAGGCTCGCAAGGCCCGTCATCTTTAGGCAGGTGGGGAGCAGGGAGCAGGGAGCAGTGGGGCTTCGGGGATCGGCTTGATCATGCCGCGATCGGCCCCGGGCTTGAATGCGGGGGCGGGGCAGCTGCTGCCTAAGCCGTGCCGATGGCCGGGGCTCTTTAGAAGGAAGCGGGTTCAGGTTAAACAACGGAGAACCGGAGTTCATCAGAGACTCCCGAAAATAAGACATGTTGCGAATTCTTCCTTATGGTGCAACTGAAGTCATCTTGTTTCGCTGACTTGCACTCCTTAAGTAACATTATCTGTTGAATACGCTTTACAAATGGCCTCGGACACAAACCTCATACAATTACCTAGGTAAGGTAGGTAGGTAGTCACATCTGACCTCCGTCAGCCAAAACTCTAATCTTCCCCCTGAGAACCTCCCGCCGTTTCTCTTCCTTCGACATGACAGCAGTCATATCCGTTCCTTCATGAGCTGACGTCCTCTTGGCCTGCATCAACAGCTCATGCCACTGCCTATTAATCTTCTGCAGCAGTCGCGGGGTTGCAGGCCTCGACCTGGCCCCAGACTCGGTATCTGCTCCAGGTCCTGCGAGTATAAGAGGTCTGGGCGTGTCCGGCCCGCTCGCCCTCCGCGCTCTCATGGGAATGACAGGCCCTGGCTCCCCGCTCCGTTCAGGGACCAGTCCGTCTCCCTGCCTCGTCCACCTCGGTGACCGCGGCTCTCCACTTCTCGTGAACACCCTCGAAAGAGCACCCAGAGCATCCGAATACCTGTCCTTCCTCTCAACTTTTCCATCTCCCATATCAAACCACGACCCCCCAGACCCAGGCTGATACGGCGTCTTCACCCGTTGATTCCACCCCTCCGCCTCCCCGACCCCAACTCTCGCCGGAACCCCCTTTCTCCCCGTCATCTTCACATTCTCCGCAAAGCTCAACGCCTGCCTCGGCCTCTTAGCCATCCGCGTAAGCACAGCAATCTGCGTAGCAGTAGCATGATACAGATCCCTCGCCCCGTCAACGCTATGCTCATTATGATTGCTCCGCCGCGCCGGGATCGTCTCGAAATGATGCAGGCTCGGCGACCGCATCCCAGCAGAGAGAGACTCGCGCTGCGCAGCTCCATCAGGCTCAAACTGCACCTGCGGCGGGACAGGGGACGCCGGCGTCCAGGGCGCGCAGGAGGCGGGCCGACCAGCGGACTCGGTCTCCAACATCCCCAGCGTGCGCGCCGGTTCGGACAGCGGCATGTCCGTGCTGTAGATGCTGCTTCCTTTGGAGGAGGGGAAGGTGATCGTCTGCTTGCGAATGTCGTCTGGGAAGGCGAGGGTTTCGCCCGTTAGATGGGCGAGCTTTCGGGCCTGGCGGTCCGCGGGGGAGGCGGACCGGGCTGGGAGGAGGGAGAAGGTTTTGTAGTGGTCGAGACGGGGACGTCGGGCGGGCGGCAGGACGCCGCTTTCGGTAGACATTTTCCCCGAGGAGTCTGCTGAGGAGCGTCTTTGGGATGAGCTTTGCCATGGGGAGAGTTCTGTCTGCCATCTCGGAGGCGGAGGTGGTCTTGCCGGAGCGAGGGTCCTCGGGCCTCCAAAGTCGGCCCATGAGCGGGAATGTTCTTGGAGCGGAACAGGTCTCCTCTTGAGCGGCAGATGCGGCAGAGGCGGCGGCGGCGGGAGGGGTCGGCCTGGCGGGAGAGGTCGGCCTGGCGGGATGGCGATCTCCATGCCGCAGAGGGCGTGTTTGGGCTTGCAGTGGTTCATTCTGAGAGATCTGTGCAAGTGTGATGGTGAGTGTTCGATGTCAGAGTGAAAAGCAAGCATGTTGGGGGAGATTCCGCATGTGGACATGCTTTAGACATTCGCCGGACTTGGGTGGACGACAAAGACCGTCGCTGGATCATCAACCCCGATGTCGAGGCGAGTCAACGAAATGATGACCTTTTTGATTGGCTTTGTGAGAGACTTTGTGATTGACCCAATTTATGACTTAGTGAGTGATGCACACCAAAAAGAGACAACAAAGATGCTTGAAGTTGTGACAGGGCACTCCCCAGTCATGAATGCCCGTGGCGCAGCATGTCCCTTTATTGTCGCTTGCTGATGGTGTTGATCTGACCCTTCGAGAAGAGAGGACAGAGAAAGAGAGAACAGAGAAAGAGAGCAGAGAAAGAGAACAGTAACGTCGTGCATAAAAGATCAGAATTACTGTGGTGGCGGTTCAAACGGACCAAAACTCCCCTCCCATCCACAGGGCACATTCTTAGCCTCGAAGTTTGTAGACAGGCCGTCCGAATCATCGAATGTCAACGAGTGACTCCTCGAATGGCGTGTCATCTACGAGCCGCAATGGATGCAACCCACTGGTGGTGATGTTCTGGAGCATTCGAGGTGACGTAGGAGGACTGCGGACAAAGGCGACGGTGACACCAATGTCAGCAGTTGGGGACCAACCAACAGCCTCCCAATCAACCCCCTCGTCAACCCTGTACCACCTCGGCCCCCATTGTCCGAATGAGTGTTGAGCCCCCCAGAGTCGAGGCGAGTGTTGAGACAAAGCAGGTGAACGACGGGGCATCTGCTAGAAATCATCGACAAAATGGTATTCATTGCTCAAGACAATTCGAAACTCATGACATTCCCAACCGTCACCATCATTCCCTCCCCACCTACGCCATTATCGTGAACCACCGTTTCATCCACATAAACCTCATGAACAACATTCCCCTCAACAGCTGCGCTCAAACCACAGCCGTGACCCGCCTGACGTTCCTCCTGGCGCCCTCGCCACTAATCATGATCAACCCCTCCATCTCCAGCGTCCTCATCGTCTCATTAAAATCAGCCTGTTCAACAGCAACGCTAGCCCCCTCACTCAGCTGCTTCGCAACCTCACTATACCTCACCGCCTGCCCCGCGCTCGTGAGCTCGTCCAGGAGCCTGAGCACGGCATCCTTGATCTCCTCGCGGCGCCTGCGCTCCGCGGAGCTAGTGCCCTCCGTGAGGAGGCTCATGTCGATGCGTCCCTGCGAGTCCGTGGCCGCCGTCTTGAGCGCCGACCGGATGAGGCGGCACGCCTCCTTGACGTCGTCGCGCGTGACCGTAGGAGCGAGGCGCATCTTGGCGTGCGCTTCGGCGAGACGGATCATGGACTCGAGCTGACGCGTCGTCGCCGTGATGCGCTTCTCGGCGGCGCGGACGTCCTGGCCGAGCTTGCGCATCTCGACGTAATTCTCGACGAGCTCTTGGGCGGCGTCCTGGGAGATTGTCGGGTGGATGTTGGCGCGGGCGTAGGAGATGTAGGAGGTCAGGAACTCGATGGGCTGAGGGTTGTTAGCGGCTGCTCAGGTGCAAATCGGGACTCTGAAACTTACCAGGATGTCCAGCTCCGTGGCAGCCGAGTCTGGCGTGTCCTCGAGATACAGAGAGAGAAGATGGCGCGCGAGCTTGCGGTCCGTCTTCTCGTCAACGCGATCCAGGATGAGGTAGACGAGATCAAAACGAGACAGCAGCGTCGGGGGCAGGTCGATATTTTGCGGCACGGGGAGATCCGGGTTATAACGACTGCCGATGGGATTGGCGGAGGCCAGAATACTGGTTCGAGCGTTCAGCGTCGTGATGATGCCAGCCTTGGCCACCGATACCGTCTGTTGCTCCATCACTTCGTGAAGCACTGAGCGAGTGGCATCCGACATCTTGTCGAATTCGTCGATGCAGCAGACACCTCCGTCAGACAAGACGAGGGCACCAGACTCGAGCACCAGTTGCCTGCTCTCCGGATCCCTCGTGACGTAGGCGGTGAGACCTACGGCAGAAGATCCCTTGCCGCTGGTGTATACACCGCGAGGGGCAATCTTGTGAATATAGCCGAGCAGTTGTGACTTGGACGTCGACGGGTCACCACAGAGCAGGACGTTGATGTCGCCTCTGTACTTGGGGCTGCCTCCCTTCTGGAAGGTCTTGTTGGTGCCGCCGAACAGTTGCAGAAGGATGCCCTTCTTGACGTCGTCCATTTCGTAGATTGATGGTGCGAGCGATCGCGAGAGGAGGTCGTAAATGTCGGCCCGCGCAGCCGTCTCTTGGATTTTGGCTTCCTCCTCGGCCGTCAGCTTCCGCGTCTCCTCTTTGCCCTCAAGCTCATTCTCGTCATCGCCTTCGAGCATCAAAGTGGACGGGTCCATGCCCATCCTCTTCTTGTCCACTTTTTGCACATGCAGCACGTCCACGTACGTTTTGTACACGCTCTTGATCGTCCTCTGCCTGGGGTTGACCCTGACAGGGCTCGATCGGAAAATACCGGTGAGCTCGACGCGGTCACCAGCTTTGCAGAAGTCTACCAGGTCGTGGCCACAGGATACAGAAACGGAATGTGGCGTCTGGCCTGCAGGCACGGAATCTGGCGTCTCCTGAAGTTTGATGATCTGCTTGTCCTCAAACGTGCATCGGTTGTGGACGATCTGCATGGAGTTGTCAGAACCGCAACGGGGTCTGGGGCACTTGGTCGGTTCGCTGATCTTGCCGCGGTCGAGGCCGACATTGACAGAGTGGTTGCAGACGTTGCATCGGAAGAAGGCATCCTTCATGTCGGGGATGATGGGGCTTGTGCGGATGACAAGACCCTTGATGCTGACAAGCTGGTCCATGTCGGACGGGTTCAGGTCACGCAAGTTGGTCGTCTTATCAAGACCGAACGGCCTGACCTTGTAGACCATCTGTGACACCGCATCCTCCATGGATTGCTGCTCCGGCTGGCCACCCGGCGAAGGGGCGCCATCAGGTCGATCCGAGCTGGGGAAGACAGGTTCGGAGCTCTGCGAGCTGATCTGGTTCGAGTTTCGACCAGCTGTGCTCTGGGACCGTCGCTGCATATCTTCGCCCGCTGCGAGCTCAGTCATGATGTCGTGAACAGACTGATCCATGATAGGGACGAGGTCCTGGGGATACGACTGAATCTGGTGCCAGAACTTGCGTGTGGGAGGGTAGGCGTTGATGTCGGCGAGGTCCAGGTACATTTTTGTGTTTCCCAGAAGCAGCATTGTCTGGAGCTGCTCCATGTACGGCTTGGACTCGGCATCAGGCGCCTCCCTGACCTCAGCTTCCGAGACGCCGTCCTTGTACATGCGATACTTCTTTGTGAAGTGGCGCAAGAAATCCTTGAAGGCGGTGAAGGAGTCGTCGACCGAGATGTTCGTTCCCCAGACGAGGGCCTCATTCGCGCCACCAAGTCTGTTGGCCTCTGATGTGTTGGGGTCGCGGTTGCTGAACGAGGCGGGATCGGAGCCCGGTGCGCTTCCATCGCGGGTGACCCTGCCAGACTCGTTGAGGAAAATGCGGCGTATCGGTTGAGCGGACAGGCCCATCTCCTGACGACTTCGAGAGTAGGCAGAGCCCGAGCGATTTCCGACGAAGAGAGCACTGCTTTCGCTGCGCAGCTCCGACTGGGCTGGTCGAGACCGACCAGGGCTGGAGCTGGGATCGTATCGGACGGGGGACGAGTCTAGAGTGTGTCAGTTCATTCGTGTCTCGTGGGGAGGGGCTGTCCATTGGGCCTTACCTCGCACAGTCCCGCTGGCACGGGGTGTCCTATCTCCATCGATGGACTGGGTTTCTGTCTGTTGGCGCAAGGGAGAGCTGGGAGCTGCCGTAGCGGTGCTCTGGCTGTTGGTCATGTGTCGCAGCGGCGAGGACACGTCGCCGAGCGCCGGTCCAGTGCGGCGGTTGCCTCCAACGGCGGGAGACGACTGGTAGAAGAGAGGGCTTGACTGGAGGCGCGAAGACGGAGGGTTCTGTCGGGGCGTCTGCGAACCGGCTGGCGCCTCAGCATCGTCGGCGGTGGGGGGCGCGGGGCTGCTCTTGGGAACCTCGGAGTTCCTGGTCGAGCGGCGTGGTGTCCCGGCCTGGGAGCTTCGAGTCGATCTTTTGCTCGGAGACGACATGTTGGGCGGTTTGGGCTAACAACAATTGTCGATGAAGAGCAAATGCGACAGGGCAGGGTTGGAGCGGATGGCGGTTTGATGATGGCGAAAAGGGAGGGGGGTTGAAGTTGAAGTGGGTTGTCAGTAGCAAATTGGCACTCTACGCGCTTTCACGCTCACTAGGGCAACCCGACGCGTTTCAGGGGTTGTCGACGCGTGCCACTTAACGCGGTACGTACCTAGGATGAGGTACCTGCCCCGCGGTCGCCTGGGCCCAGGCCTGGCGTGGTGAGTTGAGGTACGTACCGCGAGGCTTCACCGGAACGGCTCAACCAAACCCCGCTGCACCCTGAATGCTGCCCCCACCTTAGCATGTCGTGTCCAATGCGCCAGAGCGAGTCCAAGCAGCGAGCCAGCCTGGACACTTGTGCTATATTGGATCGCAACCCACCAAGTCGAAGCTCACCGCGATACCCAGATCTGACTTCAAGCTCGACAACACCAGCAACATGGCACCCGCTCTTTCTCTCTTCTCGGTCAATGCCGTCATCATCCTCAACACTGAGGATGGCACCAGGCTTTTTGCCAAGTACGATCCTCGAACCACCGACGCCGCCCCCTGGCACTGACAGTTCCAGGTACTACAATGCGCCCCACGATGGCGGCAAGGATGGTATGGAATACAAAGAGAGATGCAGTCGACCTTTTGCAAAGCCGAGGCTGACGAGTGCGCTGCAGGCGCTGCTCATTCCAACCCTTACCCCGATGTCAAGTCGCAAAAGACCTTCGAGAAGGGGCTCCTTGAGAAGACCGCCAAGCAGACCAGCGACATTATCCTCTACGACAACAGGATTTGCTGTGAGCACGATGTCGAGGCATATCGACTGCGCAACTGCTGATACGGAGAGCCAGTGTTCAAGATGGAGTCAGACGTCATGATCTACATTGTTGGCAGCGTGGACGAGAACGAGGTGTAGGTTGGCGTGGAACCCAAACGCCGCACAAATCTGACACTCGCCAGGCTTCTGTACAACGCCATCCTCTGCATCAGGGACAGCTTGCATCTTCTCTTCAAGTTAGCCATGACCTTCCAAAAGATCTCCAGACAAGGTCCAGAGCTAATCACGTCCGTAACAGGTCCAGCGTCGACAAGCGCACCTGCGTCGAGAACTACGTATGCCAATCACCTCTACCAACAGCGCAGCCCAAAACTAACCTCCCCCCAGGACTTGGTCTCCCTCGCCATCGACGAAATCATCGACGACGGCATCATCCTCGAGACGGACCCCACGATCATCGTCCAGCGCGTCAGCAAGGCCCCCGCACAGGACGTCGACCTCCGCCGCATCGACCTCAGCGAACAGGGCGTCAACAACCTGGCGCAACTAGGAAAGTCCAAGCTCGCCGACTGGTTGAGGCAGGGCTTGTGAAGGGCGGAACGCGGGATGAAGCCAATGTGGCTGGCTGGGTGCAACGGAGTTCTCGGGTCCTACATGGGCATGCATGCATTGTTCGTCATGAAAAGTAGAAGCCCCTTCCTTAGCCGGGGGTCAAGATGATGATTTGACGTTTTTGATCCATCTTGAATGCGTGGGGATGTTTTATGTCTATGTCTATACTGCCATCTAGGTTCTTCTTAGGCCCTCGTCTCAGACGCCGCTTTGCGCAGTCTGTTCATGACGGCTGCCGCGATGTCGTCTCCGTCTTTCACGCCATCGACGAAGATGACGCTGACGCCCCTCCTGTCCAGCTCCCGAAGAGCAGAAAACAAGCCCTGGGCAATGCCCGGGATGGTCTCTCCAAGGCCAATATCGAGGACCGTCGCCAGCACCTCGCCACCATCGCCCCTCAGCTCCATCTCCACAATCTCGAAAAGCGTCTCATCGCTCTCATCCTCCTTGACAGCCTCCGCCGCCACAACAGGAACCCTCCGACACTGACTCCCCACAGCACCAACACCCTTCCACCTCCTCGTGCGAATGACGCCGATCCTCCTGGTTCCCTCGACAGGCATCTCCAGCGCCCTTTGCAGATCATCTCCCGCGACCCCCTCCGTCCCACGCTCACTCCCCGCCTCATAAAGCACGACAGTGGCCTTGGGGCTGTAATGCTTATACTTCATCCCCGGCGCCCTCGGCGCAGCGGCGCCCTCCTCGCTCGCGTCGCGGTACCCCTTTACGGCGCCCTCCCACCCGGGACACTCGCGTAGGCGTTCGAGGGAGACGCCGCCGGGCCGCAGCACGACGGGGGGGTCGCAGAGGCCGTCGACGACTGTGCTCTCTACGCCTACGTGGCAGGGGCCTGCGTCGAGGATGAGCTCGATGCGGCCGGAAAGGTCGTCGAGGACGTGGCGGGCGGCGGTGGGGGAGGGTTTCGTGGAGGCGTTGGCGGAGGGGCCGGCTAGGGGACTGTCGGTGAGGGAGATGAGGGAGAGGGCCAGGGGAGAGGAGGGCATGCGGACTGCGAAGGTGGGGAGGCCGGCTGTCACCTCTGGGGCGAGGGGCGAGGGGGACGGCAGGGGCAGGAGGATGGTTAGGGGGCCGGGCCAGAAGCGGTCGAGGAGGGGCTTGTAGATGGCCGGGATGGGGTCGGCGTCGGCGTCGGGGTCCTCGTCCGGCGTGGAGGCGGGGGCCGGGGCGAGGAAGCGCCGGAGCATGGTGAGGTCGCTGACGTGGATGATGAGGGGGTTATCGGAGGGGCGGCCTTTGGCGGCGTAGATCCCCTTGACGGCGGCGGAGCGGGTGGCGTCGGCGCCGAGGCCGTAGACGGTCTCCGTGGGGAAGGCGACGGGGGTGTCGTTTGTGCGAAGGTAGGCGGCTGCTTCGCGGAGTTCGGCTGTCGCGACGGGGTCTGAGGCTACCTGCCATCGGCCGAGCCTCTCGCCGCCTTCTTCAAATCGGCCGAGCTCTTTGCTCTTGACCTTGACGACTCGTGTCTCCATGGCGAAGAGCCTCGTGGGCGTGTATGAGTGGGTGGTATGAGTTGGGATTGTGAGCCAGCGGCTACTAACACGGGGCAAAATGGTGAAAGCCAACGTGAGATTTGAGTTGCGGCGAGGCTGCGATGATTTTTTTGATGTTGCTGAGGGGTTTCAATTTCGACAGTCTCAAAATTATGAAGTGACCGATATGTGGTCTTGGTGCTTTGAGCTGGTTGGCGATGAGGCTGATGATTTGTTGTATGAGATGTTGGTGGTCCAATGTTTGATGTTTGAGTTGAGTCATTGAGAAGTTTTTCACGTTGCGCAAAATTCCCACATGGCTACCATGGCCACAGGGTGACCGACCACCGACGGAGGTTCGGCCGTGACACAGAGACGGAAAGATCACGGAATTTTTCAAATAAAAACACCTAGAGGTCTTGATTCAGTTGCTCGATATTGATAATTCTCCTTTCAATATTAGTAGGACATGAAATACGTAGCCTGTGAGAATCTTGCAGGTGCTGTGCTGTGTAAATGTGACATCTTCACATTGGCCAACATGATCAACCACCACAGAACCATTGAGCTTATGCATCTGTATCTGTAAAAGGTCGATAGCAAGATGATCGGTATTGGTGTTTTCTGCATCGTACCCAGTTCTTGCGCCAGAATACTAAGGCGCAGGATCTGATAGAGGACGCCGATTAGAGAGTTGAAAGATGCCCGGAGGCTTTACAAAGATACCTACGATCAGGGTCTTGTCTTCATCGCCGACGCCAATTCACCTCGATTCACCTCACCCACAAGGGTTGACAAGTTGCAGAGAGATCTGGCCCCGCCACTTCCGACGTGCTCTGGGGATTCGCCAGGTCTTCGGTCAACAAGGTCGCTCTCCTCGACTGGGAAATTCCAAATCACTACAGACGGAGTCGGGCCTCGGGTTGCACCGACTGTGCCCCCCGATCAAAGGGCTGACAAACCGGCAAATTGGCCGGCCCCGCCTCAGCACGAACTCGGACGCCATTTGCTTCTTTCTTCACTGCTTTTGTTCACACTCGCTACCACTAGAACCCTTGCTAAGGTACCTTTTACTTAAAGGTAATAAACGATGAGCCACCGAAACTTGGAAAGCCCACAGAACATGGCAGAATCGACGGCGGCGTGTCTCGCAGCCGGCATTTGATTTGAGCTCCACGCAGGGGTCGGGGTCGTGGGCCCCCCAGCCAACTCGTTTCGTCGGTTGTCTCGGACTTTAGGACATAGCCCGGCCACGGCGGTGACATGGGCGCGAGAAGCAAGCCACTCGATAACCCCTGACATAGTTCATCACATCAGGCGCAAAGCGACGTATGCCTTGTTACCTACCTTACCTTAGGTAGGTGTAGGCATCTTACGCAAACAAGCAGGGACCTAAAAACTCTAAAGTCGCGGATATCCCAAAGTCCACCTCAAGTGCCCGGGGATTGATCATGTCCGTCTTCATATAAAAACTACTCCCCCCCCCCCTCCCCCACCTCCCACCCCCCCGTGGCCTCGGATGCCAAGAACTGCCCATCTTCTACAGCATCACTCGATCACATCGGCAAACTCACTCAATTCGTCTCTACACAGCCCAATCAACACACCGCTCACCTGCATCCAGCATCCATCCCACCATGGTGTCTTTCAACCCCGACAAGGACATTCCTGACCTGTCCGGCAAGGTCATCATCGTGACCGGAGGCAACATCGGCCTCGGCAAGGAGACCGTCCTCCAGCTCAGCAAGCATAAGCCAGAACACATCTACCTCGCCGCTCGTACCGAGTCTAAGGCCCAGGCCGCCATCGAGGAGATCCGCAAGGCCGCACCCAACGCGGCGCCCATCTCCTTCCTCAGCCTTGACCTTACGTCTTTCGACAGCATCAAGAAGGCCGTCGCCGAGTTCCAGTCCAAATCGGATAAGCTCCACATCCTCATTAACAATGCCGGCATCATGGCCTCGCCCGCCGCCCTTACAAAGGAGGGCTATGAGATCCAGTTTGGCACGAACCACATGGGCCACGCCCTCCTCACCAAGCTGCTGCTACCGACCCTGAAGCGCACCGCCGCCAGCTCCCCGCCCCAGGACGTGCGCATCGTCAACGTCTCCTCGCTCCTCGAGAACACGGCCCCACGCACCAACACCTACGACTTTGCCCAGCTCAAGACCGAGGCAGCAGGCGTGGCGACGTTCACCCGCTACGGCATCTCCAAGCTCGCAAACGTCCACCACGCCAGCGCCCTTGCGCGCCGCAACCCAGACCTCAAGGTCGTCTCCCTCCACCCGGGCGTCGTCAAGACGAACCTCGCATCCTCCGGCGCCGCCGTCAGCTGGCCCATCCTGAAGCTACTCCTCCCCATCATGGGGTTATTCGTCATGAGCGTCGCCAACGGTACCAAGAACAACCTCTGGACGGCCACCAGCCCCGACGTCAAGACGGGCGAGTTCTACTTCCCCGTCGGCGTGCCCGTCAAGGACACCAAGGCTAGCAAGATGGCCAGGGATAGGGATCTCGAGGAGGCGCTGTGGGAGTGGACTGAGAAGGAGCTCGAGGCGCACCTGTAGGGTTGTTGTTTGGGTGTTTTTGGCTTATGATATCCCGTGTCGTTTGTTTCATGGCTCTTGATTTCCATAACAGAGGTTTTCAAGGGTCAATACTAGTAATTGATCAATCACGAAAATTTACATCCCGTTCTGCATGCTTGTATGCTCGCTCCCAGAGGTGGCAATAAGCTTGACGTCTATTATTTTTTTGCATGAATTCCAGGCTTCGACTCAATGCCGTTTACAGCACGATTTTACCAGAAACGTATCAGCATCTCAGCCGCGGCGTTGCTTTCAAAGAGAGCAATGTCGCGTGGGAGGTGTACGCCAACCCCACCATCTCGAGATACCGTCCATCAGAAATGAAGCTGGATCCGTTTTCGCAGGCCCCGACAGGCAAAACCCGCCTGACTCGATAAGTCGCCGACCTCGAATTCATGATTAGTCCTCCCCCGGCCGACTAACAAATCTCAAGGCCTACCTCCCCTACTAACTAACGTCTTCCCCAGCCCCTCAATCACGGAGGGTTTCTCCAACATTAATCAGCGCAGAGACAGGGAGGCAGAACCTACGAAACCCTCCGGTTCGGCTCCCTCCGCTCATAACGCGCGAGGGAAGAAATCATTAGAGTGACTGACGGAAGCAATCTGCTGATGTCTCGGTCCTCGCACTCCGTTCTTGTCGCACCCATTCGCAGGTGATTGAGACGGGAATGCCTCATGGCTGTAAGGGTAGGTAGGGGTTTACAGAATCGGCTTTTTCGCGTGGTCACGCCGGTTGATATACGATATCTTGGCTTGCACGCTCTGGAGCTGCGGCGCAGGATGTCTGGCCAACGAATGGACTTTTGGTCTGGGACTTTGGTCAGTTTAACTCCGTCTTCTGCGTCATGGCGTCTGCCTTGCCCTGCAGGGCTGTAGGGACGAGGGTCTGCCTTGACGGCTTCTAGCTGCAAGGTATACGGTCTGGCCAGACATGGCGCGAATGGGTCGAAAACGGCTGAATGCCATCGAGAGAAGGGCATGCCTGAGAGAAGGGCATGCCTGAGAGAAGGGCATGCCTGAGAGAAGGGCATGCCTGAGTGAAGGGCATGCCTGAGTGACAGGCGATGTCCGAGACTCATAACACAAGGCACCACCATCAACAGAACGAGGAACACCTCATCATACATCTGGTCATTTTGTCTATAGTAATCCGTGCCAAGCATTCAAATCAGGCGCTTTGCCATGAATGTAGTCACCACGTCACCCCTCTCTAATGAGGTTCCTCGCCCTCTTCCTCTCCTCCTCGGTCAACACCCAAATCATCTCATCCTCGTCGTCGTCCGCCGCAGCAGCCAGCTCCCGCCACTCCTCATCCTCCATGTTAGCCACCATGAGAATCTGCGATGACCGAGCGAAAAGCTCCCTGACGCCGTAGTTGCCCTTCGCCACCGTGCCGACGATGCTCGAGAAGTCACGCTCCATCCTGATGACTCCGAACGCGCTAGCCCTGCTCTTCCAGGCCCTCTGCTCGAGAACCCTCGCGAGATACCGCGCCGTGATGTCATGCAGAATCGTGAACGTGTGCAGCGTCATGAGCCGCGCGATGGGCTTCATGAGCTGGTCCCAGCCGTGCTCGAAACGGCGCGGCACCTGCTCGAGGAGCTGCTCCTCGCTCTCGTCCAGCTGCTCGGCGTACTCTGCGAGCTCCTCCTCGGTGAAGGAGTAGTCCGTGTCACGGAACGTGTCGCTGAAGACGGGTCGCAGACGGGGCTTGACGACCTGGTTGAAGAGCACCTGGAGGCCTTCGTTCATGAGCGCTGTCGTCTTGGCAGTGAAATTTGTGAGGAGCGTCTCCAGGGACGATGACACAAAGGTGGCGTCCCGCTCAAAAGGGAACGACTCTTGGAGCGAACCCTCGCCCGTTGTGCCGTTTGCGCCCTCTGGACCACCTGTTTTGCTGTGTATGATGCGTGTGAGGTACTCGTTTGCCGTGTCGAGACTGTTGATGAGCACGATGAATTGAACGATTTTGTCCTCTGGGGGAAAGCCTCCCGCGACCAACGGCTTCGGAAAAGACTCGTCGCGCATCTTCCGCTGAACCATGCCGACAAAGTCGGCGGTGAGGACGCGTTCTATCGCCGACACAACAGAGGTGACCACGCCTCTCTGGAACGTGGATACGGACTTCTGAATGACGGCGCTGACGACGTACATGACATCGTCCACCGCCGATATTATGTTGGGCGAGTTGGTGTCGATGGGCTTGTTCAAGTTGAGGGACAAACCCGCGGGTTGCTCGTCCAGCTGGAAGGCCTTCTCGACTGATCTCCTGAAGAAGAAGGTCATCATGGTGTTGTAGGGCGTGGTCAGCTTGTCCGCCACTTTCCGGCTGAGGTTGGATTTGTTGAGCAACTCGGGCATGACAAGATCTGCGTCCTCTGGTGAATCGGGGTCCTGATATCCGGGTCAGACATGGATGGCGAGACTTTCTTCGGATGAGCTTACCCTGGCCTTGCCAGCGAGGAAACGGGCATATAATGACCACCGCCCAAGCATGACGGCAATCTCGCTGAGAACGCCATCGACTTCCTTCATGTTGACGCCCTCATCCTCGCTCTGGCGCTGATTCGTCGACCCCGTGCCCGTCGCCGGCGAGTTGACTCTCGGCGTCGCCCCTCGTTGCGGCGGCAGGAAGCTCTGCACCAAGAAAGAGAACGGATAACTCTTGACGTCCTTGATCCAGCGGACGACATCTCGCTCGTCGTCCCACGAATCAAGAATGATGCCACCTTGAACGTCAGCCTCCTGCTGCAGCCTCTCAATGACGCGCACCATCTTGCCCGACCCGTAATGCCGCTCAACCAGCCCACCGTGCCCCTCCACAATCCTCGCAATATGATCAAACAGCCTCGTCAGCGCATTGGCATAGAAGAACCCGTCCTTCTTCGCCGACTGCCCTGGCCCCTCTTTCAGCACCGCCCTCGCCGTCCCCGCCACGCCCTGGCAGACATACCGCCCGTAAACATCCAACCCGACATCCGTCCTCCCAATCAGCGGGAAAAGCTTGAAGAACCTCGTGACCTTGGCCCCATCCCCCTCACCAGCCGCCTTCTCAAACTCCCGAAGGAACAACCCGCAAAGGCTCTCCCTGGCATCCTCAAGCGTAACCCACGGCGCATCAGGCACCTCCACGCTCGGCACAATCTCCGCAGCGAACTTGCCCCTCGTGATCCCCTCCGGCACCAGCGCCGCGCGCGCGAGATAGCCCGCCGCAGCCTCCCAGTCCTGCGGCGCGCCCATACTGCCGACGACGCCGAGCACGCACGCGCGCAGCTCGGCGACCTGGCGCACGACCTCGAGCGTGGCCTCGACGCGGCCCTTTTCGAGATCGAGCGTGCGCACACGGCCCGAGAGGCCGCCTGCCGTCTCGGCGGCCGAGGCGAGCATGTTGTTGCCCACGCCGCGGGCGGCGATGACCTGGGCGCCGAGCGAGGCGCGGAGGAGGTCGAGGCGGCCGAGCTCGCGGGCGAGGTCCGCCTGGGAGCCGAGGAGCGTGTGCAGCCGGGAGGTGATGCTGGACTCGCGGGCGTGCAGGGAGGAGAGGGCCGCGCGGACTTCGGCGGCTGTGGAGGCGGCGTCTATGGATTGCTGTGTCGTGCCTGTAGCTGCTGCGGCTGGGCCGTTGTGGTGGTTCGGGAGGAGGGGGGTTGTCGGGAGGCCATGGTTGCTGCCGTTGCCGTTGCTGTTGCTGATGCTGATGCTGCTGAGGCGGGCAGGGGGCACGCCGTTTGTGGAGACGGACATTGGCGTGAGCTGGCTGGGATGCGCATAGCTTCCGGAGCTCGCCAGCCTTTTTGGGGATTGTCGGGGTAGAATTGGGTTGTTGGTGTTCGGTTGAAGGTCGAGCATGGGGTTGAAGGTTGGTGATGGTCATCTGGGGGACCTTAGCTGGCCCGATGCCAGGTGGGCTGCTCGGTGTGGGGCTCTCACCGACGACCTAAGCGAGGGGCTCAGTGACATGGCCTCTCTCGAGAAACGGGCATCGAAACGGGCATCGAAACGGGCATCACATCAAACAAACCATACTGCTCAGAGGGTCGAGGCATTCGTGATTGAAACCAATGTACAGATTTCATTTATCTCATCTTACAAGACCACCGAGTACTCCAGGCTACATTATCTACTATGTTCCTTCTACACCGCCTGGCTGTACCCGCCTCCTATTCTTCTCCTGGAATACTTCCAATATTTCCGGAACTCATCTGCCCAAAACACCGTGCTGCAAAGCAATACCAGCCTCACAAGATCAAAGAAGCCCAGAGCCTCCGTCTGGAACACCTCCTGCAGCCAGGGGAAGTAAATAACCAACAACTGGCCCACAAGACTGAGCGCCACGGCCCAGTTGAAGAGCACGTTGGAGAACAGGCCAATCTCACCACGCAGTATAGACTTGGACTCTGAGCGGCAGGCGAGGGCATTGAACATGTCGAAGAGCACGAAACACGTAAAGGTCATGGTCGTATCGCGTCGCGTGACTTCGCCGTCGGACAGCATCTCGTGACGGTAGACAAGCATGGTGCCAGTCATGATGATGGCGGCTGAGGTCAAGACACGGGAGAGGACGGTACGAGTGAGGACGGCGTCGCCGCGCTTTCGGGGCGGGCGGTTCATGACGTCCTTGTCGACCTTCTCGACACCGAGAGACTGCGCAGGGGGGCCGTCCATGATGATGTCTAAATGGGTTAGCATATTGTCCGAACTCTCGTCAGAGGCCTTCACTCACTGATCCAAAGAATCTGCATCGCATTCAGGGGCGACGGGTGTCCAAGGAGAGTGCAGAAGAAGACGAGCGACAGACTGGCGGCGCTCGTGCTCAGCTGGAAGGTCAGGAAGTTCTGGATGTTGTTGAAGATGCCCTTGCCCTCCTCGATTGCGCGGAGAATGGTGGAAAAGTCGTCATCCGTGAGAATCATGTCCGCCGCTTCCTTCGCCACGTCCGTGCCATGCAAACCCATGGAAATGCCAATATCCGCCTTCTTCAACGCCGGAGCATCGTTAACACCGTCGCCCGTCATGGCGACAATATCGCCCCTGGACTGGAACGCGCGGATGATCTTCAGCTTGTGGTCGGGGTTCGTGCGGGCGAAGATGCTCGTGTGCTGCATCGCATTCGCGAGCTCCTCCTCGGACATGGCCTCGATCTCGTCTCCCCGCAACACAGGGCGCATGCTGGACTGGCTCGAACCGTGCTCGACAGCGTTAGGGATCGGCATGCCGAGCTGCCTGCCGATAGCAGTAGCCGTCGTCTCGGCGTCTCCAGTGATCATGACAATCTTGACACCGCCACGCATCAGCCGCCTGATCGACTTGCCGACGCCAGGCCTGGGCGGGTCGCTCATACCGACCAGCCCAGCAAAGGTCAGCCCCTTGTAGTTGTCATCAGAGCCGGCAAAGTACGAGCCGTTTGGAGCTGACTTGTTCCTGTTAGACCTGACGGCGCCGCTGGCAAAGGCAAGCACTCGCAGACCGCGGGACGCCATCTCCTCCGCAGCATCGAGGGCCTCCTTACGGCGATTCGAGTCGAGGACGACTTCCCGTCCGTCCCTCGTGAGATACGTGTCGCAAGCCTCGAGAACTCGGTCGATGGAGCCTTTCATGTATGAGAAATCCTTGTCGCTCCTTCCCTCACCGCCAATCGTGACACCCATCCACTTCCTCTCAGAGCTGAAAGGGACCTCTCCA
The DNA here is from genome assembly GCA_002851675.1 of Verticillium nubilum. NCBI lineage: Eukaryota > Fungi > Ascomycota > Sordariomycetes > Glomerellales > Plectosphaerellaceae > Verticillium > Verticillium nubilum. The sequence goes on along the minus strand of NMXI01000031.1, from coordinate 111,658 downwards.
GTGCGGGTGCCGATCGACTCGCGCACATCGTGCTCCTTGAAACGGTCGAGCAGGTCGAGCATGGCGACGTCCGTGGGCTGACCGGTCCACCTGGTGTAGGTGGAGGGGTTGTCGCCGCCTTGCGTAGAGGAGAGCACAGCCCGGGCGGCAGCGCCGTTCTCCGTGTATTGACGAGCGAGTCGGCCGTTGTTGGCAATGTTTCCGATGCGAAGAATGCGGAGCGTGGCGGCATCGGGCTTCATCTCGGTGGCCTCATCATCAGAGTCGACGTCAAAGGCCTCGATAGAACCGAAGCACCACATCTTGGTGATGGTCATGTGGTTCATGGTAAGAGTGCCTGGTAAATGTCAGTTTCTTCCTCGTCGGGTAAGCGGGCTGTCATACCTGTCTTGTCGGTGCAGACAACATTCACCGAACCAAGAGTCTCGACCTTTGGCATCTTGCGCACAATAGCGTGGTGTCCCGCCATGCGGTGCACTCCAAGGGCCAGTGTAACGGTAACAATAATGGGCAGGCCCTCGGGAATGGCCGCAACAGCCAAGGAGATTGAGATTTGGAAAATCTCCAGAAGCTGCTTCCCCTGCAACCAGCCCACGAACGAGATCATGCCAATAATAACAAAAGACACCTTGCTGAGCTGCGAGCCAAGATCATCCATCGACAACTGCAGAGGCGAACGGGGGCTCTCGGTTCCAGAAACGCTCGTCGCAATGGTACCAAAGTGTGTGTTCCCGCCCGTTGCGAAGACGATTCCCTGGCCGTAGCCCGACTTGACAAGAGTACCCATGTATGCGACGTTGTGCTCGCCATCATCCCCTCCGTCCCGGTTCGACGAGACGGCCGACCCAGCCGGGCTCGGCGGCTCGAGCTTGCTGCCGCCGCCCAGATACGTCGGCAGCACAGGACGCGTGCGCGCGTGGGCCGTGACCCTCACGGGTTCGTTCTCTCCCGTCAGGTTCGAGGCGTCGATGGTGAGATCGGCGGCCTTGGTGACGCGGATGTCGGCGGGGATGCGATCGCCCGTGGTAAAGAGGACGAGGTCTCCTGGCACCAGCTGCGCGGCCATGACCTTGGAAGAGGCAACCTCCAGCGCTTCCTCGATGGCGGTGGCCGTGTCAGTGGGCGCGCCCCCGACCTCGGCATTCGTGGAACCGGCGGGCCAGGCGCCAGGACGGGCGGACTGAGAAGCCTTTTGCTCGCCACGGATGAGGTGAGCGTGATTGGGAACTAGTCCGCTGAGCGCCTCGATAGATTTTTCAGATCGGTACTCCTGCACGAAGCCAACCGAGACCACGATGGTCACGGCGACCGTGATGCTGACGGCGTCGTCGGTATTACCAAGGAAAAGCGAAGCGCCAGCCGAGACGAGGAGCAACACAATGAGCGGCTCCTGGAACTGCTTCACGAAGCGCAGCCACAGTGGTTCCGGGGGATCGTGGGGGATCTCGTTCGGCCCGTAGTCGTGTAGGCGACCCGAGGCGGTAGCCGGTGGGAGGCCATGTGTGAGGGAGGTCTGCAGTCGGGAAGCAGTTTCGGCTGGGCTCATGAAGGAGTACTGCTCAGCGACGCTCTGTATTTCCTTCGTTAGCTTCGTCCATGGCTCTGCAGTGGCGGCAGGTATCCCTCACTCTTGATTGCGCCGAAGTGGTGCGGTTGTAGGCTGGTCTTGTCGGGGGCTCCTTTTCGAAGCCATCGTGAAGTGTGCCGGTGATCTTTGGCGTGTGGTTGGACATGGGCAGCAACGAGTCATTCTTCTTGAGACTGGCCTGGTCATCGCCGTCGCCTCGCCATGGCCACTGCATCGCGTCGTCGGTGCAGGCGAAAGGCCAGACCTGCGGCGGGCGAGTCTCTGTGGTCCGGGACTCGAGAAGCGCTACCTGTATGGACCAGCAGAACTCATGGATGACCAGGTAAAGGGGCACCGATGGAACATGCGCTCTGGGCGAAAGATTCGGGAGCTTGTCTTTTCGGTTGTCGGTGTGTCAGCTGGTCGAGTTCAAGCCCCGTGGCATGTCTGACTTGTGAAGATCTGTTCAAGAAGGCGGAGGAAAGATTGCCGTCCGTACCTACCAGGAAGCAAGTAGCAGGAATTGGAGGGTTGAATTCGATCGGAGACCTGGGCAAGATTAAAGATCAACGTGTTACAGCGCTGGGGCCACTGGGGGCCGCTGTAGGGGGGCCAAGTGGAGACATGGAGCGTCGAGCGGGGGGGGGGGGGGGGGCGCGGGGGGCTACGTACCGTAATGGGTGAGGTCGACAAGGCGCGCCAGGAGAGCTTGGTGTGCTTGATTGGCCCGACCTTTCCTTCTGGGCCGCCTTGGCCACCAACAATTGGATCCGACAGGCGGGACCGTTGGATCTCTTGCCTCCACTAAATCCGGTCCACTCAGGGGCTTCCAATGGGCAGTGGGGTCCAAATCTAAGGCTGACGGCGCCAGGAGCTCAGTCTGACGTTGCTTCCCGTCGAGGACCAGGCCTTGGGGACGTACCTAGGTGCCTATCTTACGTACCTCACCTTACATATCGGTAGGTAAGGTAAGGTAGGTAGGTACCTTATGAATGAATACGGACTTTAAGAACGATGAGGCCAGCCACAAGGAAATACAGCTAACCTGTCCTCCTTCAGGCCCATCCTTCAGGCCCAGTCATCATCGGCATCGATTGCTGACGTGGAGCAACATGGAAATATCGCAAGGCTCTCATCGTGTGATCAAGACATCCAAAGTCAATTGAAAGAAAGGTCCATAATATCGGAAGCCGCCAATCAGCAAAATGGCCCGGAGTCATTTACCTGAAGAAGATACGTGTACAGCTGCATCACGAATCCAGCGAATCAGGTTGCTCGCCCAACAAGGCTATCTGATCATTCCAGGGCTTCTACCAACAGTGGCTTGCTATATATACAAGCCGAACCCCAATCGCAACTTGAAGCTGTTCATCTGTGCTCTGGATACCTACTGTTCGAGACACTCTCTTGCACTGGGCCAAGTGGGTTTGAGCTCACTTCTTTTGAGTTATGTCTGACGTATCTTCCCCAAATCCAGGCTCTATCTACCCTGCTGCGGTCTTTTGCTGAACCGGGTGTGGCACAATAGTCTTGTGATCTGACGATCGCTCATCCATTTGTTCCGCTTACCCCCGCGAGACTTTTATGCTTGGACTATTTTATGTCTTAACGATCTGTCATTGAGTTTAAACTGATCATTGCCTTTCAAGGGGAGCTTGACCGCCGACCCGGGTCTGACATCGCCGCTAGGCAAGCTCAAAGCAGTGAGCGTGTCAGTGGCTTCATCTGAAGCTTGATCGCCAGGTATCTCCCTGGCAAGCGCAACATCCAAACAAGAGCTCACCAGCTCTCCAAGAGCCAGCATCCATCTGCCTCATAGATTCTTCGCAACCGCCAGTGCTTCCTCCAGCGTCTTCTCCAGGTCCTTCGCCTCCTCCAAGCCAGCCGCAATCCTGACACACTCCCCAAGGACCCCATATCCTCGATGAAACTCCGCCTCCTCCCTATACTTCCCAAACACCAACTCCGCATAACACAGCACCAGCGTCTTCACCGCCCCCAGATGCGGCCCCGGATAAAACTGCACAGCATCGTAAAACGCCTTCGCAGTCGCCTTGCTCGCAAAGTCCACAGAAAGAAGACACCCCATGCCCGGCTCCGGCAGCTCCTCCGTCGGCCGGCGAAGGAACGATTTGTAAATCTCAAAATCCGGCATCTGCGTCGGGTACCGCACGCGAAGGACAGGCGACGTGGGGTCCACGTCCCGCGTCCGCGCCGCGAGGAAAGCGGCCATGGCTGCGGCGTTGGCGTTGTGCACTGCAGTCCGCGCAAGGTACGCCTCGGAGTTGGCGAGCAGAACCGCCGCGTCGCCGCCGAAGAGCTCGTTGCGGAATCGCGCGTCCCAGAGCTTCTTCAGCTCGGCGTAGCGCGGAGCGAGGGGGTTCAGCGCCGTCGACCCGCCCATGACGTTCGAGTAGCCGGAGAAACTCTTGGTCAGGCTTGTCACTATGAGGTCGCAGCTGGGGAGGACGTCAATGTTGGCGAAGGAGGCAACCGTCTCGTCAATCATGAAGAAGAAGCCGTATTTCTGCGACAGGGCTTGGACGCGGCGCAGGTCGATGCTGACGAGGAGGGGGTTAGAAGGGAATTCGGTGAGGACGTAGGTCACGTCTCGGCCCTGTGCGGTCTCTTCTTCGAGCCAGGCCTCAAAGGCGTCGAGACCTGCGGAGTCAACGGGGCCGAATTGCTTGTAGCCGTGGGGCGAGGCCTCGGAGAGCCAGTGGAGGGTGCTGTGGAAGACGACGCCGAGGACGACGACGGTTCCGGGGCGGAGCGTGAGAAGCTGGTTATGGGCTGCGTATATTGCGGCCATGCCTGTTTGGTAGAGATAGATGTCATCGGGAGTGACTCTGATCTTCTCGGGGTCGATGGCTGCACGGTGAAGGAGCCCAGATATCCGCTCCCTCAACTTGGCGTGGGCCTCCGTTTCTTGGAGGAATGTGCCCGGCGGGGGACATTCTATACCAGAGTTTGACTTGACGACGGTAAAGGTTTCAATCTGGGAGAGTAGGTACTCCGACAAGCGTATGGAAGGTCCTATTCCTGGATTCTGCCAGGCGCCAATGATGCCTGGTGTCTTCGCCGCAGGAAAGACGACGACATACAGCCGAACGTCAGCAACCTCGACGACATGAAACTGCAACTCCTCCAGTGGGATAGTAGGCTCATGCCTGTGTGAATTGACAACATGCTTGGAGGCCATCTCGAAGGCGCCAGGATCAGTGAATGCGAAGAGACCTAGGCCCTGGGCCAGCTGTAGCTTCCCAGCTAGAGCCCTGAAGAACTACCACATGTGTCAGCCCATGTCGCATACGACGTGGCCAAAGGAAGAGGGAGGTGTGAGGGAACGAGAACTTACCTGACCAACGTCCTGGAAAGGACCAAAGCGAGGGTAGATATGCACAATCTGCGACATGACCCCCCTATCTCCCTCTCGCAGCTTGATGGCATTGTCCCATCCCCGCATGTTCGTCGTGACGGCATACTTCGATTCGGGAGGCACGGATCGGCCGAATACACCTTCTGCAACTAGGGCAGTCATGCTGGCGATGAAGATGTTCCTCGTGTGAACTAAGGTAGGCCGGTAATTTATGTACCGTACGAGTATAATATCAGTTCTGAGCGTAGCGTATGAGAAGGGGGGAAACAGACGCAGTGCACAAGTTATGACTCCAGCCGTTTGAGAGAATGGGGTCCAGACAGTACTTATGCATCCGCTGCCGGGTTTCCACGACCTTCAGGCCATTGGTCAATCCGCGTAGTCTGACTTACATAGCATGCAGTAGTACGGTCCCTTGCTTTCATCCTCATGATAGCTGATGGCTGAAACCCACCGAGTCGGAGTTGGGTAGGGCTGAGAAGCTGAACCGGGTGCTAGCCTAAAGCTTCATCCAGCTGCCCCAGCTCGTCCGAACATATTACTGTGCTCGGCATGTCAAAGCCGGGACCGAGCAGCAAGCAATTGATCATAGATGAATGCTCAAAAGTATCTATTGTCTCAACTCGGTGAACGAAGTCGCTGCGGCCTCGGTAACTGTATCCAAAATTCAACATACAATGCGCGAACCACCAGAAGCATCCTCTCTACAATCCTGGTGACCCTTCATCCCAAGCTATTACCACACTTTCCCTTGCTGCACACGCACCGACTCACCAGATCTCGCGCTCCCGACCCTCAAACGCAAAATTGAGGCAGACGGCAACAAACAAAGATCCACAGAGAACACTCGGGCCCCAGCGATCATAGAACTTGATGTTCCGTCGGTTGCGAATGGCGCTGCTGCGGTACAGGTAGATGGCGACAGAGTAGCAGAGCGAGAGTATAGCGAGGAGAGTGAAGACGCCAGCAACAATGAACGATGGGCTCGTGGGGCTCGTGCCGAAGTTCAGCAACGTCACGGCTACGGTGCCAACATAGATGGAGTACTCGAGCTGCGAAACGGTCAGTAAAATTGGAATGCGAAATGGGTCGAACAGACTTACCCAGCCCAGGAACGTCCTCTCCGCCGCAAAGTAAACCTTGGGTTCGACACGGACGGGAACGTAAATCTTCTTTCCCTTGGGTGCCTTGAACTTCTTCGTCTGGATCTCGCCCGAACCGAAAAGCGTCGTCTGCACCTCCCTTCGCGGGATCACGGATCCACGGGGGTGCGGGATCACCCACTTCAGGACTTCGAGCGCCTCGTGGCCAAATGCTGCGCCCTTGGTCTTCGCTAGCGTGGAGTAGTAGGTCCAGCCACCGACCCTCCTCGCTTCCTCAAGGGCTTCATTCGCGTCGTACTCCTCATCCGAGTCGTAGATGTAGTCTGCATCGGCCGTGGCGACGGCGTCCGCCGTCTGATCCTCAACATCAATGCCGACGCCGTTACTGGCGCCTGCCCTACTCGACTCTCCGTTACCCGCCGCTGTGGATACGTTGTTGCGGGCAGCCGGCGCACGGAGCTCCTCATCATCCGAGTCAAAGTCATCTTCTTCGTCGTCTTCGTCCGAGGTTGTTGTATTCGCGGAGTGGCCTCCACGATGAATACCAAAGTCATGCGTCACGGGTTTCCTGATGTCGACATCCATCTGAGGCATCCAGAACGGCAGCAAGTCGATCCTTTCGGGGAACAGGGAAGCGACACCGTGGATAAATTTGGAAAACTTGGGCACCGCCTCCACAAGATGGCTCGAAATCAGCTGACGCACCCACTCAGGAGGCTCTTGACCCATTTGCGTCTGGAGCTTGACCTCAAGAACGGCGTACGGGAAAAGGACAACGTCCTTGGCCGGCAGCTGCGAGAACGGCCAGTCGATGCCAATGTCCATTCGTCTCCAGTTGTCACCCGATCGCTGCTCGCCATCAAGGTTGTCCTCGCGGACCATGCTGAGCTCGGTGTCGAGGGAAATACGCACGCGTGCGTCGGCGGGAAGCTGGAAGGCGGTTCGGTTGTAGAAAGACCGACACACGGGCTTGTAGCCCTTCTTGAGGCACGAGTACTGAACCTCGGCTGCCAGCCTCTGATCCTCGTCAATCTGCTTCGTAGGCTTCTTGCCCTCCTTCCTCGCCTTCTCGAAGATGGCTGCAGGTAGGAGCTCGCCGCGCATGTACGCGTTGACGTTCTTTTCCTTCATAGAAAATCGAGCCTTGACAGACTTCTCTCCGGTCCAGTCTTCGCGATGCGTTTTGCGCTCGACAAAGATGTTCTCGCTCTGCATTCCACCGTACCATCGCAGTCGGATGGCCTCGGCACCCTCTGTCTTCTTCAGACGGCCTTCGTACAGATCCCACTTCTCGGGGTTATCATAGTAGATGGATGTGATCGCAGAGTCTTGCGTGTCGAACTCCTTGCTGGCATTGAAAACGAGCACAGGCAAGTGCTTCAGGATGATGAGCTTCAGCTCAGTGACATTGTCGGGGTGGACCCAGTACTTTGTCGTGTTTCGAACGAAGCTGCCCTGGCTGCCACCAGCCGCGCTGTCGCCCTTGACAGGGTTGCCACGGGTTCGGACGAGGTCGTACAGCTTGGAAAGCTGGACGACAGAAGCATCGTAGTTCTCTTTGTAGAACGGTTTGGCCTTGAGGCGGGTATCGAATGCGGGCTTCAGGTGCCAGCCGGTCATTTTCTGCGTCGGTCAGTACATTGAACCATGCCATCCAGATCGCGAGGCTTACGTCGTGCTTCTTGATGATCTTGTAGAAGCCAGTGTAGTTCAGCTGGACGAACTTGGCGAGGTCGTGGACGTCGGCAATAACATCGCTGAGCGCTTCCTCCAGCAGCATGAATTCCTCCTCGCTGGGGCCAGTCTCCTGAGGGCCGCGCTCGATCAGGCGAGCGACGACGCTGCGAACCTCCTTCTCACTGACGGCGATGCGTCGGGAGATCTCCATAGCTTTGACCTGCTGTTTCGTGTGGACCTTGTCGAGCTCAACCTCGAGCTTCTTCACGAAGCGCGTTTCGTCCTCCTCGGTCCAGTCGCGGCGGCGTTCGCCATTGTCGGTGTCGTTCAGGAAGGGGCCGGTGGCATTCTTAAGCTCCTTCTTGAGGACATCGTAGTCGATGTAGTACCACTGGTACTCTCGAATGATGCTCGAGCGGAGCTGCTCGCCGAACTTCATGACGATGATGCCTGGGGGTGCGCGCCAGGGGAGATCGTGGCGTCGGAGTCGGGTTGTCCTCCAGTATCTCTGTCGGGTCCTGAGGTCTTGGACAATTAGCATGGGGGTGTGAGGGCGAAGGCGAGCATGGGCCAGGACGGGATGCTGGCTGCAAGTACCTGATCAAGAAACAGGAAGAAGATAAGACGTTGGAGGCGGAGGGAGGTCGTAGGTCGAAAAGCCGCAACGGCTAGATTTTGAGTCGAGGTGGAATGGGGGATGCCAGGTCTTGTCGCAGACTCGGACGAAGAGATGGTCGGCTGGCTTGAATGGCGCAGGGCAGCAAGATTGGAAAACGAAGTTAATCCAAGTCTGGCTTAACCAGGACCTCCCTCCCGGGATGGAGGCTGCCAATTCGACGATGAAGCTTTGGGTCTGAAGCTCTCACATGCCCAGGCTCCACTTTCTTCAGCTAGCAACGGCGGATTGTCCAATCAAGTGAAACAGAGGTGCACGTGTGCACAACCCTGTTCTGGCAGCCCGCTGAGGTGCAGGTGCCAGTGCCACAAGGTGCCGGTCATCCAGCTGCGGGCTCCTTAGGGACGTGGGCTAGGCCCGTAGCGAGGGGCATCCCCTGGAACGAGGATTGTGCTGTGTCCCAGCTGTGCACAGGGGACTCTCACAGGACCTGGAACGTCATAAAAATTCATGGCGGGGTCATTGAGCCAAGCTTCAACACAATTCTCAACCCCCACCATCATAGGTTTTGCCCATACGGCCCTGACGATACAGCCAGAGCTAGCGGTTGTATTGGTGCAGTATCTCAAACCTGCCCATAATTTGCCTTGTTTTTCCTTCGGAACTTACCATCATGGCAACCGCTACGCCCATCTCGGCACCGGCCGCGGCCACCATCGACGACTCCCTTCCCGCCCGCATCTCCGCCTCCTGCCCCGAAGAGATCAAACTGATCCTCCACCATGCCTGGGCCCACGACACCTCTGACCTGAAGCCCCTCCTCGACGCCCCCGGCAAGGCAAGCCTCCAAGATCCCGAAACCGGCGAGACCCCTCTCCACGCCGCCATCCGCGCCTGTGGCCCTTCCGACCCCTCCCCCACCGCCGACGACACCGCCGCCGACGAGGCCAAGGATACCCTCCAGGAGCTCTTCCTCGCCGGCGCAATCTGGAACGATGTCGACTGCAACAACGAGACCCCCGGCTGCGTCGCCGACCGCTTGGGCCATCCGGCACTCTACCGCGCCTGCGTTGAGGCAGGCGTCCGCGCCGAGCTGCTCTTCGGACTGTTGGACGGGTATGAGGAGCTGTCGTCAGGCTCGGTAGATGATATGGAGATTGTCGAGGAAGACGATGGCGACGAGGCTCCCGCCCTTGTGGATACCAACGGGATCAGTGCAACTGCCGATGCCGAAGAGAAGACGGCAGAGCCCGAGGCCAAGCCGGACGTCAACTCGGAGGACTACCTCGCCTCGAACCTCACGTACGACGACGCCAAGCTTGTGGACGATGAGGGTAACGGCGTCATGATGGCGTGGGAGACATCCATCATGCGCCGCTCCGTCGACGTTCTGCTCCGAACTTCTGCTTCCGAGCCGGCTCTCGCCGAGGGCAAGCGCGTGCTCAACATTGGGTTCGGGATGGGCATTATCGATGACATGTTTGCCGCTACCAAGCCGGCGCGGCACCACATTATCGAGGCGCACCCGGCTGTGCTGGCGCATATCGACAACGGAGGCACCGAGTTCGGCGCCGCTTGGGAGGCGAGCGGGTCTGAGGAGGGGGCGTTCAAGGTGCACAGGGGCCGATGGCAAGACATCGTGCCTACGCTGCTTGAAGCCGGTGAGGTATATGATGCGATTTACTTTGATACCTTTGGTGAAGATTACGCGCAGCTGAAGTTGTTTTTCACGGAGTACATCCCGGGGTTGATGGACCAGGAGGGTAGATTTGGGTTCTTCAATGGGCTGGGCGCGGATCGCAAGATTTGCTACGATGTTTATACCCAGGTTGTTAAGATGCATGCGACAGATGCTGGTATGGATCTGGAGTGGGAAGTGATCGATGTTGATCTCAAGGGCATGGAAGAGGCGGGAAAAGGTGAGTGGGAAGGTGTGAGGAGGAGGTACTGGACGCTCGACAGTGAGTCAACCCCCGAATCAAGTCAGTCTACCAACAATGCTAACATGATTACAGAGTATCGACTGCCGATATGCACTTTCATGGGCTAGAAGCAGGTAAAGAAAAAGACTTCCATATCAATTTAGCTATTTCAGGATCGAAGAGGCCCTCTTCCGAAAGAATCATGAAGAGTCGAGCCCCGACATCTCAGGTAGCAAATTTCCTGGGAAAAGTCCTCTTTTCATGAATCTCGTGACGTGCTTTTCCGACTTGATGTGTTCCGTGCTCTCTCGCTTATTTGAAGTTATCCGGGTGCAGGATACCAGCGACATTGCCCTGCTGGACACGCTTCAGCGTGAGAGCGGCAATGAGCGCAGCGCCAACACCGCTACCATCCTCGGCAGCAAGGATCTCGACGGGGTCCTCATCGGTAGGGTTCTGCTTCTCGGGCCAGTCGAGGATCTCGCGGAGGGCCAGGGCGCCACGCTCCTTGAAGTGGGGGTACTTGTTGAAGACGGAACCGTCGGCGCCGACGTGGCAAGTCTCGTAGTTTTTCTTCTTGCAGATGGCGGCAACACCGCAAGCCGACAGACGGGCAGCGCGAGTGCCGATGAGCTCGGCGAGGCGACGGACAAACTCGAGCTCGGCGCGGCTGGCGTTCAAGTTGAGCTTGGAGACGAAGAGGTCCTGAGTCTCGGACAAGTTCTCGAAGGGGTCCCTATCTGGATAAGTAGCTGTGTGTATGCTGGATGGGGTAGTAACTCACTCCTCAATGGCGGACAAGAACGACGAGTCCAGCGAGTAGGCCTTGCGTAGCTGAGAAATATCCTGGCCCTTGAAGAAATCGACAGGCTTGTTCTCGTGAACGTCGACGAGAATGAGACGGAAGATCTCGCCGAGGTAGAGACCGGCAATCATCTTCTCGAAGGCCTGCTGGCCAGGGCGAGGAGAGTCTTGGTCAATGATGATGTCGTAAGGGGTGCGGGGCAAGACCTTGTGCTCGTTGTCGAAGGCGCCCCACTCGCAGTTGATGGCCATGGGAGCATCGGCGGGAAGGTTCATGTGGGCGAGCTTGGGGATGGAGCCGCAGTCCTCCATGTAGGCGGCGTTGCAGCCAGTGCCGAAGATGCAGCCGATCTTCATCTTGGTGTCGGTGTAAGCCGAGGCGATCATGGTACCAGTAGTGTCATTGATCAAGGCCGAAAGCTTGATGGGCACGCCCTGGACGCTGTCAGATGTGCTCAGTAACTCGTCATACCATCACCAGCTCACCTTGCTCTTGAGAGCGGCGTCAAGCAGGGGGACGACGTTCTTGCCCTCGACACCGTCAATGTCGAAACCCTTGGTCCAGCGCTGCAGGATGCCCTCGTCGATGTAGTTCTGAGTGGCAGGGTACGAGAAGGTGAAACCGAGGGGAAGCTTCTGGTCTTTGGGGAGATCGGGGTGGTGGGTGTCGATGAACTGCTGAAGGCAGTCGGCGATGTACTCCCAAAGCTCCTCAGAAACACCAGTCTTGAGCTCTTCGGGCATCCGGTACTTGGACTGGGTGATATCGAACTCTGACTTCTTATCCGTCAAAGTGATCTCACAGACACGCAGGTTGGTGCCGCCCATGTCAAGGGCGAGATAAGTGCCCGTCTCATAGCCATCAGGGAAGGACATGACCCATGTCGGGTTCATGGGCTGGGAGTAGGTCAGTAATGCGCACTTTATGCCATCGCTCTTTGCGCTCATCACTTACGATGCTTCCACCCTCAACGCTGAGACCTGTTTTCGTCAGTCGAGACTCATGTCTTGAGATTTGACTGGTTCAACATACCCTTCTCGAGCTCAGAAACAAAGTGGTTGGTGATTTCCTTGAGCTTCGAGGCCTTGACCACGAGCATCTCCTCGAGGTGTCGGATCTCTTGAACCAGATCCTGGGGCAACTCCGCCATCGAGCCTGGTTTACGATCCTGGTTAGCGGTCATGCTGTGGAAGATCGATGCGCAAGAGGGAAAGAGGATGATCGTTTGCGTCTCGTTGAAAGAAGGATAAAAGGTGCTGTGAGGAACGGAAGTATGATATGGTGAGAGGAAGGATGCAGGTGAAGTATGTCAATCAGGATAGGCCCTCTCGTAGCGATTCTTGTGCCGTCTGTTGTCGTTCTTTCTTTCAGGTTGGTTCAGTAGGCTTCTTTTGCGAGGAGTGAGGCGTCCTGGATAGCTGCTGGTGGGTGCGTCCTATGATTGCACTGGGGGGAAACTCCGTTCGTCCAGGGGCAAGAACGAGGCTGCCGGTGAATAGGCGAAGTCGATAACGATTCGATAAGGCACCTCGATGCGCTTCAGATTTAGCTTCGGCAAACCTGACGTTTGAGGCCCACTGATTTTGATATTTGGCAGGTGTTGGGACAACATTGGAACCTTGGAGGGTGTTGCGGCATGGGATGCCGGAGCGTTTGCTCCCCTTCTACCAACATACGCTCCTTCACCACCGGCAGGAGGATTGAGATGGTGATTGGTACCAGGGCATCACCTGCGGCATTCTCATCCCGGCGGATAAGCTTGTGATTGATCGTTTGGCCAGGTCATGGGATGCTGAGGATGATAGGCGCATGACAAGCAGCAGGCTACCGGTCCTCTGTCCAAAGCAAATGCATTTAAGTAGTAGACAGGCCGCTAGCAAGAGCTTCCCATGGGCTCTCCTTCGAGACAATGGTGCTGGGCAAACGGATGCAAACATACCAAAAGCATTGGAAGCTTCAACTTACCCTTACGGCTGGGAGGCGGCTTTGGACCGATACCGACCATCTTGACGGTGAGGTGGTGTGTTGTGTTGGGGTGGAGGGGTAATGAGGGGTCTGAGGGACACAAGGTCTTAGATTACTGGGCTTCCGCGTCGTACAAGACCGAGGGAACCTGGAAAAATGAGAATGAGGATACGAGTCAATGGACGAAGCTGAGCTGACAACCGAGATATGGAAACAATGGAGTTTTGAGGGAATATGATTGTCTAGGTGATTAGGAGAGAGGAAGACGACCCGTTAGTAAGAGCTTGGAGCTGACGTCGGGACTTGGGTGGGAATGCGTGGGGAGAGCAGGCGGCGCGACGCCTGGACGCCTTGGACGGACCCCCGGAGTTCCACGTCTTGTCTTCCCACTGGACAGACCACTGAACCCTTGCCTCAAGCTCCTCCGACTCAAAACGCCAATGCAGGCCGAAAGCCAAGCCAACCAAGCCCAGAACAACCTCAGCTGATCATGTGGTGCCGCTGTTTTGGTTCTTGGTGATTGTAATAAGACCCTTGTTGGCAGGTGGCCAGGCGGGCATGACAGGTACGAGGCAGGGATTGTGATGCTCGTTGGGGATTGAGCTGCAAAAGCAAGAGGACAATGTGCTGGCTGGACGTCTCTGCAGACCGACTTTGTTGACTGACTGATGAGACAACGCGGTAGAGTGGCATTGGAGATCTACATGGATCCATAAACTCGACCTCCCAGCCTCAATAGGGGCTGTATTGGTTTCCCAAGTTATAAAAGGCGTGGCCTTTTTCAGCCAAATATGTCTTTTGAAGCATCGCTACAAGTGCAGTTGAGATGCTGCAGCGAAGCGACGGGAGCTTGGGCAAAGTGACGTATCTTGGCCCCCACCTCATCAATGGGTCGCCAACACAACAGAAAAATCAGAGGGCCCCTGTCAAAGGACTTTCAGCGAAAAATGTGGCGCTGACGAAATCACGTCGGGTGGCTGCTGGTTGTGGCTGAGTACTAGGTAGCTGTGGCTGGCAAAAGAACAAGCTCGAGCCATCTCCAATTGATTGCACGTCCATGGCCCGTGCGTCAAGCAACGTAGCCCGTAGTCAACTCCCAATGGAGAGCTGTCGTCGTGCAGTTGCAAGAGCCAGATCACTGCACCAAGCGATGGAGTAAGGCCTTCTTCTCCCGTGCAACAAAGTCCTCGCCGCTCCCCAATTCCAACACCGCGCACTCGCGTCTCTCAGTCCATGAGCCTGCTCATCGACAAAGTCCGAAAATGAGAGCCTTCACCATCGCCGCTGGGCTCTTCAGCCTGCTCTCCGCAGCTGTCGCAAGCTCCGACAAGACCTCGAAGGTTGACACCACCACCTTCCAGCCTCCCCAGGTCTTCAAGAACGCCAACCTCGTACACATCATCTCACTTGAGAAGAACTATGTCAAGGAGCAGATCAACGTTTTGATCGAGAACGTCGACAAGGAGCCGCAGAGCGAGTACTATCTGCCGTTTACCGCAGACCAGATGTCGAGAGTTGGCGGTTTTGAGGTGAAGGATAGGAAAAACGATGAAGCGGGTCCTTTCACTGTCGAGCTTGTTGAGGTTGATCCCAACAGGTGAGTTTGATACATTGATCGGCTGCCCCTGTTGCCTTGTGCTCACATCGTCGCAGCGACCTCCAGTACTTCCGCATCAACCTGCCTGCCCCGCTCAAGACAGGCGGCCAACAGACCCTCGGCATCTCTTACTACTCTCTCAAGTCCTACACTCCTCTTCCAGCCTCGATCAGCCAGCAAGAGCAGCAGTACCTGGTCTACGACTTCTCCATCTACTGTCCCTCGGTCTACCCCACGACCAAGCAGAAGACCGAGCTCAAGAGCCACTCGGCCAACATTCCCGATTACACCAAGCTGCCCGGCACCGGAGACGTCGCCGAATTTCCCAAGAAGGACGGCTCCAAGCTTACATATGGTCCTTTCGACGCGAAGCCCGCTGGCGCCCTGTCGCCCGCCTCCGTCCGCTTCGAGTTCACTAAGCCCGTGAGCCACGTCTCCAACCTGGACCGCGATATTGAGGTCAGCCACTGGGGCGGTAACGTCGCCTTTGAGGAGCGCTACACTCTGCTCCACCGTGGCGCCAATCTGTCGAGCCCCTTCAGCCGCGTCAAGTGGGCGCAATCTCAGTACCTCAACCCGACTACCTACGCCCTTAAGGAGCTTAGGTTCCCGCTGAAGGCCGGAAGTGAGGAGCCCTACTACACGGATGTCATCGGCAACGTTTCAACCTCGAAGTTTCGCAGCAGTAAGCGTGAAGCTATTCTGGAGGCCAAGCCCCGCTACCCAATTTTCGGCGGCTGGAGGTATCCCTTCACCGTTGGCTGGAACTCGGACGCCAAGAACTTCCTTCGTAACACTGCGACCGGCGGTTACGTTCTGAATATCCCCTTCCTTGAGGGTCCCAAGCAGCCCGAGGGCGTTGAGTACGGCCAGGTCAACGTGCGCATCCTTCTTCCTGAGGGCGCCGAGTAAGTCTATCTCGAATGATGGTGTGAAGTGTAAAAAGCTAACCAAGATACAGGAACGTCAAGCTCTGGACCGACGTTCCCGAGACATCCATCACCGAGGCGTCCGTCGACGTGTTCAAGACGTTCCTCGACACCGTAGGCCGCACCTCTGTCACCATCAAGGCGCGCAACCTGGTTGATGACTTCCGGGACCGCGAGATTTACGTGTCGTACGACTACTCTGTCACGGCGGCGCTGCGCAAGCCGCTCGTCGTCTTCGGCAGCATGGTCGTCGTCTTTGTGGGTGCGTGGGCCATTGGTTCGCTCGACTTTGCTTTCTCTACCCAGAAAGCCGCATAGATTTCACGAATAGAGGATGGAGAGGTTATTGGCTCTAGTGCACACATGTAACATCATCAGGCGGCATCTAGAAAGCTAAGAAGCGAAGAAGGGCTTTAGAGAGGATGATTGGACTGGCCGGAAAGTCTGTTTTGCTGTGATTAGCTATGCTGCAATGAGAGCGCGATTGGTCAATCTGGATGATGGCGAAGTGACTGTCGTGACCATGCAAAAGACCTCAAACGTCTGGTCTCTTCAGCGATTCAGTCAATTGGCTCCAAACAGAGCGAGAAGGCTTGGCGGTTCGGCACACAGGCCGCAAGCAGAGGGAGAGCATGCATTGAGGTGCTCGTGATGTTGGTTGGCAAATGTTGCCTACAAGGATGCCTTGGCTTTTTGCTGCCAGGCCTCATAAGAAGCTTGGCCGGTAGCTTAAGGCCTAGGTTTGAATTGCCGGGATGGGGGACGTTCAGGGAGCTGTGCCGTGACTTGCTGCGCCTTGCTTGTGGCAGCATTTCTCACGCCAGAGCTAGCATCAAGTAAGCGTGGGAAGTGGCTCGAAAACCAGGATACGGCGGCAATTGTCAGCATCTCGCATAGGCGACCCTGTTTGGTGCCATTCGGACAGGTGTGAGTGCCAGGCTTGGACGGCTTAGTCGACGACCAGGGTGAAATATAACAAGGCCGGTCTGCCCACTTGCGCAGAGCATGGTTTCACTCACAACCTGTTGTATCACGCCCCACTCTCTCTTTGCGTTTCTCACACACTTCGAACAACACAGTCCGTCCTGAGACATTGCGCCTGTACCTGCGTCGCACTCCATCGCGATCTGTCAAATCACCAAAAGCAGCCACAAGAACACTGCCCAAGATGTGCTTCGGCTTCGAGTCCAGACGCCAACACTACTACCACGAGGAAGTGATCCCATCGAGGAAACACCACGGCCACCACCATCACAGCCATGGGCACCATCACCACCACTCCCACTCCCACTCGCGGTCGCCGCGCGCGAGCTACACCAGTGTGACACGGCGAACGTATGACCCGAGTCCCCGAGGCGACGTCGTCTATGAGCGGACCAGCCGGACGCGATACTAGCTGAGCGGGAGGATACTAGTCGAGGCAATCGGGTGGGATATGAGGGGCGCACAATGTTCGGAACATGGGAGTTTTTGACGGATTTACTTGCTGGAGAAATGGACGCCTGGAGTTAGCCATGGAGGGTACTTGTTTGCTTGGTTGTACAGCGTGAGCGCATCTGCGTTTGTAGACATTTTGGAGGGGGATGGTTTTGCTGTCGTGGAAGGCGGTTCTCGAATTATAACGAATAATCATGACCATGGCATTAGCCGTATCAGACGCGCAAAGTAGCAAGACCTGATGCGAATCTCTCTTCCGCGAAGCCATCGTGGCCCTACGTAGCCTCGAGCGCCGATCGACCAGGCTGCCCTGCCTTGCCTGCCTCGTTGTACCGCACCCGCACATAGGCACACAATGTCTCCAGATGGGCCGGCCAAGGCAGTACCACTCCCCACCCCACCGCTTTCAGCTGAGAAATGTGGACCTCTTCCTTCCCCCAGGGTCTGGCGATGACATCACCGTACTGCCCCTCCACCCAGTGCCATCATCACCTTGCCCGGCGAGCTCGGGTCGCACCTTTCGCCTCCCTCGCTGGCTGCCCAGGCCCGGCTAAGGCAAGAACGAGTGGGAAAGGTTCAATCCAAGCCGGCGGAATGCGGTCGTGGCTGCCACATTATGACCACTGGTGTCTCACTGCGGAGAAGGGACAGTCAAGTGGAAAGCTTCCCATTGCTGTCATTCCCTGCCGTAGATCATCTCATAAAGCACCGCGCCGTCAACTGCTCCCGCCCTGGACCTTCGAGCTTCCTGGGTCACTACCTTACCCTCCATATCGTACATCTCACCGGATTTGACCTGGCATCTACCTGCCTCTTTATCCGTAACGTGATATACAGACGGACCGGCAGCTACACACTCACCTGATCGGAACAAATCTGTGGCTCCTGGCTTGACTGCGAGTATCACATTAGTCGAACACAGCTTCCTCCTCCTCTCCTCTTGCGACAGCAACAGTCACTCGACTGGGAAGCGCCAGGCATATCGTGAATATCCCAACTCGTCCACTTTTGACGTCTTGCAAAATGTAAGTTCCAAGCGCATCGCGAGCCATTGAGCAAATCATCATCATGTCATCGCGACCCATCGCAATACCTCCCACTCGCTGCAGTGGCGAGGAGGGTCGATTCACTGCACTCATTCACCAATACTCTCCTTTCTCTTTCACAACACTCACCAACTCCCCTGGAGTCGCCCAACTAATTCCAGCCAGGAACCGCGCCCTCTCCATTCGCTCCAACAAGAGCCGCGGGAGCTCCTCCCAGAATACCGGCCGACGAGGCAACGCCGGCGGCGGCTTTTCTTTCAACTCCCTCCGAGGCAATGTCCAGCCCGAACTCTCTCGCAAGCTGTACCGCCTCATCAAGTCAGAGAACAACCTGATCTCTGCCCACGAGGCTGCCGGCCGCGAGCGCGTCTCCATCGCCACCCAGCTGTCCGAGTGGGGCGAGCACACGGGCGATGAGTCCATCAGTGACATCTCCGACAAGGTGGGCGTCGTGCTCAGCGAGATGGGCGAGCTCGAGGAGTCGTACGCCCACGCACTCGATGACTCGCGCGCCTACCTCAAGGCCATCCGTAACACGGAGAAGAGCGTCCAGCCGAGCCGTGACGGCAAGAGCAAGATCGCCGACGACATCCAAAGGCTTAAGATGAAGGAGCCGGAAAGCGCCAAGCTCGTCGTGTTGGAGCAGCAGCTTGTTAGGGCCGAGGCCGAGAACCTCGTCGCCGAGGCGCAGCTGACCAACATTGTACGTGCTTCCTACCAACGTTATTTTGAAGGTGCGAGAGCTGACAGTGCATTTGCAGACCCGCCAGAAGCTCAAGGAGGCCTACGAGGCCGAGTTTGCCGCCACTATTGAGCGCGCCGAGAAGCAAATCCTGCTTGCCAAGCACGGCCGCCGTCTCCTGCATCTCCTCGACGACGCTCCTGTGGCCCCTGGTGACGCTGTCGCCCCGTACCCACACTCTCACCAGGCTCGCCAGATTCTCAACGATGCTGAGGACGACCTACGCGACTGGCAGCCTCAGGCGGACGAGTTCGGCGTTGCGCCGCCCCAGAGCGAGCCTCTCCTTCGACAGGGCACGGCCGGCTCGGACTCCCTCGTGTCGTCCGACAGCCCACTCCAGGGTAGCGGCACGGGTCTCAAGGGAAAGGGAAAATCAACGTACGATGAAGTGACGGAAGGAACCCAGGGCGGCCTGCGTGATGATGATGGGCTAGTCGACGAGTCGGTGATTGACAATGCGCGCGAGCAAGATGAGGCGCAGCTGCGTGCTTGAAGAGAGACTGCGGCGAAGAGCGATCCATTCCTGCTGATACCAGTGCAGACGCGGTGATGGGTTTCATTCCGGGAGGCGATGGGGATAATCAGGGGTTTCTTATGGGACACGATAGTCGTTACTGATGTTTCTGCGTGCGCTTTTGGTAGTCGTCTAGTTGTTCAATGGCGAATGTTTCGAACGATTTCCATTTAGCTTTCGTGTCGACGTATATGCATGGTCACTGTCAGACTGGGACGGTTTTCAGTCGAAGATTTTTTTTTTACTAGCTAACTCAACGCCGAGATTCCAGATTACCTATCCTCCCATGCTATTCAAACACAATCATACCAGTCAAGGTAGTCGAGCATCACTCGATATCTACCTTCCTAACCTCAGTCCACCCCTTCTCAACCTTGGGCACAGTAACAATCAAAATACCATCCTCCATCCTCGCCGTGATGCCAGCCCCATCAATCTCCTCCCTCCCCTCCTCAGTCTCGCTCTCCTCCGCCTCACAATCCACGAAAACCCTCTGCTCGCGCCTCGGCTGCTCGTGCCCCGCAGGCGGCAGCTGGACGACCCTCTCGAAGAAGCCGACCCTGCGCTCGGCGTGCGTGGGCAGGAGGTTCTCGAGCAGCTGTGCGTCGGCGGGTCGGTGGAGGACGCCGGCTATGCGGAGGGTGGAGCGGTCTGCGTCCCAGTCGATGCCGATGTCTTGCTTTTTGGCGCCGGGGAGGGCGAGGTGGAGGGTGTAGGATTGGGGGGTTGAGAAGAGGTCTAGGGGTGGAGAGAAGGGGGGGTTGTCGTCGGGGGTTTCGTTGTTTGTTTCGGCATTGGCGGGTTGGGAGTTGATGTTGGGGAAGACGGAGGAGAAGAATTGGGCGAGGGGGTGGTTTGCGTAGGGCGGAGGGGGACCACGGTTGTGGTTGGGTCCTGGGCCGTGGCCGGGGGGAGGAGGAGGAGAGGGTGGGTTGTGGTGGCCGCGGCGGCTGTGGTGGGGTGGCGGAGGGGGTCCGCGAGGGTGGTGGTCCGGCTCTGGGACGGAGGTGTCGGGATCATCGGCGGGCGGGCCATCGGGTGGAGGAGGGGGAGGGGAAGGAGGTCCGCCGTGATGGTGCTCGGAACGGCTGCGGCGGCCGCGACAACCACCGCCACCCCGACCGCCGTGGCTGAAGCCGCGACGGGGGCCGCCTGGGCCTCCGAAGCCGGGGCCGAAGGGGAAGGAGTTCATGAAGCCCTGGACATGCTGGGCCCAAGGGTGAGGCCAGGGGTTGTTGGAGTTGGGCCGATCGGTGTGATCGACGCCGAAGCCGGGGCTGGCGTTGTTGAAGTAGAGGTTGTTATCCCAGTTGCCGGGATAGGGGAAGAAGGGGTTGCCGTTGTTGTTGTTATTGTTCCAAGACATGATGGCTGGAGTTTTTGTGACAAGAAATCGATACGCTGGTGAGTGCGAAGGGCGAGGAGGTGAAGCTGAGAAGCTGATGAAGCTGGGGAAAACAGTTACCACTTGGTGAACGGATTGCTAGATATATATGCCCAGCCAGACTTGTCAGTGGCGGTATCACTCTGAGAGGTAGCCAGGCTGGTAGGCAGACATAGTCAGGCAGTCACAAATGCGTGTCCCAACACACAAGAGACGAGTGAACGCGTAGGCCAGGCGAGGCCAAAACGCACTTGCGTATCTCAATCGCGCCACTCAGTGTTGTCGGCACTCACACCTTTGGAAGTGGTCAGAATGCGGTCGAACAGGCTGTCAAGAGGCGACAAGGCAAGATATCGCCACGCGGCCCAGAGATGAGCCGATCCTCTCATTGGACCGACGCCAAGGCGGGGGAAATGCGAGCTCTCAAAGTCCCCGCGTCTCGGTCACGCTCGATCATTTGGTGTGCATCGGGTATGAAGAGGGCCACGTGGGTGATTCGCCATGTCCGAGGCCGAATTGTCGGAGATGGAATGGCCCTTTGATGACCGTCGGAGCGGGAAGCCGTGGGCATCAAGGAAGATGCGAGAGCCTTCTCAAACTGGCGAGCGATTGTGGGCCCGTCTCAGTGCTCGTAGGCTCCACATAAATCGTGGGTGGTCGCACATGCCGCCTGGGCACTCACTCTGGACGTACCGGCCGGTACCTTAGGTACCTACCTTACCTGACTGTCCACTCACTTTCTGATGGTGGGCTTCTCCGGGTCATCCTCGGCATCAGCGTTTCGACTTTATTTATTACGTGATCTCAGTTGTCCTCCAACTTCCAGGTGCCTTGATGACTCTCGTAACCATCCCACCTCCCTATAAGCGTCACTCGGGCCTCATCAGCCAGCTCCAATTTGGGACCACCGATTGTACAGTCATGTACAAAGCGGGGTTTCAACACGGACAAGAATGCCATTCAAAAATTGTGATATGTCGACGATGCTAATGCCTTCTACTGGCTGAGTATTACTGGCCGAGTATGAGCGCGCTCGTCAACAATATATGGGCTTTGGCAACTATCTTGAAGGTGCCTGTCCTATTTTCGTATGTGATGAGTTCCCGGGCGGGTTTCGTATATGTCCTATTTTCGTATATGTGATGAGTTCAATGCACAGGTGTTTTTCGAACGCTGACGATAAGAGCTTTGTCATCACGGTTGTAGATTGATCTATGGGGATTGAGTCATCGCTGCGATGCGTCGTGAAAGCTTGTAGAACGTGGTTCTAGAATAGACGAGTGAAGAAACTAAGTTGTCTCACAGCATCTCGATAGACTCGATCTCGCCTACTCTATATGACGTGTGAGCTACTTGGAACATGGTAGCGGGCCTCATTCCTTGGCTACCTTACTTCTGGTGTTATTGGTAACAAGGCGCTCGAAGCAAACTTTTCCGGGGGGTCACCGTCCCTTCATTGATGGCTGGAGCGCATCTCGCTGGGTCGTGCCATAAGGTATTTGGTCACTGTCTCTGGTGAAATGGTACGTCAACACCAGAAATGGTCCAAAGGGGCAGTGCGCTTTGGGTTGCGTATAGGCCGGGCCGCGGGTGTAATATTGCCGATTCTAATGCGGACCTGGAACGTGTATTCTGTTGGTGGTCTGTGCGCTTCACTCATCACGACGAGTCTCCTCGTGCTATGATGTCCTTTCATTCCTACAACAAACACGCGTTAACTCACGGCCTCCGCATCGTTCGTTCCCCGCCCGGGAACACACATGGCATCCTTTCTGAAGCGCCTGCCCTGGAATGGTCGAGTATGGAAGCGGCTCACATTCTCCAACCCCAACTTCACACGGAGACCACTGCATGAGAAGATAGAGGAGGAGCTTTTTCCCGACTACAACGCATCGCGTTACTATCCGATCCTCATTGGCCAAGTCCTACAGGATCGTTATCAGATTGTTGGCAAGCTGGGCTTTGGAGCCAGCTCAACAGTATGGTTGGCGCGCGACCTAGAGTATGATCTAACGTCACTCATCCCCCCGATTACACGCGACTCTGCTGACACGAATGTAGGGGTCGGCGGCACGTGTCTCTGAAGGTTTTCGTACATTCCAAGGCTATGGGTGGGCAATTGGATCATGAGGTCGCAATGTACAAGCGCATTTCCGGATCTTTGTCCAAACATCCTGGTCGCAGTGGCGTCAGGGAACTCTTGGACTCGTTCGACGTTCCAGGACCAGTCGGATCCCACAGATGCCTGGTGCATCCCCCCTTGTGGGAGAGCGTATTAACTCTCCTTCGGCGGAATCCGGTAGGGAGACTACCCGCGCCGGTCCTCGCCTTCGTACTCCGTCGCCTTTTTCAGGCTTTGGATTTTCTGCACACGGAGTGTCAGATCATTCACACAGGTACGTTGAAGAGAACTCTCCCAGGTTGCTTCTTCACTCATCCACGCAGAACGGTACTGAACTGCTATGCATCAGATATTAAGGCCGACAATATCTTGTTCGGCATCGACGACGATTCGGTATTTACCGCCTTTGAAGAGCAAGAGCTGCTCAATCCATCTCCACGAAAGACGGTGGACGGACGAACCATCTATCTGTCACGCGAACTCCAGATGCCAAAGACCTGGGGCGCACCGGTACTCTGCGACTTTGGTTCGGCTGCTATTGGAGATAGGGAGCATCTGGAGGACGTGCAGCCCGATATCTACAGAGCGCCCGAGGTCATAATCGAAGCGCCGTGGTCTTATGAGATCGATATATGGAATGTGGGCTGCATGGTGAGGACTCACCTGAAAAGGACGATCCGCAGATGCAAGAACTGACTCGGCCCTGAAACCTTTTTACAGATCTGGGATCTTTTCCAAGGCGGCCACTTGTTTACGGGACTCGACCCCGAAGATCAAAGGTACCGCAGCCGAGAACACTTAGCCTAGATTGTTGCATTGCTTGGACCACCCCCGCAAAAGCTGCTGCACTCGGGCAGGTCGAGTCACAAATTCTTCACAGATGCAGGTAAGCACGAGCTCTCGAGCGAACGGCGGACAGGCAGTTCTCTGCTTCCTTGCTGACAACGCTTGTTCGCATTACAGGGGTTTTCCGCGGTGATATTGCGCTTCCGAATAAGATGTCGCTCGACGAGAAAGAGATCGGCTTGGACGGCGAGAGCCGAGAACTGTTCCTCGCCATGATGCGGAAGATGCTCCACTGGGAAGCTTCGAAGCGGTCCTCGGCGAAGGCGCTGGCCGAAGATGAATGGATTTTGCAGAATATGTAGAGGGGTACGTTTGTTCTTTCATGCCGACTGCGGCCAACTTAGTGTGGAGTAACAGACGCTCACTTCTCGTCATGGGTGTGATGCATGGGCACTCTCAGATAACACTGCCATGGTTTTCAGCACAAACAAGTCGAAACCCCCGAAAAAATGTTATGCATTTACTCGCTTTCTTGTCTTCCCCCTATTACGCAGCAGTGGTCAAGCTTCGAGTCCGTGGCGGACTTCTTGACAGCATCGTTACTGACAGAGCAGATGGCCAAGTCTATGCCCGCTTAGTCCTCCAATTTCCATGGCCTGAGCCGTGGCTGGCGTTAGTTTATAAGGGTCAGGGCAGCCGTGCATGCGTTTTATTCCCCTTGCACAGTATCGCAGTGTTTACTAGGCGCGCACATGACCCTGTCCTTTGGCCGGCCGTAAGATTTTTATATTTGAGGCTCTTGAATATTGCTTGATTGATCGGTATGGATGCCACACTGGTACCCCATCATCTGTGCCTACTGGTGATAATAAAGCACGGGTCCGTACTAATCGGTCATGGTGACAGAGAAACTTAACGTCTCCACAAATTTCTGGTTCCTGCTCGTAACTCGGTGCCGTTTCTCGGCTTCCTCATCTCTCTTTAGCTTGGCGCCTTACTTCCGTGAAGATCTGCCTTTTGTCAAATAATTTATCCACACCGGGCGACATTGACATCGTGAATGTCCAGGACATCGCGCCGATTTCAGTTCCGCTATGGGTAGATCACTTTACATCCCTGCGATGAGTTCGAGGAAGTGGACAGCCCTGAACAACTCGTTTTGACTTCTACCAAGGTTTGATGTATGAGTGATCGCGGGATGCCAGATATCTATGCTTGAGGGTCTTGTTCTCGAATGCGGACGGAAGAGCGCACTTGTTTCCATTGGAAGAAAGAGGTGAACGGAAAATGACGGGCATTGGAGCACGAAGTTGACAGGCAGAGCATGTGGTGCCCGCAACACCAATCGTAAAATGTACTTGGCAACCTGGAGGGAACCACGAAC
Organism: Verticillium nubilum; assembly: GCA_002851675.1. Classification (NCBI taxonomy): domain Eukaryota; kingdom Fungi; phylum Ascomycota; class Sordariomycetes; order Glomerellales; family Plectosphaerellaceae; genus Verticillium; species Verticillium nubilum. The sequence goes on along the minus strand of NMXI01000031.1, from coordinate 86,683 downwards.
ATGTCTTCTGGGTCTTGGGTGGCTGAGCTCAAAAGATATTTTCGCAGGCAAACGTCATCTTTGCCCAGTAGGACTGAAATAATACTCGGCATTTCCTCGCGTCCGTTATGGATGTCAAGGTATGTGATCAGCGACCGAGGCGAGTGAGGCAACAACACCCCCGCATTCTGGATAGACTGGGGGTATGCATCTACACTGGTACTTAACTGCCATGAAGATATATTACTACACCGCACCTTGTGGCAAGAAATCTGCATGCTCTCATGCCGGCAGTGACTCTGCGAAGCACTGTCACACGCCAGCGACCAAGTTTGAGCTAATGGAAGATTCTGAAAGTAAGAAGAGGATCATATATAGAAATGGAGGAAACTAGCCACCGATAAATATGGAACAACTCTGCACCTCTCTCTCTCTTTAATTATCACATCTGACAGCCTCAAAAAGGTAAATTATGTCCAGCCGGTCGGTCCAGACTTCGGACAAAGGCATTCACAACCTAGGAAATCGATGGAGTAAAGAATTGACTGCAAAACTAGTAACTCAAAAATGTTTCCAACGCTTCGGCGTATGCCTTAGGAAACTGAAAAAGATGACCATGTCCAGAGTCGGGGGAAATATCCAAGTAGGGATAAGGCAGTTGCTGCTGCAGGATAAAGCTGTTGACCGTGGGCAGCATGACGTCGGTATGTCCATTGGGGATCAAGACAGTAGTGTTGACATCCTGGAGCCGCGCAAAGTTGTCAGGGTTGCTGGCGAAGCCGATGATAACCTTTGCTTGTGCTGTTATGCCGGCCTCTCCAAGGAACGGGCTTATTGTTTCCCCCTTGACTCGACGATCAGGTCTCCGTTGGAACCATTCGCGCCCGGCGGCTTGGCTGGTTTCCGACGGATCAAATAGGAGGAAAAGATAGTCCTCCAGGGTAGGGTCGCGGGGCACTGTAGCGGCTTCGAAACCGTGAGATCAGGTGGAACTGTGCCGTTTCCTGGGCCTGGAGTTGTACCAGCGAAGACTGCCCTCTCGATCAAGTCTGGGTATGTCCATGACAAATACTGGGCAATCAGACCGCCGAGTGAGAAGCCGAGAGAGACAACCTTGGAAACTTCGAGAGCCTGTAGGAAAGAAACGGTGGCGTCACCCATGGCTTCGACAGTGTCTTGGACAGCGCCCTCGCTATGGCCGACGCCAGGGTTGTCGAACATGATAACTTCGCAATACTGGGCGATATAGTTGAACAGCAAGGGATCGATGTTGTCCATATCACCCCGGAGGTGGGTGAGGTAGATGATTGGGTTATGAATGGGTTTGCCAAAACGCCGATAGGCCACTTTGGTGCCGTTCAGGTTAACGTATTTCGTACGAGCTTGCTGAGCGAGGGGCTGCGGAGGATCGACGAGAGGTGACCCAGGAGTTTCAAGCACTTTGCTCCAGCTGAAATGCATTTTTTTAGCATGACTTGGTCACAAAGCATGGTTTACTTCCATACATACGGGCTTTCGGCGATTACAGATGCCGTAGCGGCCACAAGTAGGGCGCTGTGCAGTCTCATGTTGAAATTCTCGGAGTGTATCAAGTAAGCGTTATGATAGAGGCGGCTATTGATGGAACTGAGGCGGGTTCTAACTCCCCAACGGTGTTCTTACGGGATATTTAAGCTCCGTGATGCTGGACTATTCGATGTCAATGCGGAAACAAATAAATTGAACCACAAATCCAACAAGCTTCCAAGGAAGCTTTTCAAAGTGTTTATGGTGATGATCGACACAAACTTAATGCCAAGTCTGTCCTCGCCATCATAATCATCCCGATGGCCGACCTCAAGTCCGGCTCTAGACCTTTTGAAGACACCATTTTTTAGATTGACTAGTTTAAAGAACCCGCCGCTAGATATTAGGTGCAGCAGTCTAGGTAACGACAAGGTAACTTGACTAGCATCTCCTGCATCCAGGACCCGCTGTATCCATAGGCATCACTCTTTCTGTATATAATTGCCAAGACCTCAAGACAAACCAGGCGACTGCCGTGAACGGCCGACGCTTCGGGCCGCGCGGGCCTGCCACACCGGTATTTCCGGGCACTAATCAATATCGTGATCACTTTGTTGAAGGTTAAGGCCTACGGGAGAATGACCATGTCAGCCTTCCGAGGATGACCGGACAACTCAAGGGGCGTATGTCCCAGTCAAATCATCCGCGCTCACTAATCTGGACATCGATGACTTCCCTCCAGGTGTGGACTGTCTCGACGTCTGGACATCCTTAAAGTCTACCACTCCCGGATTCTGTCTTGCATTTCAAAGTTTTCCTCACACTCCGATTTCACCCTTCATGTTCAGCTCCAGCCCGTAACCAGCACTATTGTTGATCACAGCGCCGCCAAGGGCGGGAACGTCCTCGGTCTCGAGGACGTCGTTGCTGATGGCCCTACCATCATGTGGCTGCTGGAGTTCAACGTTGACACTTTCGAAACCCAGGAGCGGATCCTACCAATCTGTTTCGAATTGCGGGACGCGTTCAGTCGCATTGCCGATGAGAATGATGCACAGAAGAACTGGGATTTCCTGATTTATGCCAATGGCGACCAGGAACCCATTTCCCGGTACGGTGCCGAGAACGTCGCTTTCCTCAAGTCTGTGTCGGCCAAGTATGACCCTCAGCAGATCTTCCAGCAGCTACGCCAGACGGGCCACAAGCTCCCTGTGTGAGAGTGGCCGGTGCCGTCGACCTTTTCATCTTGCTATGGGCCCTCGCAGCAATCTGGGGGAAGTCCTTGATGTTCTTCGTCAAACAAGCGTGCGGTTTGCAAGGTTGATGTTCTCATAGAACTCCAGAGATGTGTGTTGTCGGGGTAGTCGAACGACAGCCAAGTATTAGCCTCTCATCAAATCCCATACAATCAAGCATAACGCCAGCCACCCACCTCACGTAGGTACCTACCTTACCTACCTCTGGTACCTTACTCAAGTACATCGATGTTCCTGCAAGATGCAAATGTGAGCTGAGCAATGTGCCGGGGCTAGGCAAGAAAGGGGGTTTGGGGGCTAGCCGCCAGAGCGACTTGAGGGTGTGCATGAACCATTGCTGTGGTGCATGCTGCAGCCGCCGTGATCCCGCATTGATTGATGCTCGGATGTCACAGTGAGTTCTAGCAAGCTGTTTGTCTCCTTTAGTCGTGAACTTGTGCCTGAAGACGGAAGAGTGTGATCCCTGAGCGAGGGGACAGAGGGGCAGCCGCCGGCCAAGATTTGGATGGAGGTCAAGTGGGGCAATCTTCGTGAATAAGGTACGTACCTCCTATTTGACATGTGCACGAGCCACCCAAGTCATCTTCGTCTGCCCCTCCCCGTTGCCCCTGCCCGCCCAAGCTGTTGCCCCCAATGGCCCTTTCCCTTTCCCTTTCCCTTTCCCTTTGCCCCTTGCCCCTTGTCCCTGCCCCCAAACATTCATCGACTTTGGTGAATTGAGCATCGATATTCGAAGCATCCTGAATCGCATCATCCCATCTTTCTTTCGACAACCACTTGCATCTATCAACTTGAACTTAACCATCAAAAATGATCTTCGACCCATTCGTCAACCTCCATGATCAACTGCACACACTCGACCACCCTGTCTGCCAACCATGAACAACCATCTCCACGTGTTCCGGCCTGGGCCGGGCGCTTGCACGACTGCCAAATAAGGGAGCCAAAAGCCGGGAGTCGCAGAACACAGCCCAGCCAGCCCAAGGCCTAGGACACCATCACGCACCTGTCATTTGCCGTTGAGCTTCTGGTCCCATTCGTTAAGCGCCCGCCGTAACCGCCCAATCACCATGCCTCTACTCGTCTCCCACCGACCTGCATCAACCAGCCACGAGCCAGTCACTGCCGCTGGAGCTTGCGCAGCTCAACCTGAGTGGTGAAATGTGGAATCGTCGCTGTCATGGCGAGCATGGGTACGGGCTCGTACGGGGGTTCCTAGGAAATCCAGTCAGTCACCTCGCATATCGAGTATGCGCCCTGGAGCTGTTGAAGGTCCGGTCCATCCCTGTCTCCCGCAGCGCACTTGGCCCCTCAGATCCGGCCCTCCCCCCCTCCCATCATCCCATCCCCTTGGTCGGCTGGCCACGTTCATATTCTTCAGTTCGCGACTTTTCTCTGCTCCTGTCCTCCTCGCGTTTCTGCGCTGTGTCACTCTTCTTCGATCCTCTCGTCTCTCGCCTCGAAAGAAAAGGCAGAGCCGGCCAGCTTTGCGATCTCGAATCATACAACAAAGCGACTTCAGTGAGTCAAGAGACGACTCCAACAAACCCCGCTCTCCCCCGCCTTGCTTCGGCCTCGCATTCAGCAACCACCGGCATCAGACCTGATACCTGGGCCGGCCACAAAGGCGACCGCCTCTGAGCTCCTATAAATAACTTTTCTTTTCACGCAACGCTCGACATCGCATTCGAGCTGCATCTGGCTCTGGTACCTGCGCAAGCCGCGTCAGACTCTCGAGGCCGGGCCGCCCTCTCACCATGGAGCGCAGTCGAGGTGTCCACGACGAGGAGCTCTTCCTCAGCAAGCCCGCCGACTCCGATAACTGCGACAGTCCCACCGTCGGGCCTCTGCGCATCTTCAAACCGCAAAGTCCTCCCGCCGAAAAGCAATCAGAGCGTTTCAGGTACCCGCCGCCGCCATCCTCCTCGTCTTCGACTCCAGCTTCCAAGCACTCCTTCCCGCTGCCACCCGGTGCCTCGAGCTCCGCCGCGCCTCTGCCATACCCAGAAGACGAAGATCTCAAACCCAGCAGCCGCCCCATCAGACCTACCGTCGCTGCCCCCAAGCGCTATGGCTCTGATTACAACGACACGAGCCCTCGCCTGACCAGCCCTGTCGACACCAAGAGCCCTACTCTAGCCGAGAGGCGTGGCACAGCGCCCCGGCCTTTGACCGACCCCGCAAGTCCCGACGCTGACGAGGGAGGCTTGTTTGCGAAACCTTTGAAGCCGTCAGAACAGCACGCGCCGGTCGCTGCTACTACCAACTATCCCAGCTACACAAAGAAACCATACTACCCCGCTCCAGGGTCTACCACCAGCTCTTCTGGCTCCTCCTCGAACCAGTCCCACGGACGCCCAACACAGGATCCTGAGAGACTGAGGATGCCCAGCAGCGAGAGCAGCGTCAATCGCTTTGCCTCGACGGCGTCGACCTCGACAACCCGCGCGAGCCGGGGCTCTCCTCCGCCGCCCGAGACCCCGATTGTGGAACCCGGCGTCATCCCGGGCGGGGGCATCGAGGCCCGTTATGCCGCCTCGGGCATATCGGGTACGGCCACCTTGACCAGCCTGCAAGCTCAGCACGCCCAGAGCGCTGCTGCTTCTCAGAGGCTGGCGCAATACGGCGGTGCTCCTCCCGGTCCGGCACGGCCTTGGACACCAACTGAGTCTCCTGACAACCAACCTCATGGTCCTCCTACCGTTTACCAGGGCGCCAACCCCGTCGCGAGTCCCACCCAGCCTACCTTCAGCCCGCCACCCCAACAAGCCGCGCAGTCCGACCAGCCGGCCCTGCAAGTCAGCGTCCTCGAGCAAGACTTCCAGCGACTTGGCCACAATGACCCCCCGCCAGCATACTCCAGTGTCATCCCGGGTCGCAACAACGCATACCCTGCCGAGAAGCAACGCCCCCAGCCGACGAGCACAAACTCAACACCAGCGCCCTCATCGAGCGCGGCGCAGTCTCCTCCTAAGAAGCCCGCCAGTGTTGGCCCTCAAGCAGCTGGCCTAGCCTCACCCGCATTGCAGCACCCTGGCCATCCTGCCTTTGCCAACGACCCGAGACCTCTCGACCAGCAACCTCAACAGCTTCAGCAACAGCAGCAAGCACAGCAGCAACAGCCCCAACAGCAGGCCCAGGTTCAACAACTACAGAATGGCCAGCATGTCCAAGTACAGACACCAGTGACTCCCGGCTTCCAGGGAGGAGCGGGCCCGAGCTCGCCGCCACCCCTTCCCGAGGGCTGGATCGCGCATCTCGACCAGAACTCTGGCCAGTATTACTACATCCATCTCGCGAGCCAGGCTACGCAATGGGAGTTCCCTAAGGGTCCCAACCCGATCCACCATGAGTCGGCCCCGCTGTCGCCCACAGCTTCTACATACGGCAATCCCCTGGCCTCTCCCATGTTTGGCAAGCAGCCCATGGCGTCACCCATGTTCTCGCCGCAGACGCCAGGATATGCCGAGAGCATTATGAGCGTTGCTGCTTCTCAGACGCCATCAGCTGCCGGTTTTTCCGGCCCTCCTCCCAGCGCTGGAGTGGACATGTTCAAGATCCAGCCAACGAACGGCGTGTACTTCGGACCTTACCTGCGTTACTGCAACATGGATATTGAGCGTGGCTTGTGGCTGGGAAGCATTCTTATCGTCACTGATGCGCCACAACCACCCACGATCCACCTACATCTGAGCGCAGACCTCTCGCCGAACCCACGACAGTTGCAGCCGCATAACATCTTCACCCACCAGCGATGGTCGTTCTACAAATACACGGTTGAGCTGCCCATGGGCGAGGGAGGTACCCAGAGATGGACATACGCCGTCACTTCCCACCTGGGTTGCACGCGGTATGAGTTCGTAGTTGCGGGTCGCTATGAGACGGGCTGGAGGTTTATTGCCCATTCGAATAACGACTTTGCCGCAACCACGAATCAGGCCGAGCGAGCAAAGCTTGGTGGTGTTGGTTTTATGTGGAAAGACGTCCTTCAAAAGAACATCGACTGCGGAGGCTTCCATGTCCAGCTGGGGCTGGGTGATCAGATCTACGGTGACAGGTTATGGAAGGAAGTACCATTGCTGAAGCAGTGGCTCGCCATGAGCGGCAAGGAGAACCGAAAGAAGGCGCCTTGGACCGCACGCCATGAGGAAGATGTCTCACACGCATATTTCCACTATTACACAAGTCACTTTGACCAGCCGTATCTGCGCGAGGCATTTGCCCAGATCCCCCACGTCCTCCAGGTCGACGACCACGATATGTAAGTTACTTCGTCTCGTTGCAGACCCGAGCACTAACCCCATTCAGCTTTGACGGCTATGGATCGTATCCCGCGTACATGCAGGAGTCCCAAATGTTTAAGAACGTTGGCCGCATTGCCATCGAGATGTACCTCCTTTTCCAGCACCACACGACGGTCGAAATTCTCCGCAACGTCAGCAACGACCTCGACTTGTTCACAATTACCGGTCAAGGCTGGCACTTTGTCAAGTACCTCGGCCCGGCCGTGGTAGTTGTCGGGCCTGACTGTCGGTCTGAGAGGAATCAGAGTCGTGTCATGGCAGGCCCGACATACCAAGGCATCTTTCCCAAGGTTGCCACATTACCTCCCAGCGTTCAGCACTGTATCTGGCTGGTGTCTGTTCCTCTTGTGTATCCGCGCTTGGATGCAGTCGAGAGTCTGGCCACGGCTGTCACAACTGGCAAGAAGGTCGTCAACTCTGGCTACAACGTTCTAGGCAAGGTGACGAGCTCCGTAGCCGGGATTGTTGGCGGAAAGGACGTCGTCGCATCTGGTTTCACACAGGTGAAGAAGGCTGTCGGAAAGGGCGGTCTCATGGGCAGTGTGCTGAACCAGTTTGGCGAGATCGATCTCGCTGAGGTGCTCAAGGATATGTGGACACACGAGACCAAAGACCTCGAGAGAACCTACTTCATCCGAACATTGCAAGGCATTGCTCAACAGAAGGGCGTACGCATGACTTTCCTGTCTGGAGGTAAGCAACCCTTGTCTTACTTCATGTGAATGACAACTAACGCCCATCAGACGTCAGCTGCGCCGGCGCCGGCCTAGTTCACGACCCTTCACACCCAAGCGATCACAAGACAATGTATCAGGTCATCACCTCGCCCATTGTCGCTCAGCCCGCGCAGAACTACATTCTCAAGCTGCTACACAACCAAAAGTCTCTCTACGTGCCGCAGAACGGCCACAAGTCCACGCACGAGGTGACCGACACCAAGGAGGACATGATGGAGATCTTCCACACCGACGCCTCCGGATCCCCTCGCGAGCTGAAGAAACTCATGGGCCGGCGCAACTACATTGCTTGCGTGGCGTACGACCCTGAGGTCGTGGCGGCGTCGAATTTCTCCTCGGCCGGCTCTGTCATCAATGGAGGACAGCAGGGGCTTAACAAGCTGAGTCTGGCGATCGACTTCGTCGTCCAGGGCGATGGAGCCTTCACGGCGCCGACGAAGTACGGACCGGTCATCGTGCCGCACTTGGAGTTTGGGCGGTAGAGGAACGTGGATGCGGACTCAAGTTGAGGTTTCGGAGAGGATTAAGGTCTGGGAGGGATGACTGGATTGCGCCATGTTGATGTTTTGTCTTCTTCAGTTGGCGCCGAGGTGTCCGGATCCATGTTTGGTTGAGTCCCTGTTTTGTGATGGTCGTTTTGAGCTTTCTGGATGAGATTCTTCATAGCATTAAGCGAGTTAATATTTTCTTCCCAGGCTTCCTGTATTGGCTGAACTACCTGTGAGGTTGAGGGGTGTCCTCGGTAACATCGCGTCAAGATTCTGCCTGGGTTCAACACTGAAGCGTGGTGGAGATGAAAAGGCGACGTCGGCAATCATGTAGAACAGGGACCCGAGCCCTACGTCAAAATCGACGTCGGCGATTGATACCGTGTCGGGAGCTGTCGACTCATGCATTCCGAATATCTGTCATGAACGCTGGGCAGTCATGTTTCGCTTCGCAGACTGACACCCGGAATCCTTCGAGGCATAGTCTCCTCTATCGCTACTGGTCGGTGCGGAGACGGATGACCTTTGGCCCAACCGCACACCATGCGGTTGCAATTCCATAGTGTCGAAGATGGTGGCATCGACGTGTCCTTTCGTTTGATTCTGAGCCTTTTGATAAAGGACCGTCAATCCCGTTTTCGCTTGGTTCGGGTCGTCTGATGTCGAGCCTCACTCACGACAACAGAGCACGCATTGAGCAACTCATCATCCATCAGTACCTAGGGACACATTACCTCTTGTCCTAATATTCATACAACCTGACCTCATTTTGTGAAATCACAACTTCTGTTCCATTTCGCCACGCTATCCACGATGCGGGTCATTGCCAGCTGTCTAGCCTTCCTGGCACTCTTCGCGAGCGCCGCCTGGGGTTGCGAGTTCGTGGATGGCCTGATGGTCCCTGGCGTTGCGTTTGCCTTGAACCCAGACTATGGGTGAGTGCACATCAGCATGAAGAGTCTTGCTGTCAGACTGAATCGCGGTTTCGAAACATAGCACCGCAACCGTCTACTTCTCCAACAACACCTTCACCAAAGTAGCCCGGATCGAGGACGCCATGAAATGCATCGGCCTCCGCCAGGTCTTCCCAACAACCGACGCGGCCATCTCCGCCGTCGACGTCAACAAGTTCAAAGTATGGCCTAAACCGGCCGCGCACGCCCTTCTGGCGGTGGACTACAGCACCCACGGCCTCGACGTCGCGCTGCTCTCCAGCGACGACGGTCTGAAGTCCATCATGCGGAAATCCTACCTCACGCGCCTGGGCGCCGCTCATCAGGCAGAAGAGGGCCATTTCGAGGCGGTGAAGAGCGTGCTCGCGGAGATTTCGAAGCCGCCTTTCGAGAAGAATGGGTATGGAGAGAAGGCCCCTGATGAGATTCGGCATCTTGTTCTTCATGGTGATGCTGTGGGGGACTCTGGGTTTCTGAATGGGCTGAGGGATGTGCTTGGGGATTCGTTGGTGGATGATGCGCATGCTGTTGAGCCTGAGATTGCGGGCGCCGCGGGCTTGGCGATGTTTTCCCACTTTGAGCTTCAGATGAAGTACCCTGAGAAGAAGCCTGCTTTTGGATGTCGTTGGCGGTCGGGGCTTCACGGGAGGAATGCTCGGGAATTGTGAGGGCATTGCAGGGGACAGACTTTCGACTGATGGGATATATGGTCTGCTCATGAGCAGATCACTTGTCGAGATGACTTAGATGACCTTGTCCTTCATGTTACGAATGAAGCGCACCCTGGAATGATTCTCGCTGATGGATATTCGTATGCACGTGGCACGACCGTTTGAGGAAAGTGCTCAGAAGCCTTGAAGAGAGTATGGGTTGCCAAATCTGGAAGAGGAGGAGGTAAACGCTCTCTCTGATATGCCACGGTGAGGTTTCTTTCGGAAGCCTAACGATCGTGGGAGCTCAAGACAGTTTCTTAAAACGAGCTGGACAAGGAAGTGGGCTCTACCTGCATGCATACTGGCACAAAAATGAAAGTATTCCTGCAAAAGCGTTACCGGGAGAGAGGAAGTGTGTTGCAAAAACCTTGCCAACACAACTTGCACATCTCTCTCATCGGACACCACCTCTCTGAAGGTCCGCAAGTGCCAATGACACATACGTTTGCTTCACCATGCTCATGAAACACCATGCTCATGAAAATGCTCGTCAATTCTATATCCCTGCACTGCCCGAAACCTCTCTCTCCATCCCTCCCGGTCCAGCAACAGACCCCTTCCGCCTCAACCCCCCAGCCTTGAACCTCCTCACCTTCTGATAAGACCTATCCAGCTCATTCTCAACAGCGCAGCGTATCCGCAGCGCCGCAACAGCAGGCCAAACACTGCGCTCTCCCCTCAAGATCCAATAATCCAACGTCTCCCTCGTCGGCGTCTCAAGAAGCCTCACAAAATCCCCCGCCGTAACCTCAGGCACAAGCGTCAGGGCAGCACCAGGGACGCGCTCGTCGACGAGGAAGCGACGGATACTAGCCGGCAACATCTGCAGCGTGTCGAGCTGGCGCAGGCGGTGGCGGAGCTCGAGGCCGACCATGCGGACGAGGAAGGCCGTGACGGACGTGGTGGTCTTGCTGCGCGTCTCGAGGAGTGAGGGGCCGTGCATGTCGCTTTGGAGGAAGGGAATCAGGTAGGGGCGGGCTTGGGAGACGATGAAGTGGTTGACGTTGAAGAGCTCTGCGATGCGGAGGAGGGGAGATTCGCGCTCCGTGTAAGAGACGTGCGTCCAGTGGCGGAAGTCGATCGTGTTGGCCGGGGCCCAGGGGACGATGTTGCCTTGGGCGTCTTTGCAGAGGACGGTTGTCTCGCGGTGGCCGTACAGGCTTGCTGAGGAGGCGTTGGATGCTACGGCGGCTGTCCAGATGAGCTGTTATGCGTCAGTGAGCTATATCCTGGACGTGATGAGAATTGGTGTTGACATACCACATTGGGTGCTGTGAGGTAGTTGAGCAGTGTCGGGACTCCCCCTTGACCTGCCGTAGCCACCGTTATGTTCAATACCCTCTTACTGCGGTTGTAGGCCTCTTCAAACGTCAAGTCCCCGACATTCGCCCTCACACAGTCCTCGAGGACCTTGACATCGAGGAAATATCCCTCCTTCCAAAACCGCTTTCCCCTGCGCAACAACGTCTGCCACCTAGAAGCAAAAGACTGCTTCGTGACAACACCATTTTCCGCCTTGGCCTTGCCGGAAAAGGCCGACAAATCGATGCCATCTCCCTTGAGCACAGCCGGCAGCTCCTCCTCGGAATGGATAGCCACCAGCGCGGCAATAAGAGCACCAGTCGCCGTACCGGTGATGATCCGCGGCAGCAGACCCCGCAGAAACAGCGCCTTGGCAACACCCAGGTGACACAGACCAAAGATAGCACCGCCCTGGAAGACAAGCGTGCTCCGACCGAAAGCCTGCCGTGTATCATGTATAAAATCAAGCTTTGTCTGGTTCGTCAACGTCGCAGCCGCGGCCCCGGCCACGGTAGCAGTAGCCGGACGTCCCCCGTCCTTCTTCGGCGACAGACCGCTTCGCAAAGGCGACTCAGGAGCAGGCGGCGTAGTCGGCAGAGCCGTCACATCATCTACGGCCTCGGCGACGTGCGTGACGTACTCCTCGATGAGATACTTCGTCCCCGCGAACGAGCGGTTGAAGAGTTTCGGGGAGCTGATGTTGCCGAGGTTGCGGACGAGGCCTGAGCGCAGGAGGTTGACGAGGTGGTTGACGTCCGCGTCCTCGTTTGCCTCTATGAAGGAGTTGAGGCGTTCGTTTATGAGGCGGTAGTCGTAGTATTTTGACGTCGGGTTATTGCGCCAGAGGTCGAGGCCGAGGAGGTTGTCAAGGTGGAGGGCGGCCTCTTCCCAGTCCTCGAAGGCTTCGGCGTTTCGGAGGAGGTCTAGCCATAGCTCGACGGGACTCTTGCGCGTGTACCATTCTTTGAGTTTCTGCGGAGCATGATGTGTTAGAAATCGCCATCGTGATGGCAGGTGGGCAAACAAGGCTAGGGAGAGGAAGGCTGCATACCCTGTGCCAGAATCGCACAACGTCGAACACCAACGCAAGGACTACCCCCATGATGGCGTGGCAAGTGTGCTGTCGACCATCTGATAAGATCGACTAGGGGTCACGACAGTTGTGCGAGGGATGCAAGATAGAGGAGGGGAACATGGCCGTGAGGAGCCGAGGATGCGTGAGGTGGCCTGTCGTGGGTGCCGCATCATTCCAAGGCTGTTGACGATCCCAGGCGTACCTCCTTAGCCATAGCCTGGGCCTAGGGGAAGGCCCCCCCCCCCCCCCCCCCACTGCCCCGCTTTAGCTGCTGAGCTTCCCCAGCTCAGGACACTGCCGGCATGTGATTGTGCTTGATTTTGCATCTTCAAGCTCTCCAGTGATCTCGATGTCATTAACGACTCCATTTTGTGCTGGTCGACTTGGTGTAATTGCAACATTCGTCAAATTGATGCGCTTATGAGCGTGAATATTTTTCTGGGCGTCCATTCCATAGCTCATCGAACTTCGAGACGATGGAAAGCCCAGCTGAATGCTGCTGAAACCATGAGAACACCCCAGCCCTTTGCCTTTGCCCTTCCCGTGCTGTACACTGTACAATGCATGCTTGCCATGCTTAGTCTTCGTCCTCGTCCTCATCATCGATCACTTGGCGGCGTCGCGCTCTGCCGGAAGCCTCGTGACCATCATCATCCGCATCCGCGGTGCGCTGGCGCTTGCGGCGCGGCGCCTCTTCTTCCTCCTCCTCATCATCATCCAGGATCTCCTCTTCGTCCTCCTCAGCGCCCTCGCTAATGTCCTCGTCACTGCCAGCGATGAAGTCATCTTCGAGATCGTAGTCATCGCCCACACGCCTCGCGCCGGAAGGCAAGTCGTCGTCCGAGTCGTACTCGGGTTTCCGCCTCTTCTCCCTGGCACCGCCGCCCGCCCCGCGCTTGCGCCCAGAACCACCCCTGCGCCCGCCCTCCAGATCGCCAATCGAAAGGCCACCCGCACCGCGGCCGTACCGCTGTGGCCCGTCCATCTTGGCGGCCGCCGTCTCGCGACGCCTCTGCGCCTTCATGCGCTCCTTCTCCGCCAGCTCGGCCTGCTTGATCTGCAGCATCGGGTCCTTGGTCGTCTTGATGATCATGTCGCCCTCGTGCATGCCGCGCGACGCCGCCGCCATGCGCTCCGCCAGCTTGGCCAGCGCGTCGTCCTCCATCGCCTTGCCCGGTCGCACCGTGTACTGCTCTGATACGTGCCCGACCATCATATAGTGGTTACTGCTCAGGTTGGGCGCCGCCGCGTAGTAGTGCGCGTCCTGCACCTCCTTGTACGGCGTGCCTGCCGCCGGCGCCAGCGTCTTGGTGTGGATCTCAAAATGTTCGTCGCCCACGGAGACGGTCAGCGATCCGTCGTTCCATCGGTGGATGAGGGCGTTGCTCTGGAGCTGGCCCGTCGCGCGGTCCTTGCGCACGCGGACCTCGGCCTTGGGGTTGTCGGCTTTCGCGTTCTGGACGTCGCGGTCCGTCGGCTCGAATGTGTCGCGGTCGTACAGTTCTGGGAGGACCGAAATGAACTTTGGGACGCGGAACGATGAGAGCTGCGACTAGTCAGTGTCTTGCGGAACTCACCCACGGCAAAAAAAAAAGGGGGGGACCACGAACCTGTCCGTTCTTGGGCTGCGGGATACGATGGCGGGAGACTTGGGAGTCCTCTACGACAAAGTTCTGGGTGGAGTGGTAGTGATCATCGTCCTGGTCATCTACGTCGGCGCGCCTCGCGGGGGTCTCGTCGTCGTCAGAGTTGAGCTCCCTGTCGCTAGCCGGGAGGATATCGTTGTCGTCGGAGTCGCCGAACAGGTCATCAGCGCCTTCCTCGGGGATCTCAGGGATCTCAGCAAGATCTTCTGAGTCGGACATGATTGGGATGGTAATTATATGGAGGGGCTTTCGTGTACAGTCTCGTCGATTGAGACTTTCGGAGATGAGAAAAAGGTCGCTAACAGATGCAGTCGCGTTTGCAAGAGGTCGCAAGAAGCGAGGTCAGAGCTGGAGGTGCAAGGGAAGAAAGCGCGAGGCTAGTTGGCGTCGTCTTGATTGGTGTCAATGGAATTCGAGCTCCAAAAACTCCTGAGCACGAGCCATGTGAGGCTGCACGAGCCACATTTGGGAGACCAAGTAAGGTATTGAGCCATCATGCAATTGCGTAGCATGGCAGTGCATGGACTGGCTGCCAACCAAAATTTCTATTGTTATCTGGTCTTTCCATTTTATTGTTGGCATATCAAATCTATTCAGTGGCTATACTTCTACCCCCAGCACCAAGCATCATGATTTTGGTACGTACCGACTCTGAGCCACACCAATGTGGCTACGACGAATGGTACGTGCACACGGCTTCTCGCTTGCTTATACAAACACGGTTTAGCGCAAGTCGCCGCTCCCTCTCTTGTTTGGAGTGACACAAGCCAAGTTCAACCTCACCTCAGGTTCCTCTATCACCCCTTTTCCACATATACCACACCCCCGCGAGACACGTGCGCCGACTTGGAGACTTCCTTGACGATACGAAGGACTCGGAAGCAACTCAAAATCAAATTCGAGGACCGTCCCGGCTCTTTCTGCCCGCCCCCAGCGCCACTTGCGGCATATTCGACCCTGGTTGTGCCGTACCTCGGGCTCTTTTGGATACTTTGCCCCTCGGTAGCTGCTTGCTAGCTTCGCGGTGCCGGCCTCATCACCATGTCGAACCTCTTTTCCGGAATGTGAGTACAGATTATTTTTTCTTTGTTCTATCTTTGGCTCTCCAAGCTTCTAAATGTTTTGAGGAGAGTTGTAAACTCCCTCACATTGCAGAGGTATGAGCGTTGGTGGGGATTGTTGGGCCTCAAGCGATTTGTTCGCCCAGTTGTTAGTGCGCTGGGTGGAAGTAGGGTCGCATTGAAGCTATACAATGTCGCAAAAGGATGACACGATTCTGAAGTCTAGCGGCTTCCCTACCATGTTATCGGCCATGAGTGTGCGCCCGCGCTACGTGTCATATGGTCCTCGCCCTGGCCGAGTTTGACCCAGTTCATGATGCGTCGTCGGCACTATCTCATCATCAGTTGGCTCACTTTCATGGCGAGTTCTACAACGAGTCGTCAGTTGCATGACTAGCATCGCACATGTCGCCTTCTACACATTCTGTCACCGTTTCAGAACCTGTTGCGAGACTGAGGAAATACGCCTGCTCCCCGAATCATATTGTTCTTAACCACACCACATTTCGATTGAGGTGACGGTGCCCAAGCAAGTGGGTTGGGATCTGATTACCCCTCACCAGCGTTCGGCTCTTTTCAGACGATCGGTCAAAGGCGGCATCGAGTCAACTTCGAAGTCTCAAGCGGTAATCAATGAGTCGCCGCTGTTGTCCGACAATTGCTGAAAACGAGCCGTACGCCCGCACATGGTGTCAGAGAGAGAAGACATGACCACGCAATTCGCAGTGATGCGGTGTAAGACGCCGCCGATATCTACAGCATGCATGCTACGATGCGTCAGTCGGGCATGCACATGTTTTTTTGCCCGACTCGGATATGACTTAGTTACGACGAAGGAGTCAAGAAAGGGGTTCAACACGATCAAGGCCGCCGGTATGGGTGGCAAGCAACGGCAACCCAGAATTGTCATCCACCAACAACACAACATAGCGCCTTGTACCATTACTCGTTCCTGGATCCCGCTCTCAATGTCGGACTCAAAAGCCAGCGACGTCAGTTGGCACCATGAATACCATCATCATAAGGGGTTCTTTGGTCATCGCCATGGCCATCGGCGGCACCAATCCTCGCCGACGACTTAGGCCGCAACCTGCCCTCAGTCTATCCTTTGCCGCTTCGTCGATCCCAGCATCCACACAATTTATTCAGTCAAATGTCGACAACGACGCAACTTGCCAGGACTGCGACTTGCTGCACCAAAGTCGTGGTCCTCGACTTAATTGACAAAGCGGTGTTGTAGTTACAATACAAGCGACCCACGACCAACGTGAGCTGTCGTATCATAGACGGTCCGGACTGTAGGACAGCTGGAAGTCGGTTACTGAGCTCGGAGGGACCGCCATGGCTGCTTCAGCATTGTTTCTCAGCGTTCCCCTTTGCCAATTTCCTTCCTCTCAACTTTGATCTCCCCCTACCCTTGTCAGCTATTATCCAAACCTGGCCGAGGCCAAGATGGCTTTCTACCTACAGATAGCCGATGTTTCTTCCGTTTATGTTCCGTTGCTCTGGAACCCCTACGTCTTCTACTTGGGCCTTCGGAACCTCACTCAGACCCTCACTCGATCTACATAGGGCCGGAGCTAATCCATGGCCAAACAGCAACGCGCGTTTTCGCAGCGGCGGCGCATCCCAGAAACCCGGACCGCAGAACAGGAGCCCGACCTCCTCGAGCGCAGGGATCCCTCAATCGCCAACGACTTTGTCGCAGGGTAGCCAGTCCTCCTCCAGCTTGGCCCCGAAAGTCCCGCCCCTGCCTCCATCACCATCCTTCTCACAGAGTGTCGGACTGGACGACGCCGCCAAGGCCACGGCAACCGGCCAAGAAATTCTCGACTCGTACCAACTGCCCCGACCTCTACCCCTGTGGCTGAACTCAACCTACGCGAAGCACATTGTCAAGGGTAACTTCATGACGTTGAGTGCCCGGCCTAAGACCGTGGAACAGGGAGAATGGATTGCGCATCAAGGTACGGCTTCTGACGAGGACATGACAATCTTAGGCTTGCTTGTTAACCGACACAGTTGTCGAGCACTACCGCAACCTGTGGAACTTTGTCCGAGTCATCCACGAGAAGGAGGATGACGGGACGGCTGTCTGCGACGCTACCTCGTGCCCTCGCATGTCAGCCGGAGCGTAAGTTGCGCTTGGAGGCTTGTTCCCTTCCCACTCCTGACAGCATACAGCAACCACTCCTTCACCTGGCTCAACAGCCGCCGCGAACCCGTCGAACTTCCCGCCCACGAGTACATGACCCTCATGCAGCGCTGGATCTCCGGCAAGATTGACGACCTCGCCATCTTCCCCACGGACCCCTCGGGCGTCTCCTTCGCGCACAACCCCTCCATCACGACGACGCCGCTGTCCCAGCTTTCCAGCCCTGGCGGCGAGCCCGACTGGATCGGCAAGCGCTCGGGCTTCCCCAAGAACTTCATCGACGTCTGCCAGACCATCTTCCGCCAGATGTTCCGCGTCTATGCCCACCTCTACTGGGCCCACTTCACGGATCCCTTCTACCACATCAACCTCGAGAAGCAGCTCAACAGCTGCTTCAGCCACTTTGTGCTTACGGCCACGGCCCTCGACCTGCTCAAGCCTCACGAGCTCGAGCCCATGCAGCCCCTCATCGACATGTGGGCCGCCAACGGCACGTTCCCGCCCGAGAGCAAGGCGTACGAGTACGCGAACGTCAAGGCTGGCGAGAGGCTGCTGCAGCTCGCTGGTGTGGTTTAGACGATTGCATTTGGGCCATGGGCGTAGCAAGGGGATGATATCTTTGAACAGATGAAACGGAGAAGACGGCCTTCCCATGATGATGACGCGGATGTTGGTCTCGTGCATTAGGTGTTTTGTGCGGCCCGTCTTAGACTGCGTCTTAGACTTTTCTGTTGCCGTCTAGCTAAGTCCGATACAATTCTGAACCTGCAGTTTGTCTTCATGAATCGCTTATTTGAAGTCCGACACGAATGGGCTACGCCGGTGACGGGCTTGGCTTTTGGCCCTCTGTCGCGTCATGTGAATCGACCATCACGAACCTATCGAAGTTTCTGTTGAATGCCTTCTTGTATAAGGTACTCCCCTGATGCAGCTCGCCCGGTCCAGTGGCCCAGGACAGCTATCGGCAGGAAGAGCAAGAAGCAGAACGACGACAGACTGAAGTCCAAATATTGCAGCACGTGTTTTGCTCATCGGCCTGCAATTCCATTCGTTCAGCCCACCTAAAAAATGGTGATATCTCGTCTTGAAGCTTCATACCAGCACCATCCGCGTTGTCAGTGGTCAGGACAGTCACCATTTTCGAGAGGCTGAAACATGTTGGCAACCTCTATGAGCCCAGCGATGAGTGCTTCTGCCTTTCGAAAACGGGCTCGCCGTCGAGCAATTTCACTAAGGTTGCCTGCTAATTCCCGTAATCTACCTAGACACATTCCGGCGCTGACGCTCAGAAACAAGCCTGTAGGAGAAGGAGGTTCAATTGTCTTGACGGGTGATATCCCATTTTGGCTGCCCAACCGCCATCAGCTGTCCACATCGATCAAGCCTTCCCTGAAGCTGTCTACTGTAGAAGCCCGCCTCGTCCAAGGTCCAAGACGGCTTTCAATACTGATAGTCAAAAACAGGCTGATAGAAGACGGAGGTTCGGATCCTCAGCAGGTATTATTGACTTCTCGATACGTCGCATTCAAGGAATCTTGCCCAGTTTAGGCATTGGACTCTTTGCCCCCATGCCCCTGACATCTGGCGTCGTATCTGGTTGCCATTAAAACCTTGCTCAAAAGTCTCCTGAGAAAGAGTTCAAAAGAAATGTGTAGATTCTGCCATGCGTGATCTATTGTCAGGTCATTGTACTGACACTCCGGTTGTCGTTGGGCCCGCTGGTTGGCCGCCACGATAACTGCGAGTGAGTAGAGCTCGACTTGAGGGCTCGACAGGACTCATCTGAACATTCACGTCGGCAGGATAGGGGTATTGTGTGGAGGCTGTAATGGAAGGGCGCATGGGAGGGTGGACTCAACACACACCCCTGACCATCTCGAGTCCAATTGCTCAGTTCCGTACAGTATTCACATCCCGTGCCTGGACAAGGCACAACAACATCACAACAACATTACAGGACTTGAACCTTTTAGCATCACACATCAAACCAGATACCAAATCTAAACAGGTCGCACAGAGGCCTCAAAGCAACACAAACACACGACCAACCTCTCACAAAAACCTCTATTTCACCGAGCCCAGCCCGACCATCTTCGAATCTCTCGAACAACCGCCCCGTTTGCAACGTACCATCCGCCGGCAGCTTCTCCACCCAGCCTCGCCGGACCAAACCTCCGTCCTCCCCATTCGCACCTCGCACCGCGCCCGAAATATCAATCACAAGACGCCGGCACGCTGCGTCAGCCGGCGTTGCGCGGCCATCTCGTGCGGGATATACGAGGCATGAAAGACGGCTTGAATAAGCGCCGCCTCGCCGCCTCACCTGAAGATCAGGGGTGGCGAGGACGGCGGGGCGCGGTGGACGCGTATACAGATCTGCTATGCAGCAAACGGAGGACGATCGCGACATCAAGGCCATGCGGAGAGGGGGTTGGTCTGGTTCCTCATGGCAGTGACACAAGGATTGAGGTAACGCTCGAGACGGCGAGAGGGAAACTCCCTTATCCAAGGAGCGTCAAGGCACGGGGGCCATCACGAGGGGGCAGGCAAATCTCCCCGGCGGCACCATGTCAGAAGGGCATGGCACTCGCGCTGCCTGCCCCCCTCCTCGGAAATCTCAAGAACCTGACACAGACCTGAGATGTTTGCTCGCTGTGACGGAGAACAAGCCCCCAACCCCCCAAACACTCGCGACGGGGGGGCAAACACCAAACTCCAAGAACCAAGAATCCGGAACAAGACCAGGGCCAGGGCGCCATCGCGACCCCAGCCTCAAGCCGGGTAGCTTCATCGTAAGGGAAAGAAAATACCCCGTCGATCCCGCGATCCAGCTGACGGTCCAGACCATTCGTGAATCTTCACCCGAGCTCCCAGGACAGCAACCCCAAGCACCCCAAGCAGCGATCCCGCGGACCTGCGCCCCGAGTCAGATCAGAGCTCTCCCGCCCTCGAGTCCCTGTCGTGACGCGCACTGTCGTACGAGAAGTGGATGCCAACATCGTGTCAAGCTTCTATTTTCCCACACCCTTCACACTCCCACCGCGTCAAGGAAAAACATGACCCCAACGCCAAAAGAAGATAGAAGAGAGGGGGGTTAGTGCCTCCCGTGTACCCAGCTGATGTACCACAGCAGAGGTTTCAGAAGCTTCGCACAGCGGCGCGACGAGTGGCTGAGGAAGCTGGCAGGCTCGGGAAACCAGAGAGCCTGCAAACGCCATCTGATCTTCTGCCCCGAAGCTGGTCCCTGGGCGTCCCTAGACACTGACGATAACTTCCCAGGCAGGCAGGGCCAAGAAACGCCGAATCGGGCAAGGCTGGCTGAGGGGCGCCGGGGACATCCCGTCTCCCGCGGGCTGGGGGTGGACGGTCTTCTTCACCGCCAACTTGGATCGGGCGTCTGCCGAGCAGCACAATGAGCGAAGGGTGAGGAAAAGTGGGACTGCAAAAGCAAATCTACCCAACCTGCTGGGCCGGGATAGATGAGTCAGAGGGAGATGGAGAAAATAAGGAAGTGTGGGCTGGGATTTTGAGGGTGTTCCCTTCTCCCACGATGGGAAATAGGGGCCAATAGACCATGATAGAGAGGAATCGCGGTGATGTCTGACCCTGTGGCGTACGATGAAGGATTGTCGCGCAAACCAGCAGTTGCCCTGACAAAGACGCTCAAACGAACAGGTACAGAGCGTGACAATGGAGTTCTGTCTGATGTTTCACCGTGCTCGCATCGCATGCGCAGTAGCATCATGTCGCTATCCGGGCCGCTAACAACACGCGGCGGACTACCACCTTGTGTTCCAAACTTGCCAAGGCAACAACAACCTGCTGACCTGCTGGCATTGAGAAGTAGGATCTTTCTCTTCTCTGAGCAAAAGGCTAGTCCCGCTGTCTCTGTTCATCGCCGCATAATCGCGCTCAGGTGAAAGTCGGTGACGGCAATGGATGACGGAGAGCAACATCGCTCAGGCTCATCGGAGCCGGTTTCCCCCGCCGTCTCGACTGTCTCTGTGCGAATGAAGTCGTCAAAAGCAAACGGGGATTCGTCGGACTTGGGGCTGAAACATGAGACGAGGGGCTTGGTGGTTCTTGTTGTGTGGGAAAAACAGGGTCTGAAGAAAGTCTTTGACGTCTGTCTTGCCAGTCGCGTCAAGACCGATGGATTGAGCGCCAGGCAAAGCCCAAAGCCCAGCAGGGGACCAAAGACCTGGATCCCCGGTCTCACCGCCAATCGCCGCCCCCTGTTGTATGGACGGGGAACTTACCAACCCATGGCGAAGAGCCCACCTCAGCCTTTGGTCCCAATCCTCTGGAGTGTGGCGGTGGAAGGCGCTGAGGTAAAGATGCTTCATTGATGTAGGGGTGCTGACCATGAGCCGAGACACGAAGAGAAAATTGAAAAACAGCCTCGGAGCAGCAATGCGTTCGGGGAGCCGGAGCATTAGGACGAAAAAGGGCATGACGCCAAGTTTTTTTTTGTTACTGGGTCAAAAAGCCCGTCATGTTAATGCAAACCTTCGTGAAAATGGTCGTCACACGCTCTCTGGCAAATTCTGGGGTCCAGCTTCCGCTTGACGTTCCAATCTCCGGGCGGGGACAGCGAAGGACGGAAAGGCTTCCAGACGTCCGGGGTGGAGTCCGGCATTGAAACAAAGGCCTCGGGATGCAACGGTGAACGAGGATGCTATTGCCGGAAAGACCGTTAGTAAGAAGCCAGGCACCTGACCAGGAGAGTCGCCCACAGAGGATACCGATGACTGACTGACCCCTTCAGCAATGCGATGTCTGGGCATCGCGATGCGTCTCAAGAATCGTCGCAAGTATGGCCCCTCAAATTCCCGTTTACCGTTGAAACGACCCGAGTGTCCGGAGGTTGAAATTGAGCTGGGAACCCATCGCTTGCAATGCCCGATTAAGGCTAGGGATCCTCACTGGGGGTCTGTTTTCGGGAAATGTTGACCTTGGGACCCCGACAAGAAGAAAAGAAAGAGGCGTCGCAGCCAGGGGTCAGGGGTTCAGCAAGACTTCGGATGCCCCGCCGGGATCAGCCTTGTCGAATATCAATTATCAAGTTTGCTTTGTCGAGACATGTTGCTTTCTTTTCAGCGATGGACCTTGCTCGCAGGGCAAACAAAGTTCGAATTCGACAGCCAAACCAGAGGGAGGCCAGAGCATCTCGACGGCTGAAAGCTTTGATGCTCGGCAACACGTGCGAAGAGCTGTCGGGGAGCGCTCCTCCAGTGGATAAGCAAGCCGACGATGCATGAATAATGACGCAAGACCAATCTCTCTAGTGACCAACGTTCCGGACATGGCGACGATGGTTTTGGTACTTTGGATTGCAAGGACGACTGGCTGGTTGGCTGGCTGACTGACTGACTTTGTTGCTATTAGGCCATGTTCAGACCACGCGTCCCCCAGAGACCAAACAACTTGACCGGTGATCGAGCGGGAGAAAGCAACAAAAGTCGCAACGGGCGGACATGGACGGGAGTTCTCCATCTCCAATTGATCCCGATCTCATGACGTCTGGTTGGGCAACAATGTTTTGGGTTTGAATCTGGATGAGCCGAGCAACCCGGCAGCCGAGCCTCGCGCGAGAGCATCGTTTTGACGGAGGTGCCCCCCCTCCCCCCCCGGACACATTGCCGCGTCTGGTCGTTCGAGCACCTGGCATAACAGGTCAAGTAAGGCTACGAATTCAGTACGTCGCAAACGGGTTGCTTCCGGCTGGCCTGCAGCCCGAATCGCTTGTCATCGAGGAGGGCGTGGCTGATGGAAAGGGCGCAATATGACCCGCGACAGTCGAATGAGGAAGAAGGCATCAGCTTGTAGATCTATGTACTCCGGAAGCAAATCAGAACAATGAAACACGGAATCTGCGAGACGTCAACGCCCAAGCGGCTGGGTTGGGACGAGACGGCCGTGATTGCGTCGTCGCGTGGGATGGCTTTGCTGAGTGGGCGTGGGTGGCTGGCGACTGCTCGGAGGTCCTGAGCATTCGGGGAGAGGGTGGGTGGATGTAGCAAAGCTCGCCCGCCTCACTTGAGTGATTGGTGCTAATGGCTTCGTCGTGAGGAGCCGGCGGAGCAGAAACGGGGCCTAGATTGCTGGGTCTTGGAGACCCTTCCCCCCTCGTTCGGCTTGGAGTCGAAATCTGCAAACAAACCAGCTGAAGTAGAGCTCCGGTTTGAGTGTGTCAGTACGTATGCTTAGCTGTTTCCTGGCTTCGTAGGGGCGGAGCGGGGGCGCATAATGATCAATCAGGAAGGGCCCGTCCTAATTCGGTCATGACATGAGATGGCAGGACGGCGCAAGGCGCACGGCGCACACCCAGGATTGTTAGAGTGTCCGTCACGTCTGGAGCCACCAGAAGCGGACGCGCCGTCTCGTGTTTGGCAGCGCGATCTGGCCCGAGCATCGTGTCGAGAGTAAGTTTGGAGGAATGACCGAGCCAGGTGGATTTCAGAACGACCGACAACAGGGCGACATGGCGTTTGGCAGGCTCGGATCAAAAACAAAGACCCGCGAGCGCATTGAACTCGAATTCGGACGCGTAGCGGAGGCGAGGCAGTGGCCACGAGTGGTGAGAGCTGGTTATGGGCCGGCCTATATGCGGCCATGAAGCACAGTGGAGAGAGGAGAGGGAGATGTCGGGCTGGTGAGTGGTGGCCGTGGGCTTCTTGCAGGTTTAGGGGGTTTTCCCGGTTGGGCAGCGACCAGCCACCGTCTTTTTCTGGACGAAAGGGTATTGGCGATTGTCGGTGAGATGGGCCGATGCGTATTGCCAGTTCGTCTCCAGTTGGCGATGGGGCGCTCGCTCGTCTGCTTCCTGGTTCTGGCGGTGTTGAAGAAGTTTGGCGATGCTTGGCTCACGTGGCTGTAGCGGTGATTGTGCTGTATGTGTGCTCTGTGCTCTGTAGACAGCCAGTAGTGGTAGCTGCCACGCGGGAGGAGGCGAGGCCTCTCTGCTAGCTCTCAGCGCATGGGATTGACCGCCTGTGCTTCTTCGCCAGCGTTCCGTATTCAGCATCCTGGGTCCTGTGTTCTGGACTATGTCAGTACCTTTAGTGTCAGCAAGGTCGGTCAGTGCCCAAGGTCAGTGACGAGCCTCGTCTGATGACCATGGTCATGACCGTGAGTCGCGGAAGAGAGTATGCGGTCTCTCATCACAGTCACAAACAAAACAACACGAGACAGATCTTGAGACCTTCCCCATGTGGATGATCCGGATGCCATGTCTGGCCAGTGAGGTCACCCATCCGTCGTCAGGCGAGGCAGACAGACGCCTGGAGCGCCGTCAGGGCAGGGCAAAAGGGATGATTGCGAGGCGCGGGGGTCAGGAGAGACAGTGGCTGATGTGATCGAGCGATGGATGCTATTGCTTGGGTTCCAGCAGGGCAGGATAGGTCAGGACAGGGCAAAAGACAGTCAGGTAGCAACATTGACAAAGGGCCATCGATGCCCAACCTAACTGTAGCCTTGGGCGTGAGAGACCTGCGTAGGCAGCAAGAGAAAGAGAGAATCAGCCAAAGACAGGGCAGTTTAAGGGCAGGTTGAGGAGTGCCACTGGGGCCAGTCACAGTCACGGGATGAACGCTATGCCCTAACAGGAAGGGGCTCAACCCTGTGCGAACATACTCGGCTAAGGATTCAGCACAACCACAGGGTCGGACAATTGCTTTTCCCACACCAATAAACCCAATGGGGGCTGTCGAGGTGGAGGCATCATGGAAGCTTCGTCCTTCACCGTCTCTTCCTCTTCCTTGCTCACCAACGTCTATCTCAGCTTCTATTCGTCGCCGTCATCGCTCACCCGCTGCCATTCGTCTTCGATCGATCTCATCCCAACCAGCCCCCTTCCCGCTTTGGCAGCAGCGTCTTGGCCCGTTTCTATTTTCTCCCTGGGAGCCCTGGACCTGGACCGAGTTGGAGCCGGGAGCTGATTGATGCCTACCTACTCTGCTACCTCACTGAAGCTGGCAGTTGGAGCCCTGTTCTCCGGTACATTCGCCATTCGCTTCTTGCCGGCAATGGGGCATTGGGTCCCTGTCGCCCATCCTGTCATCCCATCCCATCCCCGTTTGTTGCGCAGGGATGCCCAGACAGAGAAGACGAGACACAGGAGACAGACAGGTCCATCATCATGGTCCTTTGTGACCTCATTCGCCCCGGGCGCCATCTCGTTGCCCAGTGACTCTTCCCATGGACTGGATTGCCGCGTCAGGCACCATGAAGAGACCCGTCGGAGCCCATTAGTTCTCTCGCTCTACATTATCGACAGCTCAAGCGTCTGTCTCGCCCAAGGAACGGCCGGAGCATCTACACCTACGCCCCCCGCTGGGTATTACTGTGCTGGCATCATCAACCAACATCTCTAGGAACCAAGATACTGAGGCTTGGACTAGGGACAATGGGCTGGACATCAGACAGGCTCTGATGCGATGCGATGGGCAGAACAGAAGAGAGGGGTGCCGCGAGCGAGAGCTTCTGCGCCCACCCTCCACAAACGACCATCCATCCACACCAAGATCAAGACGGGCCCATGGCCATGGCCCATCCCGGGACCGTCTTTCGTTCGCTCAATACTCCTACCCCACTGCCGACAAGGTCCTTGGCTTGGCCGGCCTGACCTGACCTCCACTGACGAGAATCCATCTCCATCCACGGGGCGCCGGCCCACGGCCCTTGGGGGTGGATGGCATGGTGGAGGGGTGGGTGAGTGTTTGAGTCTTGTTCTCCCACGAAGTATCTTCCTCTCCATCGCACCCTGGACCGCCGCCTTTTGCACCTACAGTACATAACCTTACCCTCACCCACCCTCTCGCGGCCCATGCCATGCCACCACAAGATCACACACCAACATTACCATTCATACTCACGGACAGGACTGGACGATACAGTACCTTTCCTCTTCTCCGGCTCGCGCTTCCTCCATCTCACGAGGAGCCACCAACATCAGTCACCAACACGACTGACTTGTTTATTATTGTTCCATCACCTCTTCTGCCCTTCTCTTTGCGGCCGGACTCTTCGTCTTATCTCATCTAGACTCGTCCTTCCCCATTTTCTAGTGCTTGACATCACAGCACAACATCTCGAACGAAGCGCGACACTACCAACAAGTTGTATCACGCGAACCCCGACCACTTGTGAGTCTGCCCGTTTCCCGGTACCTTTTCCCGCCTCCTACTGTTCAACGCACCACCGCCCTTAAATCTTTCCGGTCTTCCATTGCTCCCGCTCAACCCGCTCCCCGTCCCATCTCATCATCCCCCTCCCACCTCACATTCGCAATTCACAGCAACATTTATGATTCCCGTCTGCTTCGTCAATTCACAAACCACCCCTCCCCCCTCTGCGACACATTCTCCGTTCAAGCTCTCTGCGATTTTTCCCCAGTTGCCAACATCAGAGGAGTGCGCGTACCCGTGGGAGCTGATCCTTCATCCCACAATCCCCTCGTTCACAAGCTGTGGGCCCAACGCTGCATCTCACTCACCCTCCCAAAAATAACCCAACCACCCAAGACGCTCTCGCTCCTCCGTCGAATCCACCCTCACCGCCATCGCCAACTGACACGATCCATGAATAGAGGGTTTCTCACGCACGCACAACACACAAAATCACAGACTGCGCCGCCGTTCACGCTGCAGCGCAAACAACCACAGTGAACTGCAATGGTATCAGCCTTTTCCATGCAGACCTACTACAG
This sequence comes from Verticillium nubilum, assembly GCA_002851675.1. Classification (NCBI taxonomy): domain Eukaryota; kingdom Fungi; phylum Ascomycota; class Sordariomycetes; order Glomerellales; family Plectosphaerellaceae; genus Verticillium; species Verticillium nubilum. Next base: position 59,799 of record NMXI01000031.1, on the reverse strand, counting down.
ACCCAACCCCTTGACTGTCGACACAAATCATGCTCAGAAGTACTTCGAGGAGGAGGACCACAGCATCTTAGACGAAAACATCCTCGACCACAGCGGGCTCGACTCTGGCCTTGAGATGTCGCCTCCCATGGCTAACAGCCGCCGCGAATCCTTTGCCGTCGGCTCTTCGCTCTTCTCGCCCAAGACGGAGGACTGGCAGTCGGTTGACATGCAATCTGTGCCCTCGAACAACCCCTTCATCGAGCCGCAGCACAGCAGCAACCCGTTCATGCGAGTCGACCACCCTCAGCCCTCGCCCTTCGCCCCCCAAGGCAACGCCTGGTCTCTCGGAAACACCTCCGGCTCGTGCACGCCTCTTCAACAGTTCGACGGCATGCCTAATGACTACGACACCACCTCGGTCTTCCACCGCTCCATGCAGGGCCAGACGCCGTTCAGCAACCCAACGGGCCAAGTCAACCTGTTCTCCTCCATCGGCTCGGGCAACCAGTCCATCCCCACCTCACCGCAGAAGGGTTGGATCGGCCAGAACGAGTCCATGGCCAAGAAGATGCGCACCGGCAGCCCCGGCATCCGCTCCCATAATGAGCTCCGCAGGGGCGACGGCATCAGGAAAAAGAACGCCCGCTTCGAGATCCCGGCCGAGCGCAACCTGAACAACATTGACCAGCTCATCGCGCAATCGACAGACGAGCAAGAGATCAAGGAACTGAAGCAGCAAAAGCGCCTGCTGCGCAACCGCCAAGCAGCGTAAGTCTGCACCCCTTCATCCATCAGCCGCCACTCACTTACATGACGTACAGCCTTGACTCCCGCCAACGTAAGAAGCAGCACACGGAGCGTCTTGAGGACGAGAAGAAACAGTACACCACCATCCTCACCGACATGGAAGAAGAGATTGTCGACCTCAAGGCCAAGATGGAACAGCTCCTACGGGAGAAGCAGTCTTACCAGGAGTACATCGAATCGCTCACCATGGAGAAGGAAGAGATGATCCGGTCTCATACCATCGAGACGGGCGAGCTTCGCAAGAAGGTCAGTGTTCTGACCGACCATGTGCAGAGGCTCGAGGGTGCTGCCATGTCGTCCGCCGTTCCAGGCCCTCAGGGCTTCAACACTGGCTACGATGACATGGACGGCATGTCCATGCATGGCCCCTGGGACAACGTTGGCTTCCTTGGCGACTACACTATCGAGCCCGAAGTCAAGCAGGAGCTCCAGATGGCACCGCCACCCAAGAAACCTGAGATCAGCTTCCCAGCAGATGTCGAGAAGCAGTCCTCCCAGGGCGGCATTCTCTTCATGCTCTTCCTTGTGGGTGCCTTCGTCCTCTCAAATCGGTCCGCGCCCAGCATTCCTCGCGTGTCCGACGACGTCCGGGCCGAGGCAGCTACGCTCCTTGAGAACGTATTCAAGGATGCCGGCCTCGATGAATCTACCAACACGATGCACGCTGGTGCTCCTCAACCTTCCGGCGCCAACTGGGTTAACGACCAGGCAATGGGGATGGCCGGCTCCGGTCTCAACGGAATGGCGCCCTCGATGCTCGGTCAGCTCGGCGACACCCTGACTCAGCCCAATAACGAGCAGACCAACGAGCAAATCTTCTCCATGTCGGCAGCACAGTACAACGGCGTGCACTCGCAGGACTTTATGCACAATGTCCCCGAGCGCTCCACGAGCCAGGGCCGTCGCAACCTGGCTGAGGCCCTCTCCTCGATGCGCAACAACAACAAACAGTCAGTTGCCGAGGTATACACCCGATCCCTGCTATGGGATCAAATTCCCACGGAGGTGGTCAAGAATTTCGCGAAAATGGTGGCAGAGTGCAACAACGCTCAGCAGAACGAACGGCAGCAATGCATGGACGCGAGTGCCTGATGAATTCAACGGCCCTTGACGACTTGAAGAGCTAAAACGGAGAAACGACCGGCTGATGACGACCTCTCAAGCTGACGACGACGACATCTAACGAGTCCCCAACTTCCTTAACGACGATGATGATTGCTTCCTTTATTACCCTTTTTGCCTACCCCGACTGAATCGACGATACAATCAACGCCGCTCCCGCGCAACCCAGATACTGTTGCTCACGCATCAAACGGACTTCCTTGCCTTTTGGACAAAGCCTTATGCTTGAGTTCCCTCTTCTTCTGGCATGATGCCAGCCTTCTTCACACCCCTTCAAACTCCCCCCTTTTTTCACTTTTTTTCCTCTTTTTTATGTCCCGGGCTACGAAGCGAGCGAGCGAGCATTCTGATTTAACGAGTCCTTGGTTACCTTCGATTTGTTTCATATATCAAGTCTGGTATCTACTGCTCTGGCGGAGCACTGACGGATGGAGAAGAGCTTGGGCGGCCCCAACTGCGGGCGGACGCCCCTTTTCCCTTTGTCAACGGGGGTTTTCCTTTTTTCTTGTACACTGTTGGACCGGTCGGTGGCATGGAGGTAAACGGTCACGGAGAGGCTGAGAGCTGGTCTCAGGGACGTGCATCTCATGGACGCGACGGGGCTGGACATACGGGGTACGGGACGGACAGGTTTGGGCGGATGGATGGGAAGGGACTTTGGGCATTTGCAAATTGGCGAGGCGGGAGATCACACTCGCACAGCTGGAGCAGAAGGATGAGAAACTGGGACTGGGACTGGATCTGATGACGACGTGATGGGGGGCACACGAGGAACGGATTTATTGATGAATGAATACCACGATGTCCGTGTCTGGACGATGCTACATACAGCAAGCTGCTCCTGGTTCTCCTGTGACTTCGCCAGCGATGATGCCTCGGATGAGAGTTTACGCTGATCATCTGTGGCACGAGGCCTCCACACTAGGCCTTGATACCGGACCTTGGTGCCGAACAACACACGCATCTCTGTGCCATGGCAAACCTGGCCTGCGCAGAAACGCATCGAGATCGCTTCGCCCTCGCCCCGTGATCGCACCCATCAGCGGCTGAGTGGACTCGCTGTGCCAGATGCCCCGATACTGCCCCTGCGCCGTCTCACCCACCACTTGATCCCCCGCAGGCCACCGCGACAGAAGGCAACAGCGTGATTCTTGCCACCGAACACCAGGCCAAGGAGGACCACTAAGTTCCCCCTCCCCGGAATCCAAGATTCGGTTGCCAGAGACTATTGCAAGAACAGTGGCTGCCCCCAAACACACCGGCGCAACCCCCTCCCCCACGGTCGGGACGGGCCAGTCGCTGGCGCGGGAAGTGGTCAAGTGGAAAGTCCAGCGTGCATTAGCGCGCCATAGCTGACCCGGCGCAGGAATCTCCTTCGCGACCTTCTGATCCGAAGAGTGAGGGGGGGGGGGGCGGGGGCGTAGGTGTCTGTGGGTTTCGCTCGCTTGATCTACGACGCGCGAGGATGTTCGCTTCCCACCTGCCTGTTTCCAGCCTAATATTGAGGCTTGATTTCCTTGGTTTCGTCCATTTGAGGCTCGTTTCTATTGGAGGTGTGGCTGTGATGACGGTCCTTTGCACCTCTGCTACGGGCTGACTGACCGACACCCCTGTTATCACGCCAGTTAAGAATGGAATGTCTGAGACAGAGAACGAGACATGTGGTCCGGTATCTCGTCTCTGAAGGGCCTCTTTGGTGGTCAGCTAGTGATCTTGGATGGGATGGCGCGGCCCTTCTCTTTTCCCTCCCGGCCGGCGGGGGGGCTGTCTTGTTGACGTGATGCGATCTCGTGGGCTCTGTGCCGCTGGTTTTGGGGGTGGGGTGTGGGGAGAGGTTCACTGTGAGACATATCGGGCAGAATTTAGGGGACCTGATCGCTAGTGGACGGGGCTTGTTGAGTCGCTTGACTCGAGAACAATAGCTTTGTGCTGCGCGGGCTGAAGCGGGGGGGGGGGGGGTATGGGGGGTATTGTTTGTCGTTTTGAGGGACGGGCGTGCGACGTTGATGTTGCCACAATGTCGCTTCTTTCAGTGGGATGTACCGGATTTCTCAGGACTGATTTCTTCGCATGGACCGCACATAGCGAGTCGAGAATGCAGGCCGTTTTAGTACCTCAGGAGGTCAACGTTTGTCTGCTACACCACTTGAGGCATCTCGACAAGCCACGTGAAAACCTGTTGAGGGCATGCTCCCCGTAGTGCCCTGTCTTCCAAGCTAATCATTAGTCTCCTTGCCTGACACCACTAAGATGTCCTGACAAGCTGTCTATAGTTCGTAATGCCCTGCAATCGATTTGCTTATGTTTGATGCTCGAGAGACGTAACTTAGATGGATCTCTGCTCCTCCCGCCTTGGTTCCCCGAGACAAAATATGAGCCTCTGATTATCATAGGGAAATTTCTGCACAGAATAAGACGGGAAATGATCTGAAACTCGAATCGAAAATATATGTTGTGCTTCTCCGCGCGCTATTCAAGCATTGTTCTCTCCCTATCTGCGAAGGTCTGCGTCTTTGATCCAGAGCCAAGGTGTACTCTCCATCAGCGGAGATGATATGAGAATCGTGCCCTGCAGAGTGTCCTCACGGCGTGCACCTCGTCTGGCAGGTTTCGTCTGAAGTGTTCTCCTCCCCGAAAGTAATTGTCCTCTTTTGAATACTCACAGAGGTCCAGATTCAGAGCTAAAGTCGAATAGTGCCGTTTCCCCCTTTCACGAGCCATTCCCAGGCTCCTGGCTTTGGGGTGCATCTGGCTGTGCTTTCGGACGTCCGATTCTAAGTTCGCACTATCAAGACGTCAAACCGTAATTAGTTTTATGATGTGATTTACTTGTGATTTACTTGTGAAAGAGGGGCATTTTCTCTCATCTCGCCATGAATGACATCGCCATGACGGGCCGCGACCGGACATGCTCATATCTCGAGATCGACCTGCATCCTGAAAACCACATGCCGGCCAAACGGATAATTTCCAACGACAATCAGGCACGGAGCTAATTGTAGACTACACAAAGGCAAAATAGAGCTCCTGCAAAGTGAGTAAGGCACCCCACAACCACAGCAGCCAAAACCACCAGCACCTCACCCAAAACACTGAGCATCACAGGAAGAGTCGTATTATTCCAAAGGTCTACCCAAGGTATCCTGCCGCAGAGCAGAATCATCGCTTTCCTCCAACGCCAAGGGAAAATTCCAACCCCTTCATACCAACCCCGCCTATCCGCGGGCCTCGGCCATCAAGACGAGACGGCCGCTGCATATCTTTCGTCCCACCACCCGTTCGTCCACCAAGCGGCGAGACCAGCAGAGGCCCGAGAGCACAGCATGAACATGCGCACACCATACCACATGACAGCATCCGGCACTCCATCCGCCGGCCGGAACCATCCCTCATCCGTAAGTGTCACGCCCCGTGCGAACGACAGACGTAACGCCACGCCGCCTCCCGTTGCCGTGCGCTGTGCGAGTGCCGGACTCGGCGGCGAGGACTGGAGGGAAGGAGGGGAGAGAGTGACAGGCGCCGGCAAGGGACAGGACCTGCCGTCATCCGTGGAAGCCGACTCGAAGCCCCCGCATCTGGCCTCGAGTATTGCAAAAAGAAAATGCACGCTGCCGGGTGCCGCCGGCTGACGGCTGGTCGCACACCTCACTTCTTCTTCTTCTTCCCGGCGTCGTCTGGGCCGGGAGGATCGTACTTCTCCTTCCAAATCCTGTGGGCGCCATGTGTCAGCCGTTGTGCGACGAGTGGCGTGACCTCTAGTCGAGGGGGCAGCACGAAATTGAGGGTGACACAAGGATGAGGGTAACACGGGGGGGGTAAATCAGACAACGCCATATGCTCGAGGGCGTATGCGTAACAAATTGGGAGAGGGAAGCAAGAGCGAATGACAAAAAAGGGATATCTCTGTCGTGGACCAGCCGGGTCGAACCGCGGGCGCTCGCTGACTTTGACGAACGCGCGGGCTAGGCGGATCTTGGCAGGGCGGACGAAAGCGTGTCTCGAGGGCGTGGGCTTGGGGGCCGAGATGACGAGGGCCAATAGAGGGGATCTCGCACCTGTACTCTGCGACGGACGAGCGTACGATGGCACTAGGCACCTGAATGCAATAGGGGGTTTTGCCATGGAGAGGTCATTGGAAGGCAGAGGACGGTGAAAGCAATAGGAGAACCCAAAAAATGGGGGCGTACGCACCATGAGTTGCCCATGATCTTGCTGCCGTTTTTCTCGGCCAGTCGGTAGTAGCGAGCTGCTGCGAACTGGATATGTCGTCAGCCTCATGTGATGAACTCTGCATCTCGGTCTGGAGCTCTGAGCTGAAGCTCATTCACTGATGGTCTGTCTGCTGCGGCCGTTGATTGATGCCCAACGTGGGAGTGCCAGCCAATGTGTAGGTAGCTCCGGGGGGGGGAGGGTGATGGATGGTGCAGCCCTCAGCCCTCAGTCCTAACCTGCTTCAAGCCACAACCCTGACGACCAGCGGCCAAGTGAGGCTTGAGTCTGAGCTGACGAGCAGGACGGCCTGACGGATGACGGATGATGGATGACGGATGACGGATGACGGGCGCAGCAAGCGCTCCGCAACAACGAGTACCGAAACGCGGTGTGACGTACCTTGTCTTTCTTACAGCCGAAGCCTTCGACGTAACACCAGGCTGCTTCGTTCATGGCGTCTGGTGAAGTAAGGCTGGTCAGCTCTTCATCGCTCGATTGGGCTTCAACGAGTGCCATGGGCTTCAACGGGGGCCAGAACGGGTCAGGAGGCAGAACTTACCGGTATCTCCCAGATTCGCAGCCGTCTCATAGTACTGTCCATCGTCAGCATCAAATCCATAGCTCGTCCCAATATGACAATGCTCAGGCCACAAACCTGCTTCGCAGCCACAGGGTCCTTAGCAGTCCCCCACCCGTGCCTGAACGAATTGCCCAGCTCAAAGATGGCAAGCACCAGCTCACCCTTGTACGCGCCCCCCTTCTTCAGCCCCGCCTGCAGAGCAAGCTGCTCGACCGTAGCAGCGTTGCTCGCAGCAGCAGTAAGGTACTCGACCCCCTTCTCGACATGCGGCTCGCACCCCCAGCCGTGCCGCAGCGCGAGGCCGTAGAGAACCTGGCTCAGCGGGTTGTTCGCGCCCTGCGGATCCGCGAGCCAGGCGAACATGGCCGTCGACTTGGCGAGGTGGCCCTCCTCGTGCAGCCGGATCGCCTCCTGGATGCCCTCGTCGACGTCCTTTGACGACACGGGGCCCTTGCGGGCGGGGGACGTCGTGCCCGAGGCGGGACCGGCCGAGGAAGACGCCGTCTGGCCCGGCGGCGTGGGCGGGCGTGAGTTGCTACGCGCGCGCTCGGTCATGGACGCGAGCATGGTCGCGCGGCGCTCCCACTGGTCTTCTGCCGAATCGGTGTCTACGATGGCGGGGAGGTCCTGCGGGACGTGCTCTGAGCTCGAGGGGGCGCGGCTGAGGTGGAGGCGCTCGGAGAGGCGGCGGCGGGACTTGTCGGTGCCGGTGCTCGCTTGCGACGAGACAGAGGCGCTGCGGGAGCGGGAGGAGGAAAAGACATCGAGGCTCAGGCGGTTGCGGTGGGGGATTGGGTCGGTGGCGTGGAGGAGGGCGTCGTTGGAGGCCGGCGGGAAGCCTTCGGCTGGGACGTCGTCTTTGGATTCGGAGCGGACGAATTTGAACTCGGGGGCGCCTGTGGGAGGAGGGGAGGTATGGGAGGTGCCGTGTTTGTCGGGGTTTTGATGTTCATGATCGTGATCGCGGCCTTCGCCATCTTTCTTGCGGAGGAGGTCGCGGAGTCCCATCGTCGAGATGATCGAGGGGGTCGTATCCCTATGACGATGTCGTCGGTGATGTCGGTGGTGTCGTTGATGGTTGGCCGCCAAAAGATCAATTCATCAATGTCGAATATTTGACGGTAGATGAACAAAGGTGTCTAGAAGTAGCAAAGACGCAGCCATGGTCAGATCGAAGGACGCCGCGAGGCTTCACGGCGGGGCTGGCTGGCTGGGTCTGGGTCTGGGTCTGGGTTGACGGATGCTATTTCGGGGCCGATTGTGCCGTGCTGAACAACGCCTTGCAAGCAGATGTACGCGTGTATAAGGTACGGTACTGGTCGAGGCAAGGTACAAGGCAGTCCCAGAGCCCTGTGGATTAATGTCCGATTTAGGGGTCGTCGCCTGTTAGCGGGGCTGAGCTAGGCAGGATCGTCACTGCGCCCGCCGCCTGCCACCTGCCGCTGCCCCTCTTTGCCAGATGGCGCATCATGAAATGGCTGCATCGCATGGCATGGTTGCTGTGAAGGGTCATGATTGAGTTTGAAAAATGCAGAGATTAATTGACTAGGTAGGTAGGAGGTCTGGAGACAAGTGGTACCTCGAGCGGAACGATCCCGCCCTGTCTGTCTCAGTATCAAGTCAAAGCGAAATGTAATCTGGAGGGTCTAATAGAGGGGCATCTCCAGAGACGGTGGACCGACCACATGCTGCATCAATCCCCAGAGGCACACCAGCCATTGTGTCACAAGCATAGCACATGAACTGCTTCCCAGCAAAAGTAATATCATCTCTATAGTGTTCCTTTTCTTTTCTTTTATTTGCATGTGTTTTTTTTTCTCTTGCTCTTCGTCATCCATGTATGTGCAGGGTATCTTCTTATCGTCACCATCCTATCCTATCCAATCCACCACCCACCAGACGCCATGTGGATAGCAAGAAAATCATAAGAGGCCCGAACGAGAGTCACAATCAAAAGGCGATGAAGTCGCTCTGCGCCTTCACCTCCGCGTCATCGACCTCGCCATCACCTCCTAGGAACTCGTCGACCTCGTCTGAGTCGACATCGTCGCTGTCTGCCACATCGTCGTCGCTCGACATGTCGGCGTCTTCTTGCTCGCCCGCCTTCCGCAGGACGCTTGCCCTCTCGCGGTGCAGCAGCTTGCAGCCCTTGGTCTTGCACACCCCAGTGTTGCTGAAGTCCGGGCACTCGGACACGTGCCTCTCCGTGCACTCCTGTCCTGCATCGCAGAAGCCGTAAAGGCCAAATGGCCGGCACACCAGCGCACCTGGGGACACATTATTGTGAGCATACGGGCACTCATGGTTCGCACAGTTGCCCTTGATGAAGTGCAGGCACGTCGGTGTGCGTTGCGGGCACAGATCATGGGACAGGTCGCATTCCTCGCCGTTGGCGCACTTTCCCTTCTGAAGAAAGTCGCGGCACACCGCAACCTTGGACGCGTCGTGGATGTAGCGACATGTCGGGCCCTTGAGGCATGTACCTAGAATCATTCTGGTTAGTGGGTTCCCTTCCTCTACTGTACCGCCAGGGATCGGAGGATCGGGCGGGCCTGATGTCGCGCGCCGCCGAGGAGAAGTTGAAATACCGGTCGACGAGAACATGCGGCAAGGTATGTTGACCTTTTTGACGCCGGCATGTCTGTGATGTGTTAGCACATAGGGGTAAGGAGGGGGGGAAACGTACGGATGGAGCTTGACTACGCCTTGCCGATACAGGTTGCCGTTCTTGCTCCGGCGGAACTGAACGCCGCCCACGACGGCATTCTTTGGAGTGGCGCTGGCCGAATGAAGGTCGCCTGTAATCTGTGAGCGGGCGGATCCGATGGGATGTGAGGCGCGAGACATGCCGGCAACTTTGACGAGCTTGCTACCGTTGCAGGTAACGCGGAAGCTGATGCCCTTAATGTCGATAACATGATCTTGACCTGCATTCGCGGGGTTAGATTGCGGATTAGCACGAACGAAACCAGGAGCGACGCGGGGTCCCTGGCGCTGCTGGAGGTGAGAAGTGAGCTGAGAGGCCTCGTGCGCGTTGAGAGACGCTAGCTGCTGTTTCCGGGTAGCTTCGATAGCCTCTGTGCGCTTCTGGCTCTTCTCTTCGTACACATTCGAGTTTATCAGTTGCATGTTGTGGCGGTTTGTCGTGGCGACCCAGGAGCCGGAAGCATTGGAAATAACCTCGTTGGATGCGGCTTTTGCGTCCGCCGCAGTAGGCGTGTGGCTGCCGCTGTTGAGGTTTCGACTTCGGTGGGGAGGGCCGTAACGACCGCCGCGATAGGGATGATAGTGATGATTATTTGCTCGATAGGTGTTGTCTGGTGTTTGGTTAGCGAGGACGAGGAAAGCCGCTTCGTGGCTGACAAACATGAGTGATGGGGTTGTTGATGGCCTTCGGAAGATTGCGCGTCGGTTTGCTGGCTCTTGTGGCGGTTGATCTTGCCTACGAGTTGTGTTAGATAAATCTCGAGCTGTTTGATGTATTCGTGGATGACCAACCAGCCAGCCTGCTGATCTTCGCGAGAAGCTCTTGCTCCTCTGAAGACATATTGTAGACCGCTCGCGGTATTGTGGGTATTTGGGACTGGGTCTGGTTCTCGAGATGGGGAATCTGAAAGAGGTGTTTGTGGTGAATGCGGTATTTATCTGGCTCTTGTAGTCTTGTGCGACAGGAATATTGTCCAATCTCTTGTCGAGGGCTCAGGCGCAGGGGATGTTTGTGTTCAAAGAGGGACGCGATGTTGGGTTGGAGGGGAAGAGGTGAAAGCGACAGTGACGGAGGCGACTTCAAAGTTGACGCGAAGTGGGCTGAAGCCTGGTCCACTTGCCCGACACACAGGCTGACACTCACCCAATCAACGAGCGGCACGGCCTGTAAGGCTAACAGCTGCTAGGTACACAACAGGAAGTCGCTTGTCTTTTGTCCCTGCCAATTGATATTGCCTTCTGTCCGACTTCATCTCTGGCTGTATTCCTTGGCCTGCCTGCCCACCATTCTCAACGAAGGACTTGCCAACCACACCTCCTTCTTCGGCACTATTTCCGTCCGCAGCATCGATATCTGTGTATCATACCTCAAAGCTTCACACCGCAATACCACGGCGACCACCCTCCAACCACCTCCCATCAACAACTTCACCAACAAGCATCATCAGCCCAACAAAGCACACATAACCACCACCATGTCATCTTGGGAGCTCCTAAATGACGCCGAAGAGAGCGAGCTCCACAAAGCCCGCCTCCTCAACATTGAAGAAAAACCCTTCAAGCGCATCACGAAGCGCCTCGCAACCGTGTCAACAATCATCACCGAAAAGGCCGCCCAGCAACCCACGCCTCCCCCGGACGCCGGCGACGCCTCCAACCTTACGCCCGCAGACCCCGCGTCCCTCCACCGCGAGCGCGCTCTCCTCCGGGAAGAACTCGCCCTCGACTTCGCAGCCTTCGACAGCAGCATCGCGCGCCTGCAGTTCCTCCTCGATGCCAACGAGCGCGAGCGCGCCCGCTACGCCGCGGACCAGCAGCGCATCCTAGACGAGTGCCAGGCTGTGCGCGAAAACAACGCCGCGCTGAGGGCACGCCTTGACGTCGCGAGGGGCACGCTTAGGCAGAGGAAGGAGTTTGACCGGCTCGCGGACGATATTACGAATAAGAGCATGTTGCGCCCGAGGGACGATCAGAGGGTTGCGCTGCAGAAGCTCGAGGAGGAGTGTGCGGGGCTTGAGCGCGAGAGCGGCACGTATAGTGACACGTGGAGCGAGCGGAAGGAGCAGTTCGCCAGGATCATGGAGGAGGCTATGAGACTGAGGAGGCAGATTCGCGACGAGAAGGAGGAGGTTGAGCGCAGGGAGGGTATGAATGAGGATGGCGAGGAGGATGGCGAGGTGTCGAGGGCTGGAGGTAGTCGGGGTACGACACCGAGGCCGGAAGGCGAGGCTGGCACGCCGAGACCCAACGGCACGAGCGGTGGCAGGACGCCGGCGCCGGATAGTCAGATGGACGACGGCCATGGGCTGAAGCCACGACCGGAGGGGCTGGCAAGCCTGTCCCGCGGCGGCAGCATGGCGCCCAGTCAGGCGGGCACGCCGCGTCACGAGGCAGACGACGATGACGATGAGATTGAGGAGGGCGAGGACGTTGAGATGGACGACTCGCGGCCGACTAATGCGCAGAACTCGGGCGCTGACACGCCTCAGATCACGGTAGCTGCGCCCGGCGGCAGCGACAGCATGGAGGTGGACAACTAGAACGCCAGTGAAGACAACCATCTCAAGTTGCTACGACTAGTGGAGTCTCGGCCGTCAACTGGTTAAATGTCACAGATACCCAGCCCATAATGTTGAAAGATTGTTTCTGCTTCAATCCACGCCTCAAAATTCTAGGTACCATGCTTCCCACACTGTCTGGCTCCCAACATCTAAGCAATCCCGTTCCTCACTGTATTCTGCGCCTCCTGGCCTTTCGCCAGCGCAACCTTCGCGAGCTCCAGCTCCTCGGCAGGCGTGCCGTTGCTCTCCGCCAGCGCGATCTGCTCCTCAAGTTTAGACGTCGCGTCGTTGATGCGCTCCTTGATGCGGGGGAAGACGTTCTCCGTCTCGACGACAGCCTGCTTCTGGTGGACGTTAGCACGCGTTCCGCTGCTGGGGGTTCCTCATCGTCGTCAAGCAAGCTGTAGATCGTCGTTGTCCAGCAGCCCCGTCGCGTAGGAGCTCTCAGTGCCACGGGGAGGGGCTTACCAGCTGCTTGAGCATGTGCGCCCGGTTGCCATCCTCGTCCGGCAGCCCAGACTGCACTTCGGCCTCGAGCGTCGTGACCTTGCCCTGCTGCTGGATGAGCTCCTGCTCGTAGGAGATCTCCTCGCGCAGGAGGCGGGTGACGGCCTGCGTGGCGATGGCGAGCTGCGAAGGGGCAGGCATCGTTGCAATTTTGTGGTGGGCTGTTCTTCTCGGTGGAGGGGGGCGAAAGTGCAGGTCGAAAGTTTGGATGCGGGGTTGAGAAAGCGTTTGGCGATCAGCGGTTTGCGGGCGGCGGGCGGCGGGCGGAGGGCGGAGGGCGGAGGAAAATGGCGTTTGGGTCTAATGCAGGAACAAAAGGTGGAGTTTGTGTTTAGGGGGGAAACAAGAGCGGCGCCGTCAAAGACGGGAAGAGACGGCCTTTTTGTGCTTTTAATCCAGATGGCACGTTCATTCGAGATATCGGGGCCAAGAGGAATAGATGACGAGGCAGGCCGGAAACCGGTTGATGTGAAGGTCTCCAGCTGCTGAGGGGCTGGTTTGCTTGACATGCGGCGGATGATGTCAGGTTTCCCAGGGGTTTTGCTTGGCTTGCTGGCTGATCGTGGAGTCACGGTGTTGGTGATTGATAGGGGCGCCATTCTTGCCGGCTTTTCAACTCAAGACGTCTACTTTGAGAGCAACCATTCCACTGAACACTGCTTGATTTAGCACTGGGAAGCATTCACCTTGTCTCGTCTAATCAAGTTAGGAGTTGAGATGGAGGGGGTTCTCTGGTTGAGGAGTCCTTGACCCAACCCATCTGGTCAACGTCACAGTTGAATACCTTTGATGACAGCGACATGCATGCAATGTACTTGAAACGCTCTTCATCGTCGTGTTATCTGCATTTCATCATAACAAGGCCCGAGGTCCCCCTCGAGTATCGTTCCTCGGAAAGTCATGTCGAACGAACGCGGCACTGAAACCTCACATCACCAGCTTCTCACAGAAGTGTCCTCTTCAGTTATGCTAACATCCTGTATTAACCACACGGCTACAAGAGGTATGTATCCTACTATCCATCCCTGACAGTCAAATCCAACAAACCCAATCAGACGGCCTCGATCAAACAGCGCGACAGAAAAGATGCCGCTCGAACACCAATCCCCCCCGCAGGCCATGCTTTTCACCCCTCCCCCCCTCGATTCACCTTCGTCCTCTCAATCCTACTCCCCCTCACAATCAGTCAGTCGTCCCGTGCTATGGTATCGGAAAAGTCCCTTCTCGACAGTAAAAACGCCCCCAACGCCGCTTCGTCCAAGCCTCAGAGCCTGAGCCAAGAAAAAGGTCCTAGTAGTAATACAAGTCCAGGCATTACGAGGATAACGTGCGCCAAAAAACAGGTCGTCATTTTTTCGCGCGTTCGTCATGATGCACATTACCCCTAAGCCGGCCAGCCAGCGCCCGCTTTGTTCGTTCACGCGCCGACAGCGACGGCGTGTGCGCTGACGGCGGCTGGTGATGGCTCACGCTGTTCCGCCTCGTCCATGTCTTGCTCCTCCTCCTCCTCGGCAATCTCGCCGCCGGCTTCGCGCTCTGCCCACGCGCCCCAGAGGCCACGCTTGCCGCGGACGCGGATGGGAGCGCCAAGGGCATCGCCTTGCTCGACCTTGATAGCGTCCTTGGTCGCGAGCACGAGACACTCGAAGAACATCTTGGTCGCATCGGCCTTGGTGGTGCGCTTCTCGGGCAGGAGGTCCTGGAAGACGACGGACGTCTTGCTGCGCTTCTCGTCGTCATTCTCAGCGTCAGCGCCGAAGAGGTCACGCAGGATGTGAACGGCGTGCTTAGTGCCCAGCGACACGGGGCCGCTGTCTTGCGGGTGGACGATGGGGGCGACCGTGTCGTCGAAGGCGGGAATCGTGTTGCCCTCGATATCGCCTGCCTGACCGTCGTCATCGCCCATCTGGAAGCCCATGTCGTCGTCAGCGGCAGCGATCTCGAGTACCGTGCCGTCGCCGCCCACCATGCTGGACCTGTTGAGGCCAGCATCGCCGACAGCAAAGTCGTCGTCTTCGCCAATCTCGAGGCGCGGGGACTTGGATGCGGCGTTGTCGTTATCACTCTCCATATCGGCGATCCCGCTGTCACGTTTCCTCTTGAGCTCTGGGGCGCGCGCAGGTCCGAATGACAGCAGTCCACGGAGTTCAGGGGCCCAGGCCGCACTACGGCCGTCAAGCAGAATGTTAGAGACAAATCCGCCGCTCTTTTGCATGTCGACGAGGGCCAGAACGAAGGGGTCCCTCGGCAGGAAGGACTGAGGCTTCAAAATGTTGTCGCGGTTCGCCTGCTGTTCCTTGATGGCATTACTGGACAGCATAGTCTGGTCGTCCGGAACGAGGACCTTCCTCTTCCTCGCCCTTTGCGGGTGGCGCACCATAGACTGATCCTGTTCTTCGGTCGGCTCATAGAGGTCCGCGTTCTGCCACTGAGAAACTTCTTCGTTAAGTCTTGCGGTTATGTCCTCGTCAATGTCGGACAGGGGGGACTCGGAAATACGAGCGCGGTTGATGTCGAGTTGAGCAAAAGGCGCGGGAAGCTCGGAGTGATCGACGTCGTTGAAGTGGAAGTCGGCATCCTCCATACCCATCGTGACGTCGCCGTCGTTGTCAGCAATGCGAGGCTCTCCGTCACCAAAGTCGAGGGCCAGCGACTCTTCGCGGCCGGGCAGGTCCTTCGGGCGAGCGGTAACATCCAGCTCGCTGAAGACGTCATCCTCCGCGGGTCGTGCATCCGGCGCGTCACGACCCATTTCGATGGTGTTCTCTATCCTGGTGAGATCATCGTCGCCATCGCCAAAGTCAAGGTCCAGCTCGATCATATCACCGTCGCCCATAACGAGGTCGATGTCCATTGGCGTTGAATCCTGGAGGAACTGGCTGTTGTTGAAGTCTTCTTGCAAGTTAATGTCACGGTTGCTGGCGCGACCCTTGCGGCCCATGGGCTGAGCGATGACATCGTCGCCGAGTTGCGAAAGCAGCCAGGTCGCGTCAGGCGCCGGCGGGAGCTCGAGGTTGTCGTGAGGCGTGATCTTGTCGGGAAGCATTAGTGCCTCGCGGTTGGTGATGTGCAGGGTGCCCTCTGGAATGTCGTGGTTGTCACTCGACCGGAATGCCTGCGCGGGTTAGCAAGAGTGACGCGTTGAGGACGCGACGAAAATCACGCACCATCTTGATCTTCATAGAGGCTTCGTTGCAGTCGTCGAGCAGGTACCGAGCTTTCCGGCTGTAAATCCTGACGACACCAAGCAACAGTTGACCACTGAGGCGAAGAGCCATGGGTGCCTGCGACGGCATGATGATGGCCTCGACACTGTCCTGCAGATTGGACTGAAGGATATGCGTCTTGGAGAGGCGCTTCTCGAGGTTGGCCGAGAGCCATACTCGAGCGAGCGGACCGCTCTTCTGCAGCAAAGCTTCTGAATAAAACATGGCGGCAGCGAGCGTATGATGGGGCCTTGGACGGCGAGGTTTGAGCTATCCGAAGCGACGCAAACCAGATGCAAAGCAAGCGATGCAGCTAGATATACGTGCACAAAGCAAAGAAGCGCCCTCTGTGGGACGATGATGGGTTGAGGTCGAGTCGAGTCAATCGTGAGGTGCCGAGTCGTGGTGGTTGAAGGTGTAAACAGTCAAGCGCGTTATTGTGGAGGTTTCGAGACGAGTGGCGCGCGCGTCTTGTTCGGGTGGGATCGGTCAATCGAATACAATGATGTTCAAGGCGCGTAACGATGGTCGCGCATAGGATTTCAGCAGCCAAAATCAGTCGCCTACGGCGCGTGGTGATGTTGCGACGAGAGCGATGGCAATGTCAAGCAAGTGAGTCGTCGCGCGATACAAGGGTGTTGGAGGGATATGAAGAATGAGCAAGAGGGGAGGGGCGTTGGGGGGGTGAGCAAGAGTCGGTCGCCTCATCGACGACCCATCCAAGGACGTGCCAAAATGACGGGGCTGGGGAGAGCCAGGGACACTTGCTGATTGGCCGTTTTAGGCACCTAGGTGACACCAGCCACGTCACGTGATACAGCTTGTGATTACATAATATAGAATCATTGCCCGGCCTTGTCTGGGATCAGACCGACTTCACCGAAAACGTCACAACGCTTGGCATCGGATCCTACCTCACACTGTCAACGATTGACAAGCACGTCTTGCGCATCTTGAATTTGGGACATGAAAATGGGGCGAATGAATGCGGACTCGCTGCCAATCCCCATTTATATACGCGAATCCTCCTGCCGTCAGACACCGACCTGACATGGCCAAAACGCTTCAACCCATGATCTAGAATATTGTTTGAGACCTTTTCTAATACAGACACATTGAAGATCCAGTTCTTGGGTTCACAGCCTACGTGACGCAATGATAAGTAAGTCAAACTCGATTGATCTACCTGTAAATGCTTGGCTCCGTTTTTCCGGATCATATCTCCACAACGCTCGTGAGACTACAGGGAGCTTGCGAAATGGAACTCGAATCTCAACATCGAGATCATTCAAGGCAACCATTTAACTGAGCCGTCATTGGTCAATGGGTCGCATACACGGACTTTGATCCAGATCCTAAGTTGGGTCTACAGCCGCCGAGTTTTGGACTATGACGGCTCAAGCATGAAGGTCTCTCGGCAGCAACTTAGGAGCAACCTGTGCACCCATGGAGCCAGGCACCTAAATTCTTAGCTTGGCGTCGACAGGCCGATTTGCTGTGAAAGACTTGCCTGTTCTGGAAGTTGCCGTTCAGCGATCGGAGTTATCGATGCCCGGAAATCAACATCTTTTCTCCCAGGAGTTGGATTAAACATTTCACTGCTTCGGATCGACAGCAAATATCGTTGGGGTGGGGGTTTGGCTGTTTATCGATGTTCCCTAACACAAAATAGTCCACATAGACTAAAATATAGTCCATATGAAATAAAATGATCCTGATCTGGGTTGGACATGCTGTCATGGACCTGCCAACGGAGGAGACCATCTCAAAGATCTGGGCCAGCCGCCTTCTCCACAGAACGAGAGTAACCCTGCCTTCCCCCCTCCCCTGGTGCCAAGGACAAAGCGTTATACGCGGACCAGTGAACCAGAGTTTCCTGTATGCTCTCGGGCTTTGGTCTGGAGCCATCTATGTGTGAAGGGGGGACAGGCAGAGGCGCTGGACTTTACTTGATCCCAACAAGTCATCTCCGGCGCCTGGCCTTGCGTGACATGATATGTCCCAATCAGTAACTGATCAACGCCATGAGCTCGAAGAGCGTAATAGAAACAAAACATGAGTTTTTATCACCGTATTAGATCTTGTGTCCCTCTCGTGCCTTGCTTCTTGATCCTACGTAATGTTGTATTGATCCCTGAAGATTTGGGGTCTTTCCTTTATCCAGAGAACTCCCCCCTGAAAAAGTACTTCTCTTGTGTCATACCCTGAAGGGGTTGATGGGACATTTTTACGACAATTATTTCCTCCGCTTCGACAGCTCAGAACCATATTCACATCACGGAATCTGACCTGCCCGTGGTGACAACCCACTACCCCCTTTTACATTCCCGTGGCTCATGTGCTCAAATCTTTGATTATCTATTCGCTCCGTATGAAAACGGCCATCTACTTACCGCCAGCCATCCGAAACTCGTCGATCAGAACATGGCCTTCCTTGACCCCCACAGCCCCCGGGTGCGTCGTCTTTTTCGCCTGCTTCCCCTCCGATACATCCTCCCCATCCTCCTCATCGCCATGCTCGAATCCTACTTCCACTGGCGCTCCCTCCTCGTCCCCCGCCCCTCAGTCCCTCTCGATGCCCCTTTCACAACCTCCTGCCGCGAACCAGATCTCTCAGCGCCCCGCGAGAACGCCGTACTCGTCATGATGGCGCGCAACTCCGAGCGTCAACAGGCTAGGCACACAATCATCTCCCTCGAGCGACACTTCAACCGGTGGTACAAGTACCCCATCATATTTTTCAACGACGAGGAGTGGGAGCAGGAATTTGTGGATTCCATACGGGGCGCTACAGATGCGGAGGTTAGGTTCGAGGTTATACCGCCCGAGGTGTGGGGGTTTCCCGAGGGTATGGACGTTGACGCGGCGCGCGCGGCGATGAGGGATCAAAAGGCGAGGCAGATCTTTCATGGTGGGCTGGAGGGGTATCACCACATGTGCCGTTTCTACTCAGGGTATGTCCGTTCCCTTCAAATCTCTGGTTATCCCTATCGAGTTCGAGCATACATCACAGCATCTTTTTTCTATCATTCCCCCCTTCTCATGCAGGAAGTAAGATCAGCATCGCTAACGAATCCAGCCAAATCTACAACCTAGAAATAATGCAACAATACCGCTGGTACTGGCGCCTCGAACCAGACACAGACTTCTACTGCGCTCTTACCTACGACCCCTTCGTCGAAATGGCCCGCGCCGGCAAAGTCTACGGCTTCACCATCGCGCTGTGGGAGCTCCTCAACACGGTACCTTCGCTGTTCGCGCGCACGAGCGCCTACAAGGAGGCCAGGCGGCTGCCGTCGTTGGGGCTGTGGCAGGCGATGGTCGACGCAGCGGCGCTGCCATGGCCGCTTAGGGATTTGATGGGATTGCTGGATAACAGGGACAGGCGGGGGGATTCGTGGAGCGGGTGTCACTATTGGAGCAACTTTGAGATTGGGGATATGGAGTTTTTCCGGGGGAGGGAATATCAGGAGTATTTTGAGGCGATGGATGAGACCGGAGGGTTCTTTTTCGAGAGGGTATGTTCTTCTTCAACCTCATGTGATTTGTTGCCCCTGACGGGATGGCACTTCTGAATGAGAGTCCGGCTGACAGTTCATAGTGGGGAGATGCCCCTATTCACTCTCTTGGCGTGGCGATGCTCCTTGACGCTTCGCAGGTGCACCACTTTGACGACATTGGATACCGACACGGCAAACTCCATCAGTGCCCGAACAATGCACCAGGAGGGCAAATGCTCTCGTCGAAGACACTGGAGGGAATGAAGGGCAGCCCGGAGAAGGAGGGCGGCATAGGGTGTCGATGTGATTGCGGTGATAAAGAGGTGCGCAATTATCCATCAGTGTGTATGGATCGACTGAAGGCCCCGTCAATGCCAGGGAGATCACCGTGGTTGCCTTGGAGCAGCAGCAAGTGATGAAAGTTATTGATTGATGGGGTTGTAAGATTCTGTACATAGCTGTTGTGATACCCATTGGGCGTGAACCAAGAATAAGGACTTCCCCAGACAAATCCGTCGACAGTTGAATTACAACCACTAGATCAAACCCATGCCCTTATCGCCGTCTATCCAAACTCCCTGTTGGTACACTGGTCATTACGCACCGCGAACCGGCACACTTCTAATTCGTAAAGTCCTCGTCGTCATCGTCCGAGTCGTACTTACCCTGGTAGTCCCCTAATAGAATGTCATCCACCCCGAGGCCGGTCGGTGAGTTCCTAATCCACTCCGTCTCGACTCTGAAGAAGATCCACACCCATCGGCGGAACACC
Source organism: Verticillium nubilum (assembly GCA_002851675.1). Lineage (NCBI taxonomy): Eukaryota > Fungi > Ascomycota > Sordariomycetes > Glomerellales > Plectosphaerellaceae > Verticillium > Verticillium nubilum. The sequence goes on along the minus strand of NMXI01000031.1, from coordinate 39,844 downwards.
TCAAGAAACTGGATCAGGAAGATGGAACTCTCGAAATCTGTCAGGCGGTCGAGGTGCGGGCTCAGCTTGAGCGCCCATGTGCATCGCAGCATGAGATCCATGCCCATAACAACGTAGTAGACGAGTGGCGGGTAGAAAAGCAGGCGGCGGCGCAGGCCGAACGGGTGGTCATTGGAGCTGCGCTCGCGGGCGGACGAGAAGAGTGTGAGATCCCAATCCTTGGCGACATCCCAGTAGAATGAGTATATCGAGTTGAGGAGCACGGCGGCGAGCCAGGCACGGTTGAGGCCCGGCTTGGGCTGGTCGGCGGGCAGGCCGCGCTGCAAGGCGCTCAGGATAATGACGGGGAAGGCGGTCGAATACTTGGCCGCGTTGGCCAGGTGTTGGCCTCCCCAGCCGGTGGACTCCTTATAGGGTGCGCGGCGGACGCGGAAGTACTCGATGAGGCATTGGCGCAGTCGGATGGCGCTCGGGATGGCCATGATGAGGGGCACCATGACGGCGCCGCCACAGCCACGGTCGGGGCGGGCGGTGGAGGCGCCGTTGGGGGTGAAGAACATGCATAGGGTGACGTAGAGGTCTGCAAGGACCTTGGCGTAGCTCGTCAGGGCATCTGCAAGGAGGACGTCGCCGAACTTGCCGTCCTGAGCCTGGGCGATGCCGCCGATGCTGACACGGCGGAGGGTTTGGAGGAAACGGGTGCGGCCATGGTGGGTGAAGGTTCGCATGGGGAAGAAGAAGACGCCGACCGTAGCGACGAGGAAGGTCATGGGCATCCAGTCATATTGGATGACGAGTTCGGGGTTGCGGCGGGTGAAGAGCCAGAAGATCGTTATGGAGAAGGAGAAGAGGACGGAGAGGACGGTGGCCAGGCGGTAGGTTGAGAGGTGGTGTGCCGGTTGGGTCGGGGAGGTTCGCGCGGGGTATTTTATGAGAGAGGGAACGTCGACTTTGGCTCGAGTAAGATATTGGAGGTTGATGCCCCAGCCCCAGACAGCTGGAAGGGTTAGCTTGGTGTTGAAAGGAAGCGAAGGAGGGGGGGGGGGGGGGGGGTTCTGGTGATGTTCGACATACCCAAGATGATGATGAAGCCAACGCGATATGGCAGGGGAAATGTCAAGCTGAAGGAGTCAAGACCCGACTCGACCTTGGGGTCACCGTCCATGGCTGGTTGTTTGTTGTTGGATCATCGAGAGGAAAGGAAAGATTGGCGCAGGGCCGGGTGGAAGAGCGACAGATAGGATCGAGGTCGAGGTCGCGTGGTCAAATCGAGGGTGGACAAATTCAGGGGACGGGGTTGCATGCCTACAGAAAGCGATACGTACCTTTTACTGAGGTTCAGGGCGTTGACGTCGGGTAACTCAGCCGGGCTCCATCAGCTGGTGTCAGCTGGTGAATGGGGTCCTGCTTTCCAAGATGCGCGACACCGTTGATTGGCCATAGCTCCCTGAAGCATGTGAGCCGAGTGCCGGGGCAAGACGATGCTAGAGCTAAGGTAACCGTAACCACCGAGGTTCAGCATCGACTCAACACCACGACCCCAACTCTGCAGATCTCCAGTCTCCAGCCATCTACGTCGTCTTTCATCGTTAAACACCACTACGAACCTGCAAATCCTCTCTCTACATGTTGATATCAGGTGTATCGGTCATTTCACAACTCAACCTGAGCCCATTCGACCTTGCGACATTGCGGAACCCACGCCCGCCCCCCTCACAATGACCACCACATCAACCACATTTCCCTACCCCTACGCAGCGGCTCCCGACATAATACGCGCCCATCAGAAAGATGCCTATTTCAAGGGTACCCTATCCAATACCCTCTCTGATATCCATCGCCGAATCCTCGGCGCCCGTTCCGCCCACGCCCACCTCCCCACGACCCGCGCCTTCGCTGAAACCCTCTACCTCTCTCTCACGACTCTCGTCGGCAACCGTACGCTCGGCGAAGAATATTGCGACGTGATACAGATCGACACCTCCCGCCATGGCGCCGCTCGACTCCCCGCGATATCCCGCCGCGCAGCCTACATACTCGCCAGCGTCCTAATCCCCCACTTCGGAGCCCGAGCCCTGCCCTCTCTGCGCAACCGTCTGCGTCTCTACCTCGAAGGCCGCCTACACACCGCCGAGAACAGAGGCCGAAAGCGCGACGCCGCAGTATGCAGATACCTCCTCACCCACCTGCAGACCTACACCTCCGCAGCACCCCTGCACGCCCTCACCCTCGCGACCTTCTACTTCTCAGGCACATACTACGAGCTCGCCAAGCGTCTCCTCGGCCTCCGCTACATCTTCACCCGCACCGTCCCCTCGACCCCCGACCGCGCAGGCTACGAGCTCCTGGGCCTCCTGCTCGTAATTCAGCTCGCAGTCCAATCCTACCTCCATATCCGCCAAACCCTCTCCTCCGCCGACGCAGCAGCAGCAGCAGCAGACGCCTCCTCCCGCCGCGACTCCCCCCTCCCCTCCCCAGCAGACGTCTCCATGTCCGACAACGCCTACTCCCCAAACATGTCCGTCCTGCTCCCCACAGCCGGCGACGCCGCCCCGCGCCAGGCCCGCGTCGACATCGCATCCCTGACGCACACCCCCGTCCCCGCCGGCTCCGCCCCGCGCTACGACCTCGAGGATGGCAAGATCATGGCTTTCGTCGCCGGCGCGCAGCAGAGAAAGTGCACGCTTTGCCTGGAGCCCATGCGCGACCCTGCCGCCACGGGGTGCGGACACGTCTTTTGCTGGGCGTGTATTGGGGATTGGGTCAGGGAGAAGCCGGAGTGTCCGCTTTGCAGGAGGGAGGCGCTGGTGCAGCATATCTTACCGTTGCGGGTTGCGTAACGAGGGAGCCTGACGGGGCCGTGTTTGGATTACGACTTGACCAAGGGACGCGAGTCGGTCTGTCCGGTTGCGACTCGGTGGCTGTTTGGAAATTAATGCATTTGTCTGATGACATGGTGCGGGCGTTTGGAGCGATCAATTGACCCCAATTCATTTACATGACACACTCCATGAGGACGAGGATGGAGATGAAGATGAAGCATGCGATTCTGTAACTCTACATGTGCTGCCGCTAGTATGTCCCCCATACGAGCCATCTCTAAATATATTATGCCCTCGGGCTCTCATCGTACAAGGAGGAAAACCTAATGTTGCACAGCCAAAGAGACGGGTGAGAGAAGAAAACACCTTGCGCGCATGTGCCATTGCTCTATAAGCTCAAAGACCAGCCAGGAGCATGCGGCCTCAGGAGAGTTCGAACAGCAAAAAGAGTAAAGTAGAGTGGTCGAGTGGAAACACTATCAACAAGACAATTTACTTCCATGCAGAAATCGCACTCCTTCTCAATCTCCACCAGGTATCATGAAAAACAGCCCTCTGGTTCCAGGTCCGAGATTACGCAAGACCAGAGGGTCAAAATAAATCAAATCGCTCCTGAACTCCCCTTTTCCCCAAATGCCCCTCACAGACCGAACAACACAATTTCGCCGCGCTCATTCTTGCGCATCCGCAGCGAGCGCCACAGCTCCTTCTCCTCAATGGCCTTGCCGAGACTGTCGGCGCTGTTGTCGCGCTCACGGTGGAAGTGACGTAGAGCCTTCTTCATGCTGTAGCCGCGGTCGCTATCAGGGCCCTTGTCGACGTAAGACAGAAGAAGGTCACCCCTGGGGCGGAACACGACCAGCTGGTTATCAGCCTCGGCACCATCCTTGTCGTCACCTGACGAACGAGGGCGGTACTCGATAAGCTTGGTGGCCTTGTCGGACTCGGCGCGGCGGGAAGACTTGCGAGCGGAGGAAGAAGAGACCTTGCGCTTCTTGGCCTTGGTCTTGGACGAGGATAGCAGACCCATCAGGTTGCTGCCGATGCTGCCTTCGGAACGCCTGCCGTGCTTGGAATGCTTTGAGGACTTCTTCTTCTTGAGAGGACTGACGGGAGCTTCGGCGACATCGCCACCGGAGTAGTCAGGCGATGGTGGAAACATTGGGCGCATCATTCGGTTGAGGCCGCCGGTGAGACCAGAATGAAGGACAGGCGGGGCATCAGCCATAATTTGATCAGTATCGAGGTGGAGGCGCTTGCGCTTCTTATCCTTCTTCGTATCGGAACCATCCTTCTTCTTGCGATCGCCGCGCGGCGCAGGCGTCTCAAAGGCGCCGGGGATGGGGCCGCTGCCGTACTGATAAGGAGCTTCAGGATCTTCGTCAACCGGAGCGCCGGAGGGGTCGAGGTAGGCGCTGGCCTCGGCCTCAAACCGGACAAGCTGCGTCTCCTCGTTGATGTGCCTCTCGCCGAGGGGGCCCAGCTGGAGAGTCGACGCATTCGGGGTGGCAGAGGGATCGAGGAAATCAAAAACGTTGACGGGGCCTTCGTCAGCCGGCGGCGGGGTGGGCGCCTCAGGGAGGTCTACCGGCGTTTTGGCGTCATCACTGTGACCGTCGTACTCGTAGCCGGCGAACTCGGGAACATCCTCGACGTAGGGTTGTTGAGACATGGTGGCCTGCTGGTTGGTTTGGTTGTTGTTGTGCTTTTGCTTCTTAGGTTTGTAAAGTGCGCCCTGATACTTTTGCTCCTCTGTCATACAGCTCTTGCTTGGTGTCAGCACGATGCGGTCTCGAACAAAGGGCCAGACGTCATGCTGGCGGGAGTCCACGTGTAACGTACGGTATGGGCACGATATTCGAGGCCAGGGAAGTAGACCATGCAGTCAATGCAGGTGAAAGTGGCTCCTCGGCAGCGGTTTCGATGGGGGTCGAGCTTCTTCTTGGTCAAGACATCACCACAACACTGTAGGTGGGAGATGAGTGGTCAGATAAGTTGCTCGTAGTGGGAGACGACGAGGATGTAGGTTGGTTTTGTTATTTGCGTGGAGGGGTAGGCAAGGTCTGTGGGTTTTGAAAGAGGGATGACGGCGGGAGGGAAGGGAGGGAGGAAGAGAGCATATCAAGTGTCCCGAAGTACAGACACGGACACGCTCCTACAGCACAGCCAGGAGAAGCAGAAGGGTCTCGAGGGGCAGACTGAGGTAAGGGGGGGTCCGGTCGTCAAGGTTCAGGTTGAACTGGTATGGGATGGGTATGGTGTATGAGCAGGGGTGAAGGGTGGTGGTGGTATGTTTGAGAGCTTAGGAGGGAGCGGCGCGAGCGTGTGATGTCAGGTGTCGACGGGGGGAAATTAGGAGATTCCAGCTTTCGCGGGGGGGACGGGCGGGAGGCATGAGGAAGGGGACAAGGAGACAAGGGGGTCGAGGCGAGAAACGAGGACCCGACACACGGGGTGAAGGAGGGGCGGGTGCCAGATAGACAGACAGACAGACAGACAGACAGACAGACAGACAGACAGACAGACAGAAACAAGAAGAAGAGACGTACCTCGCATGAGAAGGACACCATGGCGACGGCGGCTGTCGCTATTGCTGTTCAGTGGTTCAGTGACGCTGGAAATGATGCGTCGTGCGTCTTTGAGGATTTGATTGGGCACTGATGTTGGGCAGATGCGTGGGGAGAGTTGACTGGCAGGGCGGTCGGGTTGGTTTCCTTGGGGTCGCGGTACTTTAAACAGGGAGGGGGGGCGAAGCCGGGAGAAAACTGGGTGATGAATGCAGAGGAAGAGAAAAAAGATGCAGATTTGCACCTCTCGTGACGTCTGAATGGTCGGGCGTAGGGGCCAAAGTGGGCGATGCGAGAGAAGATGTGCTGGCCAGGTAACGGGGGCGTGCCTTGTAGGTAGGGACCTGGGAGACCCGGAGCTGGAGGGGCCAAAAGCCAAGCGAGTCGCGATGACGGACAGTAGCTCAAGGGGGGCGAAGGTGAGGATGAGGAAGCAGAACGCTAGTAGTGCGATTTGCGAGTGAAGCTGAACGAGAGCTGATGAAGCTAGAGACGAGAAGGTGGGATGGGAAGGGAGCGATGGTACACGAGGTCAGGCCTGTGTGTCTCTGTCGCTCCGTGTAGTGTCGTGCGTGTCGCGTTGGGTGGGTGTCGTTTCTGAATCAAGACAGGCAGGCCAAACCAGGAAACAAGAAGGGGGGAGGATAGGTTGGGGTCGCCTTGTCTCAGAATCAACGGGGGTGTGTAGTGGTGATGATGATCTGAAGATTTGCAAGTCGGTTGTCCTTTTGGGGAGAGGGCCCGAGGTGGAATGGAGGGTTATCTGAGGGTTTCGCGCTTCAAGAGAAAAAGAAGTTCGGTTGGCGTGATCTGAGGCCAGGGATGGGCGGACTTTGAGGGACGATACAGCCGCTTTGCTTCAGTGAAATGATAGAGAGAGGGCTTGACAGATAGCCGGAGCCAGTGCGATGATCTAAGATTGATGATCCGAGTGCCGTAAGGTGTCGAAGTTGGCGTGATGGTCGTCTTTGCTCACAAGAAAATGCCAGCTGATCGCGATTCAAAGTCTGATTTGAATCAGGTCGTCGCTATTTTCGAGATGCTTCGCCCCGGCGGTTACTCTTTTGTGTTGTGTGCAGGAGGAGGATCAGATGAAACTGCTCAAGTGTTGGGCATAATTTTTTTTTTCTCATCAGTAGTGCACCTGCTCCAGGTCCAGCTCTGGCAGCACCTCCCCATTAACCACCTGTGGCTCCTCCAGTTTTTCCTTCTGGCCCTGTCCCTTTTCCCTCTGTGCTGCGCATTTGGGCAGCTCGACATGAGTGGACGCGTCTGGTGCTAAGCCCACCCCTGCAACAGGCGTATCCCAGGGAGACCACGACCCAATCAAGAAGACCCACGCCTCTGGTTGGTCAGTCGCGTCAACAGTACCCATCAGCACGTCGAATCAGAGCAAACAATCTATAATGCGCCTATCCACGGAAGGGGTGATCGTAAGTGCTACTGCCGTTCGCCTCACTTCTCCAGTCGTCCCTTCCTTTTCCATGGTTCCCCAATGGCTCGTTCGTCCATTTGGGTCCCTTTGAGGCGTGTCTTGCTGCATTGGTGCAATTCATGCGTCCATCATCATCTCCAGCCTTGGACATCTTGGGCCAATACTTGAACCCCACCAGCGAGCGGGCCATCAAACGGAGAGATTCGGCATCTCGTCTTCTGAGTACTGGCTGCTAGCTGCTTGATAACGGACACTGACAGCTCACTACGGCTGCCGTGGACAGGTCGCTAAAAAGGCCAGCCATGGAGCCAAGGCAAGGTACGATCGGACCACGGCGGTCAGTCAACCTGCAACCTGCAAAGGGCATTCTGGAACCTGGACTGATGACTGTCCTTCCAGGTCACAGGTCCACATCGATTATATCATCGACGCAGACAGAATCCTCGGACTGTCGTCCGAGGCATTGACGAGGCGTTGAACACCATGCCCAGCCCAGAGCATCGGTATCGATCGTTGGCCCATTCTCAGCCCCTGAAACGCGCGCGTCTATACTCGGTCACCATGCGAACTATAAACCGCCTTGACCTCATTCAAGACGCCAGGGACACCGAGGACACGCTCCCGGCAGGCCCGGTTCAGGGGCACAATGGGCAGTTGGCCCCCTTTGGTCTTCCGTCGTTGGCCCATTCAGCGGCTGATCCACGGCCCCCAGGCCCCGAGACTCCCCCATGGCCCCAAGGACCAAGACCCAAGAAGGAAGCCCAGATGGCCGCCCATTGGCCCTCAAGTCAACCATCCTTCAATCCATCTCCCGTTCCCGCGCGCTTGGCCACCATCGGATCGACCGTCCCAGCGCCATCCTTTCGAGGGCGATGGACGGATCCTACTGCCCCTGAAATAGACCGGCACTTGTGGCTGTTGACTTTGAGCCACACCTGCGCACCAACGGCCATCTGACAAGAAAAACCATCACGACGACAAGGCTCAAAAAGCGACCGAGAAAATTAACGGACTTCCGAACTGATAATGTGGCATCAAGGAATGATGGATGACCCATCATCTTGATCTCATTCCCCAGGCTCGATCGACTCCTTATGAGTTGTTGATACCACAACTGCCCCGCGCTCCAACAAATCGGGTCAGCTGCCATCACGATTCCCCCCTTCACCGCCCTCCCACACCTCCCCACGCCGGCATTAATAGCGCTATCGACGACCCAAGGAACCGGATGCCACACTGTCTGGCCATCTAGAGACACCGCGGCTCTCGCGGGTTCGCTCCCCTTGGTGCCTCATGACCTGCATCATGCGGCCTTGATAACGACATGCCGCCGTCATCTGTCTCATAGGTTGACGTCCGGCTGAGAAGCTGGCGCATCTCGGACAGGAGTGGAGGTCGCAAGCTGATGGGCATGCGGGCGTCGCTCCCCCCGTTTCCCTAACAAGTTGGGCACTGTCTGATGGCCTCGTCATGATAGGCGCGTCCTGACCACAATGAAGCTGGAACTTCAATCGTCCAAAACCCCAAGCTTCTACAAGTGGCTTTTCCAGGTTGTCACCTTATGGGAGGTTGAGCAAGTTAGCGCAACGAGTGTTGGCCAGCTTGATCTTCACCTGTCTTTCAAGGCAAGCTTGGCACATTGAACAAAAAAAAACCGGAGACCGGCGACGAGACATGTCAGGAAAGGTTCGAAGCCAGCTCTCGTGGTCCATTCACAATCTTCCTTCTGACAACGTAACATTGGCGTTTAAGAGGCTATTCGGGCCAAGCATGATCTGTCATCCAATGGCCTGAAAGACTACACCTTGTCAAACCCGTTGCCATTACTGAAGCAACTTTCGGACATCCCCCCTCAACCAGACGACCATGTCGTGGTAACCCCACGGCAAAAACGTCTGAACCGCGGCGTTCTTTGTCAACCAACCCTTGACGGCCCCGAAGCCTGTCGATACGAGGTTTCCGGTGCCCGAGGCCGCCGCGCCGGCAACCCGGGTGACCGCCCACTTCTTCTCCGCCTCGACCGCCGCCAGCTTGGCTTGTCTCGCCACATAAAGCGGTTGCCAGTCAACCAGCTCCTCCTGAACCTTCATGTACAGCCTCTCCCACATGCCAATCTGCTCCTCCGGAAGCTCGACTGCTTCTTCCTTGCCCTGTGCCGGCCGTCGCCAAATCCAGCCGCGTTGCGCAGGCGGTAGGGTGACAACGTCGAATTCCTCGTGCAGCTGCTGCACACGCACGAGGGAGGCATTCTGTGGGAGGGAGGCGAGCGGTGCGACGGAGAGGTCGCTATCGTTGCGGAACGCTGCCACTACGCCGCCGACGACGCCATAGAGCGATTTTAGCGACTCGACAGTGGGAGCCGGTCTGGGCTCCGACTTGGTCGTCTCCTCGAGCTGATATCCGTTGTCGAGGAGAGCGCGGCATCGGTACGTTGTCTCGCCGTTCGGCCCCTTGCCGCCGCACTGGTATCGAATTCTCACCGACGGGTGCACCATCTCCTCTGCGCGCGACAGCTTCACGGGCTTCGGCCCGCCGCCGAACCAGCCAGAAACGGTGCGGCCCACCTTCGAGAACACATTCCCGTCCTTGACCACGTCGCGGCAATACAGACCCGGCTTCCTCGGCGCAGGCTCACTGAACGTGGCGCCGCTGTATAGCACATCGGCGGCGGCCGTCTTGAACGGCGGCTTGTGGATGTCAGCCATGCCCCATCTCTCAGGGACAGCCGTTGCATGAACGTCGTAGAAGACGCGCTGCATCTCGGGCCTGCTGAACTCGACGCCGACAGACGCTAGCTGATCCGCCATCCACGCGAGCGCAACGTTGGCGCTCTGCTCGTCCTCCCACCCGCCGCCGACGTCGCCGTGGTTGCCCGCGAACCAGACCTGGCGCAGCACGGTGTTTGAGTTGCCGGGCCCGCGCTCCCAGAGCGTGGGGGAGAAGGCCGTGCGATACTCGTCGAGCGCTAGCGCATGGAAGGCGTGCTGGACGTTGCGGTGCATCTCGAGACTCGCGAAGCGGATTTCGTCATCGCTGCGACCACCCGTAACGGCGCGTAAGGGACCCTTGGGAACGCCGAGACTACCGACTGTATCCCAGACGCCGACGGCCTTGACCTCGGCAGGGCAGGCCACGTAGACGAAGCTGTGGCCCGTTTCGTCCTTGGACTTTTGCATCAGGGCCAGGCGTTGCTGTTTGTTGTTAGTTGATAGGTACGAAAAGTCGAATGCATGTGAATCAGCAGCGAGGAGCTACTTACGTCGACTAGCTCCTGACGGTAGAGCTCCGAAATCTCGGAGCGGCTCTTGGCTGCCCTGATCTTGGCCCAGAGAGCTTGCTTCCTCTCCATGAGCTCCTTGTAAGCCTTGTTCTCCATTGCTTCGGCATGCTGTTCTGCAGACTTGGCCCCAGCCGACTCCATGCTCTGCTTGAACGTCTGGGCCGGCCGGGGCTTCCGCTTCTCAGAGCCTGGTGCTCCGTTCTGAATCGCCGCCGCCCCCGTTGCCAGGTTGGCGGCCTCCTGCTCCCTCCATGCAATCTCTTTTCTCCGCATCTGATCATAGTTCTCAATGCAAAAACCAACGAGATGCTTGGCGGGGTCGAGCGTCTCCTTCTCGCCGGCCCACTCCTCCCACGTAGCATAGTCATGGAAGATGTCCCCGAGGTGGTCGAGGCCGGCGCGATTCAAGAAGCCGAGATTGCAAATCATGTCGGCCACGGAACGTGCCGTGAAGGCGCCACGCGAGAAGCCGATGAGAATGATCTCGTCGCCGGGGTTGTAGTTGTCGCAGATGAAGCGGTATGTCTCGGCGATGTCCTGGACGACGCCGAGACCAAGGAGGCCGCCGAGCTTCTTGGCCACCCAGGACGACTCGGTGCCGGCGCCCGGGTGGTAGTAGACGATCTGCGGCATGCCGGTGCAGCATTTGTGGGCGACGGCGCCGGCGAGGCGGCTCACGTTTGTGGCCGGGCTGTCGCCGTCATTACTTTGTTGTTCACGGTTAGTATTTCTCTGATGGGCGGGAGGAAGTGGGCACAATGCTTCTTACGCGTTATTCCAGGTTCCATCGCAGCAAACGACCAGCCGCTTGCTGTTGAGATGGTCGTCGGCGAGGTGCGCACAGGGGACGGTTGTTCGCGACATGCTAGGCTAGCTTACGAGTTTCTGTCTCTGAGGTAGGCGAGATTGGAACAAAAGGACACGGTACACCTGATAGACAACTCAGTGGAAACGATCTGTCCGCTCTTATATTCTATGAAAGAGGGGTAAGAGCGTGAGACAAACATGTCGGTCTCACGTCCCACGATGCACTGTTGACTGGCCTGGACCAGGCACTTGACCACGGGCTGAACGGCGGCAAGGAATCAGAAACGACAGACCCAGTAGCTATCATTCTCACTATTGACGTGCTGCTTCTCAGTCTGGGATCGTCGACTGGGACGGGACAAGGTCTTCGATAGCGTCCGCTCAGGGGCCATGCATCAGTAAGGGTAAGCTCCAGACGAGGTCTTGTGGCTGACTGAACAGGTGAGAGCTGAACGACTTTCTTACCTGGCACAAGTCCCCAATTGGATGGCGACCCCCGGCTTCTCGCTATACATGAATCTGACTCAGCCTCTTCAGCTTCAATTTTGCTTCGGCCCGTGCCGGGCGCTGGTGTCCCAAAACGGAATACACGGGGTCTTGAAAGGGGGGGGGGGGTTCAAACCGCACGATCTAGGGTCCGAGCCTCACAAATCTTGGCATACATGCCATTTCTCGCAACCAGCTCCTCGTGTGTCCCTGCCTCAGCGATCTGCCCGCCATGGAAGACGAAGATTCGGTCTGCCCGCCTGATGGTCGAAAGGCGATGTGCGACGGCAATGGTGATGCGGTCGCCGGTCGCCGCCTACATGAGGGCAGCCTGGACGACGCTTTCTGACTCGGTGTCCAGCGCACTGGTCGCTTCGTCGAGGAGGATCACACTCGGTTTGCGGATGAGTGCCCTCGCGATCGCGATCCTCTGTCGTTGACCGCCCGACAACTGGCTGCCGCTCGTGCCGCAGGGGGTATCGAGATCCTCGGGCAGGGAGGAGACGAAGTTCCACGCGTTGGCGGCGCGGCACGCCTCTTCGAGAGCCTCATCAGTTGCCGTCTCGGGAGAGACGCCCTGCGAGATGTTTTCGCGGATGGAGCCCGGGAAGAGAGCCGGTTCTTGCTGCACGAGGAAAACGTGCTGGCGGTACAGCCGGGGGTTGATGGCTGTGAGAGGAGCCGAGTCGACGGTGATTACGCCATTGGGAGGGTCGTAGAAGCGCTCGAGGAGGGAGATCATGGTGCTCTTCCCGCAGCCTGATGCTCCGACGAACGCGACGAACTCGCCCCGCTTGATCCGATTTCGGCATTAGTGGCGATATGATATGCCTGTGCAAAACTGGTTTGTGGACTTACATTCATGGATACGCCCTTCAGCACATTGCTATCGGGAGCAAGGGGGTATGAGAATTGGACATCCTTCGAAGAATAGGAACTACAACCGTCGGCCGGCCCCTTGTCCTCGTTTTGTTCTGTCTCGCCAATGGACGGAGTGAGATTGGTCAACCAGAAGTAGTAGTTGACGGCCTCGTTTCCTCGCGTGAAACCTTCGATTCGAGGCGTGTTAGTCCTCATCACAAAATCAAAGGTATGAACCATCGAGAAGACTTACTGCCTGCGAAACTGAACATTGTGCCAGCAGCCATGCCGGAGAAGTACACGCCCATGAAGGGGACGATGAACTGATAGAACGAGATGTCGCCATCATTGACGAGCTTCGACCCCCAACTGTTACGTCGTCCGCGGCATACTTGGCAGACTGAACCAAGCCGTATGAGCGCTCACCAGAATCCAAGGGCTAGGACAAATTGTTCAATGGACTGCGTTAATGAAAGCCACACCATTATATGGAAAAGAGGAGGTGTGCAGCGACGGATAGCCCCATCAAGCTCATCAGTATGTCTCTTCAGTATGCTGCTTTCGATGGCTAGGGACGAGACGGTGCGTATGGCCATGATGCTCTCGGATGCGATGGAAGCACTAGTGGAGAAGGCTGTGCTGATTTTTGCGCCCATGTTGGTTTCAAGGCGAACTCTCACCCAGCCGGTGAGGACGAGAGGGAGCAGCCCGACGAGGACAACGACGAGCGCTAGATTCCAGGCCACGATGAGGGAAAGGATACTACAAGCGACAACGCTTATGGCCGAGACTAGAACGAAAGAAATGCTGATGCCCATTAACTCGAGAATGAATTGCGGATGGGAGTCAAGTCGACTGTTGAGGGCTCCGACGGTATTCTCCGGGCGGTCGAAGAACTGAAGATCCTGAAGCAGGTAGGAGGATAGTATCTCCTTTCGCAGCTTGGTACTTAGCGTCTACTAAACGTCAGCATCCAAGTCACCACAGATGCCTTTAGTGATAGTACCTGGGCGATAACGTTAGTCGACCAGCCAAGAGCATAATAGCAGGCGAAACACCCGATTCCCATGACGAAAAACATCAGGGCAATGAAGTCCGCTTGATCGGTCATGTCCTCAGCTCCGAAAAGATCCATCATTTGTCCTAACAGCAATGTCTGGCCCGGGAACACAGCACCTGTTGATGTCAGTCATTGAAAGCCACCGGGACCGTAAAAGTACCTCCGACGATGCAGGCGCTTAGGGACACAATATACCAAGGCATTAGTCCTGGCGTCGAAGTCGCTAGCTTGCTGACGCTCTGAATGATACCGGACTTTGGATACATGTCGTGATTCTCGCGGTCTCCCAGAGCAATAGAACCCTCGGCCATAGCCGAGCGCAGCTTCTCCAACGAGGGCTGTTGCTCATGGTCATCCTCGACAAGTTTCACATCGCCTTCTGACGAAGATATGGCCTCTTTACAGTCTTGGCCTTCTACCGGAGACAGGTCCTGGGCTCTGACGAGCCGGGCATACACAGAATCCAATGCGAGGAGCTCATCGCGAGTACCTTGCTCGCAGACCTGACCTTGCGCCATAACCACGATGTTGTCAGCGTTGCGGATGGTCGCGAGCTTGTGTGCGATTACAATGGTTGTGCGATCTTTAGATACGCTATCGAGTGCCCTCTGCACGATGCCTTCGGCATGAGGATCGAGAACGCTGGTGGCTTCGTCGAGCATGAGGATTTTCGGCTCGGAGATGATGCTGCGGGCGATTGCGATCCCCTGTTTCTGTCCTCCCGAGAGCAAACCCCCGCGCTCCCCGACACGAGTCTCGTACCCTTGGGGTAGGTTCAGGATAAAGTCGTGAGCGAACGAGAGCTTTGCCGCGTTGATGACTCGCTTCATTCGCTCTTCGTGTGAGTCTTCCTCCCATGGCGTTGCCACGAGGCCATTTTTGATATTGTCGAAGACGCTGCCGTTGAATAGAACCGGTTCCTGAGGGGGAATGAACTAACATAAGACCTTTTAAGATAAGTGATGTTGAGAGCCCATACCTATTGGACGAGTCGAAGATTGGTACACAGCCATTTGAGGTTGAGCTTCTTCGTATTCCGGCCATCCAATTCTATTGACCCCGTTTCCGGGTTGTACCATCTTTCCAGCAGACCGATGATCGTACTCTTCCCAGAACCACTCGGACCCTGCAGATACATCAGTAAGCCATCTGGACCAGCGGCAGTAATGGTAAAACGGTACTCACTACAAGAGCCGTGATTTATCCCAAAGGAATCTGCAAGGTGAAATCTTTGAGCACCCTGACATCTGGACGGGTGGGATATTTAAAGTCGACGTCGTTGATGCTGAGATTTCCTTCGATGGAGGGAGGCTTCTGTTACGGGTTATACCCTGTAGTGGTATAGGTGCTACCTATACCTTCATGAATGCAGCTCAATTGAATTAGAAGCGTCGATTCAATACGTACCCTTTTGGCTCAATTGGATAGCTGCTTCTGCAACTTACGGCCGTGTGAGAGCTGTCACTAAGCCCTTCTAGGACCAGTCCGTAACACTCAGCCAGGTCATCCTACCGTGATATGGATGTTCTAGATGATGACGCTCTTGGTTGTAGCAGCAAGACAAAGGCCCTTGTCCAAGAGCATACCGAGGTTTCCAGAATCAACAATGGACTTGTTGCTGGCAACGATGAGGGGATTCGATCCTGCTTTGTCGGACGTGATGGTCGTGCTTTGCATGTTGCTGCCACCACCCAGCTCGGTGTGCCAATGTAATTTTGACCACCCTGACTAGGGGTGCAGGTTTTCTGATAGCATCCGGGTTCCGTGGCCGAACCCTCGGTTCCTTTGAAGTTGAAAGTCTTGTTGATCAGAATGACACAGGGGGTGCTATCGGCTAACCACGATCGAAGTCCACAGGTAGTAGACATCAGCGTCATGCATTTCCCAGGCACCAACAAATTGATAACGGCAGGGGATGACCACAGCCGTATATCAATAATGCTGGAGTACCCCACGTCTCGCTTCGGTGGTCATTCGCGCCCCTGACCAGCACGTCCCCCACCCTCGAAATATCAACAAAAAGGTCAAAAACATACAACACCGGGTATTCGCTGGTGGTCACCCACCCAACTACTGATCCGGCCCTTACTGGTTTATCGATGGGAGAGCGGACGGGATCCCGAGCTTTCCAGTAGGTATGGTCGTATGTGCTTGAAACGAAGGTTTTTGTGGTATATATTGGGCAAGAGTCTTCTACTCTACCCTCGATGGGCCCAGCGGAGGGGACAGGGCGAACATCTAAAAGAGACAAGCAAAGAAAACTTGGAAGTGACTTACTCATTGATGTCGCGGGGTGCCGCTGCAACCGCAGAGCCACCTCCCGTCACACCTGTCGCAAAGCCACATGGTTTCCCACGAACCTGCGCGTAT
Organism: Verticillium nubilum; assembly: GCA_002851675.1. Taxonomy (NCBI): domain Eukaryota; kingdom Fungi; phylum Ascomycota; class Sordariomycetes; order Glomerellales; family Plectosphaerellaceae; genus Verticillium; species Verticillium nubilum. The sequence goes on along the minus strand of NMXI01000031.1, from coordinate 24,156 downwards.
ACGGCAAGAGGCGCGAGAAGTAGAGTTGAGACGATTACGAAACGCATGTTGACAAAGGCAGTGTTGATGAACGAAGGATGGAAATGCACTACAAAGTAGTTGTGATGACTGAAACAAGAGTGAAGGTCCAAGAGAAAGGATAGCGACGGTCCAGGTGAGGCACTCTTCGAGCGGTTGCCTTGGCACTTCTCTATTTCCACTGCTCTTTGAGTTATTAGAGCCTATATAACTATTGGCTTTAAGTTTCGGAGTCAAGGAAGTCAGGAATGCTCGGCATAAGAGCCGTCGGGCCTGTCGGTTCCCTGTTGTCAGGGGAGTGGTTTGGCAATGAGTGAAGGACGAGCAATGAGTCTGTTGGTAGGTAGCTGTAGAGACGTAGAATAATCGATGGCCTCCTTCTCCTTGTCTAGGCCTCCGGCCGCATCTATATATACATGATTCTGCCAACGCTCGGCCCCTTAGTCTGCCGGTGACCCCTAGGGTCCCGGCCCCCCCTGGCCCGTGGTCGCCCGTGCTTATGATATGACGGCCCTCCTCTCTTATTACTTCGTCTCGAAGTAATGGCCTTTAGTGGTTTCCTCTCCTTGTGGCCTGCTGCGTGGTGCCTGTAGCCCTGACTGGCTACTGCTATTCCGTTGTTCTGTTGTTCTATTGTTCTGCTATTCTGTTGTTCTGTTAGTCTTATTGTCTATTGTCTTTATTGTCTATTCTAGTCTTTCTTCTTTTCTTAGTCTGCTAGGTGCGCCTTAGTACTCGGTAGCCCCTAGGGGTTCTGCTATCGGTCTGCTGCGGATGTCTGCTGTTCTATTGTTCTGTTAGTCTCATTGTCTATTGTCTTTATTGTCTGTTCTAGTCTTCTTTCTCAGTCTGCTGGGTGCGCCTTGGTCCTCGGCTGCTCCTAGGGGTTCTGCTATTAGTCTGCTGCGGGTGTCTTTGCTCTTTCTGTTTCTGATTCTGCGTTCTTTCTTTATTCTGGGTCGTTATTTAGTAGTTGTATCTTCTAGTAGTCTGCTGGGGGGGTTCTTATGGTTGCTATTGGGGTTCTCTATAGTTATTGCGTAGGTCGCTGCTCCTATTTATCTTGAAATTGCAATAAGGAATAGCGTATTATTCTATTTCGTATAGTTATAGCCCTCCCGTATATCTAACGGCCTCTTCTAGTCTCCGAGTCTCCTATTCTCTTCTTCTTTAATAATAATAACGATAACGATAGTAAGTAGCTCTTCCCTAGGCTTATCTCGGCCTTAGTCTACGAGTCCTAGGTCCTAGTAGTTAGTTGCCTAGGGTTCTTTTACTAACTTCGTATAGATTTTCGTTTCTTTTAAATTTCTAATTACTTACCTATACGTCTGCTATAGTCTAGCGGTAGTCTAGGTGCTAATATTGCTGATATTGCTATAGTTCGTTAAACTTAATTATATACCCTCTCTCTCGTAAGTAGTCCGCTAGTAACCCCCCAGTAGCTCGCCGCTAATCCGCTATAGAACTATAGCTCCCCTTATCCGGAACCCTACCCGTAACGCCGCTAATGCGCCCTATACCGCTAGAGGCATACCGTGCCTCCGCTATACGGACCGTATAGCTAAGTAGTAGGTCCCGGCTAGCGCCCCGGACTACCCTTACTACGAGAACGACGGATATAAGTCTCTAGGCGGTCTGCCGGTACCCCCCCCCCCGTGCCCTACTAACTATAGGTAGCCGCCTCCGCTAAATACTCGTACTATAATATTTCCTAGAAAGGGAAAGCGTATATCCCCGTAGGTACTTCTAGTACCCCCTTAGTAGTCTATAGCTAACCCGCTATAGCCCCCCGTTAAGGACTAGCCCGTCTTTCGGGCTCTTTAACTGGCCGTAGAGGCCGTAGCCGCTAACGGCTATACTAGTAACTTTAAGGTATATCTTCCTTTATTATCTCCTAGTAGTCTGCTACTAATCCCCTATAGGCTAACCTTAATAAAGCTAGGGCCGACGCCGCTAAGGCCCTCTAGCGGGGCAAGAACGATAAGGCCGCTAGTACCGAGAAACGGGCCGCCTCGGAGAAGGAGGACGCCGAGCAGTACTAGGCTCGCCGCCTAGCTACTATAGAGCGCCTCGCCTAGGCCGCCGAGCGCTCCGCCTAGGCCGCTAAGGCCTCCGCCGCTGCCCTGTAGTAGATTACTAATAGGGTCGGTAATATTTTCACCGTACTCTCCGAAGTCCGTAAGAGCTATAACCTCGTCGTAAGTCTTTTCTTAGTAGTCCGCTAGTAATTAGCTACTAACCCGCTATAGAGCCGTAATACCCTTACTAACGAGGAGGAGGTAGAGGATAATACTATTAGTAGTAATAGCCTTAGGGGTAAGGATAGCCTAGATAGCTAGGATAGCTAGGATAAGTGAATTGTACCGTATGCTCCCGCCGCCGCCGCTGCTAGCCTACTAGTAGTCTGCCGTCTGTTTTCTTTTTCTTATTACTTTACTTTTACTTAGCCTCTAGTAGGGCGGGGGCTAGTCCCCCGTTAATGCCCTATAACTATCCGCCGCTACTCTCCTAGTAACCCGCTATTATAATCCTTCTATCTATTCTGCTCCTCGTAATAGCTATCGATTACGTCGTCCGCGATATTTCTGGCTAGCTCCTACGATTTCGCTCTCGGGGTAACTAGCCCACCTAATAAGGTACTATCTGTTGCGTAGCGGCCCCTTATAAGCTACGATCTCCTATACTAAGTATATGTCTTCTGTCCCCGCGATTAGGTTAACTTCTATCGTCTGTGGGTTTAGTATCGGCTCTTATAGCCGCGGCTTCTAGTCTTCTAGGCAGGATACGTGGAAGACGTCGTGGATTCTATAGCTAATAGGCAGCTATAGCCTATATGCGAGGCTATAGTCCCCGACTTTCCTAACGATCTTAAATAGTCCTAGGTACTTATCCGATAGCTTCCTGCTTAGTTACTGCTATTTAACCGTTTTTACTAATAGTAAGACTATATCGCCTTTTTCGTACTACTTTAGTTTGCGGTTCTTATCGTAGTATCTAGCTTATTGTCTGCCGTATTCCTATAGTAGATTTCGTATCCTTCTCCTATTCCCCTCCTATTCTGCACTGCGTTTTTCTACCGCGACTGCGTTTCCCCGGCGTTGCTAATATCGTAATAAGTTACCGGGACTAGCTAGGGTATACCCTATCAGGGCTTCCGCTAGGGGCTATTAGATAGTCGAATAGAACGATATATTATATACGAACTCTGCTAATAGGAGTAGCTAGGCCTAGTTCGACTGTTCCGTATTATAGAACGTTCTAAGGTAGTATTCGAGGTTCTAGTTCTATCGTTCCGTCTGACCGTCTGTCTACGGGTGAAACGCTATAGATAGGCGTCTCTCTATCCCTATCCGTCTATAAAGTATTATCTAGAACTTACTTATAAAGAGGGATCCTCTATCCGATACTATTCCTCTAGGGAGCCCGTATATCTTAAAGACGTTGTCCTATAAGGTTGTCGCGAGACCCTCTACTATAAGTCTACTGCTTACGGGGAGGTACCGTATATACTTCGTGAATCGGTCTACTACGATAAGTATAGAGTCTTACTTTACTGTTAGTAGGAGGCCCGTTATAAAGTCTATAGAGAGCTCTTGGAACGGCCCGCCTAGTAGCGGTAGACTGGCGAGGGTGCCGTAGGGCTTATATTATCGTGGTTTCGTGATTTAGTAGGTCGGGCAGGTCGGGATATAAGTCCTGACGTCTTTTAATAAGTTATTCTAGAAGTAAGTATTTCGCAGTCGTATAATCGTCTTTCTATATCCCTAATGCCCTACTATTAGGCTGTCGTGTGCTCGTTGTAAGATTTCCTTCCTTAGGTCGTTATTCTATAGTATGAATACCTTCCCTCGGTACTGTAGTAGCCTATCCGTATCCTCCTAGTCCTTCTTCCCCCTCTATTTCCCTAATAAATAGAATTTATCTCTTTATTGTTCGTCCTAGATGACCTTTTATAGTAGCCGGTTATCTCCCTACTAGTAGTACTCCGTAACTGCGCTAATAAGGTTACCGAACCGTCGTAACTACGATAGTAGATATCTAGCTCGAGCCTCGTCTTGCTCTCCTTTTTGCGGCTTATAGTCGGGTCGCTGTAATAGGCCGTCTACTAGGTTCCTACTACTAGCTCTGAAGTCGATTCTGAAGTTAAACTCTGCTAGGGCTTATAGCTATCTGGCTTATCTTCCTAATATCTTCGGTTTATCTAGGAGGTACCTATAGTTCAGGTAATCAGTTAGTACTTCTATAGTATCTCTGCTATACGCTAGGTACTACCTCTACGTTCTAAATGATTCTATAATCGCTATTATTTCTGCTTCCGGGGTATTATATCTCAGTTCTGCCCCCTAGAGCTTCCTCGAGAAGAAGGCGACTGGTCTCTAGCTGTCCCCTTCCAGCTAGGAGATAATAGATCCGATCGCGAAGCTCGAAGCGTCTAGCTCGACTCGGGTTCTGAGTAATGGATCGAAGTAGCGTAGTACTAGTACTCTTGTAAAGATGATTTTTAGTTTCTTAAATGCTGCAATCTCCTTCGTCGTTAGTAGTAGGGGTGCTATAGGGTTATAGTTGCCTCTGCTAGTAAGGGGTGCTGCGATCTAGTTCTTTACGAAGCGCCTATAGAACCCCGTGAATCTAAGGAAACCCTATAGTTCCTTAAGTGTCTTAGGTATCGGCTAGTCTCGTATTATAGTAATTCTTTCGTCCGCGATCGAGAGTCCTGCTAGGGATATTATAAACCCTAGGAACTCTACTATAGTTATATTAAAGGCGTACTTATCTGGGTTCACGTATAACCCCTATTCTCTGAGTCTCTATAGTACGGCTCTAGCGCTCTTCTAGTATTCTATTATTGTTTTCGAGTATATTAGGATATCGTCTATATAGATTACGTAAATTATATCTATAAGGCCCGCTAGTGCCTTATTAATATACGCCTAGAAGGTAGCTAGTGCGTTTGCGAGTCTAAACGGTATAACTAGGTACTCGAAGTATCCGTACTTCGTCCTAAAGGCGGTCTTCTATTCGTCTCTAGCCCTAATCCTGAGGCGGTAGTATGCGTCTTTAAGGTCGAGCTTCGTAAAGAGCCTAGCTATAGATAGCCTATCGAGTATCTCGTAGATAAGTAGGAGTGCCGTGCGATCCTTTTTTATAACTTTATTTAATACTCTATAGTCTATATATATCCTGAGTTTACCGCCTTTCTTTAGGACGAATAGTACCGGGGCTCTAGCTAGGCTAGTAGAGGGCCTGATCTATCCCTTCTTTAGTAAGTCGTCGATATATTCCCGGAGTACCTTAAGTTCCTCTTCTGCGAGTACGTAGATAGGCCCGAATGGAACTCTCTTCCCTCCTTCTACGTCGATAGCGTAGTCCTACTCGTAGTACTACGGCAGGGTAGCGGCTCTCTCTACGTCGAATACGTCTCCGAATTCTTAGAACTATTATAGGATTTATAAGGTTATAGCTTTATCTCTATAATAGTTATCCTACTATACCCCCCGTAGTAGTATCTAGACGTTTCCCGGGATAATTATCGCGATTATATCCGTCTCCTCTACCGCTTTCCTAATTTCCTTCCTTAATACTACGATCTTAATATCTTCTCTCCGTAGTAGGTACCTCTAGTACCTCGACTACTAGTCTTTTATAGGGTTCGTCTAGGTTAGCTAAGGATTACCTAGTATAATATTATAGCCGTTCCGGATCTCGTCTACTACTTTATACTTAGAGGACTAGATCCTCGTAATCCTAGGGTTATTAGTAACCCTATAGATAAGCTTCCTTACGCTAAAGGTTAGGATCCGCTCGTTACTTAGGGGGGTAGCTAAAGATTCCTTATCTAGTACGAGCTATATTCCTAACCTCCTTAGTAGGTCGCCGCTTATAACGTTTGCGTCTGCTCCGTTATCTAGTATTACTTCTACTACGACCTATCGGTTATTTAGCCGTATCTTAATCTTTACTTCGAATCTTCTTCGTAATAGTCGCGACTACTTATCCTATTCCTAGTTATTGTCTGCTAGTAGCCTGCTACCGATTAGCTCCTAGTTCGTCCTCGAGTTTTTTCGGTAGCCCTTAAACGTATATCCCTATTCGCCGTATAAAGTATAGGCCGCTTCCGGGTAGTTACTTACGTAGTAGCTAAACCTATTATAGGCGTAGTATCGGACGTTTTCCAGGCTTCCTGACCTCCTAGTAGTTTACTATTAATCCGCTATTAGGGACCTTGGCTGTGTCTTTAGGGACTATGGCCGTATCTTAGGTGCTTTCTATTCCGCGCTTTGTCCCCTGCTTCCTTGCTAGTGGGTGTCTGTGTGCGCGTCGGGGGTACGTTCCTAGCGCGTTGCTAGGTGCTCGGACTATCTCCTTATCTATTCCTGATTATTCGCGTGCTAGGGTTATTTTAGGGTCCGTTTCGTCTATAGTAGGGTCTTAGCTCGTTTCGCGGCGCTATTTAGTTCCGTTCTTATACGGGGAATGCCTTAAGCTATAATCTACTAAACGAGGTCCGGGTCTAACTTAGCGAGGAGTAGGGTAACCCTATAGATCTGCGGTAGGGGCTCCGGTAGCTCTGCCTCTAGACTATCGTACGCGTCCGCGAAGTCCTAATACTTCTACCTAGGGTTTTGGAAACGTTAGTTACGGCCGTATAGTTTAATAATAGTTTAGAGTACTCGGGTATTATCGTCGTCCGCGTCTTCCCGCAGCCAGGTCTCTATTACCTTCTAGGTAACGTCGTAAATTAAGTCATAGCTTATCTATACGTTTACCGTCTATCTCCGCTATAGGTTATCTATAAGGTAGCTGCTTATATATACTACTTTATCGATATCTCTCCGAAAGCTCTTATCGTTAATTTAGAACCTTATATCCAGACTAAATAAGAACGAGTTAAGCTCTACCTAGCTAGCTCCCTTATAATAGATAAGTAGTAGCTAGATCTTAGTAAAGGATATACCCTTATAGTTTTCTTCGTCGTAGGCTATCCTTAGGGCAGGGGCCGTTCTTCTACTACTAGTCGGCCGTTAGGCCGAGGGGTCCTCCCCCCTTCTTAGTAAAGTTAGTTCCTCGATCTTCCTCTTACGTACGAATTTCCGTCTTTCCTCTTCTAGTTACCTATCTAGTTCCTCGTCGGTCATTATCAGGGTATCTGCCGTAGCCTCCTAGTCGGTTACTTAGCTATGCTCCGTTAGCAGCGTATTGCCCCCGGTATCGACGTCCTCTTAGTGCCCTGCTATAGTCTAGCTTCTAGTATTTCGCGTCTCTCTGGTTACTATTATATCTAATAGTCGTTGCCTCCTAAAGGATAGATCGATTATTATATTAGGGGAGTAGTTTAGTAATAAGTAAAGGACGAGTAATAAGTCTATTAGTAGGTAGCTATAGAGACGTAGAATAATCGATAGCCTCCTTCTCCTTGTCTAGGCCTCCGGCCGCATCTATATATACATGATTCTGCCAACGCTCGGCCCCTTAGTCTGCCGGTGACCCCCAGGGTCCCGGCCCCCCCTGGCCCGTGGTCGCCCGTGCTCATGACACCTGTGTACTCCATCTTGGCGTTCAAGTAAACCAATACAACGGACTCTCGCCCTAAAAGAGAAAAGGGTCGTCATGATACATAAAGTAGGTGCTTGAGTAAAAGGATGTGAAGCTGTTACTAAGCGAGTCGGAAGAGAGCAACACCGCTATTATGGGTTGTTGTCTGCGGACTTGCACTTGTCCACCAGGCTCAACCATCTCTTGTTCATCCTGTGTACGGCACGCATAGACTGCTTGTGCCCTCATACCAAATCGCGTGTTTCAGCATTCCTGTATCAGCTTCGATCACCTTGTTAGCCCCTAGCTGACGATGAGGCGCGATAATGCCAAAGGCAAGCATCAATCCCACAGGGCTGAGAGGTCAGGTATCACCTCGTTCCTGATGCTAACGAGGACTCGATGATTGACTCACACCGAAGCAGACAATTTCCATGAAGCTCACCAAGCCTTTCAACTCCACTGTGTCGACGCTGGCCACAATCACACATGCAGGTTGGAATGCTATGAGAATCAAGATGAGATGGCGGCTCTTGCATGGAAGAGGCTTGTCTTCATCACAAATTGGAAGCCACATTCTTTGAGAAGACGCTTCGCACGGATGGTCCGATTCTGGATACCAACTCGGAGTACACCTGGCTCGGATTAGCTAGTCAGCCCCTTGGGCAAGCTCATAGTGGTTTCTGTTGATTTCGCCACGCGTCCAGTCTCTTGTATAACTAATCATGCCGAGTATTTGATGTCAACATTGGCCCGACTCATTTTCTTTAATTAAACTGACGGGTCCGATCCACAGCATTTTCTGCGCCAGACGAACTCAGCATGCACTGAGTAACAGCTACCTTGTTCATGGGACTGCCGAGCTCTGAGAGTTCCCATCCTTTCCTCCGAGCGTGGCGCCCGTGCTATTGACATCCTTTCATTTGGGGATCATGCAAGCCTCTCTGGATGAAGCATGGACGAAGACAGACCCGACCGGCGCCACGGCAGTATCGTCTCAAAGAGGACAGGCCGCTGAAAGCCCAGGTGCTGCGGCGCCAGCTCCGGACTGTAATGACCATAGTGTGGGATGCTTGATCCACTGAATGACAACTTCGGGGCAGCTGCGCGGGATCAAACCCCGAGCTCCGAATGGACTATACCTCTTTGATCAAACGGCCCGTCCTTTTCACTGCTCACTCAGCTTTGCCCTGACTGTCAGTCTGCCATAACCCGCATGTATGGGGCTCACGATGTTGACCCCTTTCATCAAAATCAGGTTCCTGACTTCCGTTTCGAGAATTCTCCGAGAAGCATCCTCCCTGGATTGAAATATTGGTTGTCAATTGCCTCGTGTTTTTAAGCCGTTCTCCCCTTGTTAATTATATTTACACTCGAAAGTTTTCGCTGTTATCCATACTATTACACTAAATAACTTCTTCCACTCTTTTCAAATTCCATTCGCGTCAAGGCGCTCGCTCTCCTTGCGCCATTCAACAGCAATAAGTGTAGCCACGCAGAAACAAAACCATTTCCTCCTCCGCGGGCCGCAGTGTTGCACCCCGATCAAACAAGTCAAATACAGCGTTCGTATTTGACTATTTGGCTCGCTGAAATCGACGTGTTTGTTTGTTTGGCTCTATTTGCAAATATTTGACTTATTTGTTAGATAATGAAGCTCTTACGATAGTCAGGGACTTACCTATTGCCCAGAATCGTTGGTGTTGACGCCGTTAACACCCTAATACAGCCCTCCCAATTGAATAGCCCTCCTAATTAAACAGCCCTCCTAATTAAATAGCCCTCCTAATTAAATAGCCCTCCTGATTAAATAGCCCCTCGACGAAGCCAGTTATTAAGGCACTAAAGCTCTTCTAACGTCTCTAGAGCCCTTCCTCGTAATAATCGCGTCGAGAGTAAAGCGCCGGCCGTAGTAAATCGCCGTAGAGAGGTCGGAATTAGACTGCGTTGGGCGTGAAAGTTAGGTTCGAATTGAGTCTGGCAGACGCGCCCTAAAGACTATTATAGATATATCGATAATAGCAGTAGCAGTAGCGATAGCTTTAATAGCGTAGGTAGTATCGCGGTAACGTTATAGGTAGGTGACGTTATAGGTAGGTAACGTTATAGATAGTTCCGTTAGTAGAATTACTACTTTAGTAGGGGATTTACGCCTCGGTAATTTTTAGGGTAGGAGACTAAACTAGCTAATTAGTAGATTAATATATATAGGTCTTTTCCTCTATTAGTAATAGTAGTTAATAGCCTAATTAGTTAGGGTCTCTACTTTATTATAGAGGGTCTAGGTTCGATTCCTAGTATTAGCGTTTATATTACCTATTATAAACTTCTGTTTATAATAGGTAATATAAAGTTTTAATTAGCTTAGTTACTCTTTTTTATAGGTCTCGAGTCTCGATATCTATTTAAACGTTTACCAAACATCTAAATATTATAAATCCATATATTTGGCTATTTGACTATAGGAAAATAGGTTATTTATTTGGTTGTTTAATGATTTGACTTATTAGATTTGATCGGGGTGCATTACTGGCGGGCCGGTCTTCTTTTCATCGAGTTCAGTGTCCCCAGCTCTATAGCAACGACCCTAACCTCTTCTACGTTCACCCACCTTTGCGGGCAGACTGCGAAAAATGCGTGCCTCTACCATTGTCGCCGTTGCGGCAGGCCTCCTATCGCCGGCGTACGCCCAGGTCGTTGGCAAGGCCTTCGGAATGGCTGCTGGCGCAACTGGAGGCGGCAGCGCGAAGCCAGTTGCTCCCGCTGATATCAAGCAGTGAGCCGTTCAGTGCATCCTTGATTCCCTTCTGCTCTATTTTAACCTAGACTATAGGCTCGCGACGTGGCTTGCGGACGATACACCCCGCGTCATCCTTATTGACAAGGAGTTCAACTTTATCGGCTCTGAGGGTACTGCGACCTCTGTAGGCTGCGAGAACAAGGCATGCCCCGTATCCAACGGTGGTCAAGACTACATCGGAGCGCTGTCGTGCGGTGACACGACTCGAATGAGCCCCATCGCTTCGATCAAATACGATACCGCCGGCACGAAGCCCATGCCCGTCGGCAGCAACAAGTCTCTGGTCGGCGTCGGTAACAAGGGTGTCATCGTCGGCAAGGGTCTTCGCCTCATTGGTTCTAAGAACGTTATCGTTCAGAACATTCACTTCACCAACATCAACCCCAAGTCGGTGTGAGGTGGTGATGCCATCACGCTCGGAAACACCGATAACATCTGGATCGACCACTGCAAGTTCTCCCTCGTCGGCCGCCAGTTCATCGTCTCCGGCTGGGACGCCGCCGGCCGCGTCACGGTCTCCAATACTGAGTTTGACGGTACCACTAAGTAGTCTGCCAGTTGCAACGGCCAGCACTACTGGGCTCTTCTCTTCATTGGCGCCAAAGACCTCTTCACCTTCTCTGGCAACTGGCTCCATGATATCTCGGGCCGCGCTCCCCACTACGGCACTGACAAGAACGGCGCCACCAACGTCTTCCACGCCGTTAACAACCTCTTCGAGAACATGAGCGGCCACGCCTTCGACATCGAGCCGGCCACCTGGAGTCTTCTCGAGGGTAACGTCTTCAAGGGTGTCAAGCAGCCCGTGACCCCCGCGTCCACCACCCGTGCCAACAGTATCTACATCCAGGACAAGGGCACCGCCTGCACCTCCATCATCGGCCGCGCCTGCCAGGCCAACCAGCGTGATAGCACCTCGGGCACCCTCCCGGCCGCCGAGGAGACCGACGCTCTTACCCAGCTGCGCAAGGACGCCGGAACCAACATGGCCCCAGCCAAGGCTGCCTCTGGCGTCGAGGCGAGCGTCAAGGCCAACGCCGGCATCGGCAAGCTTAACGCCGGCACTACTACGCCCGCTCCGGCCCCGCCTACTACTCCTGCTCCCCCGACGACCCCTCCCCCCGCGAGCGGCTCCGGCACCGTTCCTCTTTGGAGCCAGTGCGGTGGCTTTGGATGGACCGGCGCTACCAAGTGTGCACAGGGCACTTGCAAGAAGCAGAACGAGTGGTACTATCAATGCTTGTAAACGTTGTGGACAAGTACCTACAGAGTCTTGCGTTTTGCAAAGACTCTGCCATTTTTGAGGTCTGTTTGTGGACCTTTGTACCCTTCTACTAGTACATTCTATAGTGCAATAATTTTACTCTGCGAGCAAGAGACGCAAGACGTTCCCCGCTACTCTGATTCAGTTGCATCCATTGATATATGGAGAGGTTGCCTGACCTTGACATGTCACATTGACCCGTGGGCGCCAGCAGCGAATCGAATGACGTGATGGAGATGACTGCGCATTCTCTTATACAGCGTCACAGCACAGCACGCTTCCAATAGACTGCCTCTCAGGGGTCACTCTGGGCTTCCACCCAATATTGAACGCTTTTTACTGTTGTCCAGGCTTGCAAAGCCTCCTTGCCAAAGCCTCTGCCGAAACCACTCTGCTTGACACCTTCAAAGGGGACGTGTCGACGAATCATGCCTCAGCGGTTGACAGTGACTGTTCCGACCTCCAAAACATCAAAGACCTTCTTGGCGCGGGCACGGCGTGAACACCCATGAGGTCAACGCGTATTCGGAGCTGTTTGCCTTGGACATAGCCTCTTCTTCGGTCGAAAACTTGGCACTTGTCTGAATACAGGATTAGAGGAGGACCTGCGGAGAAGGCAGTACGACCAGATCCTGTTCAGCTGAGGGCGGCTGATGATGGGCCCCTTGCAGACAGTCGGGCCGGTCGCGTCACCGTGTCGGACCATCTTCTCAGAACAGCCCTGAAACAGAGCAATGAATTCATCATATACGCCTTCGTGTATATAGATCCTCGAGGCTAACGAGCAGATCTGCCCATTGTTCGCACTCGACCCGATACTCATCCAGAACGCGGCCCGGCCCAGGTCCGCATCCTGGGAAATGAGTGCAACTCCCATACCACCAAGCTCTAGAGTGAGTATGGATAGCTGAATGGATAGCCAGATAGGTAAGGCAGGTAAGTAGATAGTCTGATAGGTAAGGAACACAAGGCGCGGTGTTCCGGAACCTCAAGTATGATTATCTACTCCTCGCTCCTGGTATTCAGCACGCCTACACTCTTTAATACCGAATATACAATTGGAAGCCTGCTTCTGTCGTTACCGTACATTGTCCAGTTCCATAATCATCCCGGCAACGCGTGTAGCAGCCAGCAGGGACTGCTGAAACGGTATCGGCATCGGGATCTCCACTTCCACCCCCACTCCGATGCCGATGCCGGGCCGGAGGAGAAGTGGGGCTGCAGCGGCCGGTCAAACAGCCGGCGAGGGGTGGGGTTTCCCGCCTTGGCGAGCCTCTAGATCAGTGGTCTGTGGAGAGAGTGAGAGAGAGTTTACGCGACCTCGATAACAGGCCCAGCCCAGTTGGTCTCAAAAGCTCCAGGAGCTCAGCAAGCACTCGTCAGAAAAAATGGCCTACTGAAAGCCCCTACAGTAGGCTTACTATGTGACAGCGAGGTATGGCTAGGTGCTGATCTACTGGTAAACTGGGGTGCTCCGTCATTTGGTAGGCCATTTTTTCTGTCGTCCACCTGCTCAGTAACGAATTGCGTATGACTGGAAGCGTCCCCTTTTACAGCCACTCGACACCGTCCCATAGCGCTGCTTCTCTACTGTGCATTATTGATCAGTCATTCTGCTCTGGTAGTCGCACGAGTGTTGCCTGGGTGCGGAACTACCACCGACTCGCTGCGAGACCAGACCCCAGTCTGTGCCACCCTTTGCATCATCATTGACGCAAAGACGTGGATGGAAGTGTTCAGGTCTAGCGAGTAAAAGCTTGATCTCGATATTGCTGTACAGAACTGTGATGACGAGTTGCTCGCTAGGCGAGTCATGGTCTGGGCAGATGATGCAGCGCAGGGACGAAATGACAAACCCGGGCTGATGGAACGCGTCTGTGAAGATTCAGGAGATCGATCTTGAAAGCTTGATCAATTGGCAGATTCCCAGATTCCCAGATTCCCAGATTGCTGCATCAGCACAGACCAGGCACCAGCTATATGCGCCCCACCCTTTTCGAGACGACCCCTGGATACAGCACAGACCAGGAACTGTTTGGGGAGGCTCCTCTCTTGTCATCTGATCTCCGTTCCTCTCCATTCTCCTCGGGTCACACTCACACCTACACACACCCTCTGACTGCCCATCCTCGGGACGAACCACGACAATCGCGTACAGACAGACGGACAAGCACTGGCACTGGAACTGACTGCTGTCCTTCCTTGACTCGTAACTTCACTTCGAATAAGCGCCTGCCGACAATGAAGTGACGGTCGGCTTCTCGGACACGACGTTCCTCAGTCCAACTACCATCCAAATCCCCAGCAATGTCCTCCTCAAACCCGCCGTCTCCCAACTCGCCGACCTTTCTGGAGCAGACCGCGTCCATGCTAAGCACTGCTGGTGCCTATCTGCGGCTTCCGGCCCTCGCCTCCACGGTACGACCATATCCGATCCTCACCCTCTCCACGAATCTTCCTATTTCGTGATCTCAATATTCTTGACAATGAAGGCTCGTATTCGGGCCTAAGATCGCCGTTGCTACACAAGCTGACGAGACATTCGTTGCTCCAGGGCGTCGCCGCCGTTCTGACCTCGCTGCTCTACTTCAAGCAGAAGTAGGTCATCCCCTCCCGCTACATGCTGCGTCTTCGAACCCCGTCTGACTCCTTCCAGGGCCCTCATCTATCCTTCGCACATGCCCCCGAACGCTCGCACCGATGTCCCTCGACCGTCTCAGTTCGGAATTAAGGACTTCGAAGAGCTGGTCATCCCAACAAACGATGGCGAAAAACTGTCCGCCTTCTACATACGCGGCCCCCGCGGCAACCGCAACTCAGACATTACAGTGCTGATGTTCCACGGAAATGCCGGAAACATCGGCCATCGCCTGCCCATCGCCCGCATGCTCATCAACTTCATCGGCTGCAACGTCTTCATGCTCGAGTACCGCGGCTATGGCCTCTCGACCGGCGAGCCCGACGAATCAGGCCTATACACCGATGCCCAGACCGCCATCGAGTACCTTCGCGCCCGCGCTGAGACGAGCAACCATAAGCTGGTGGTCTACGGCCAGAGCCTAGGTGGCGCCGTCGCCGTAAAGCTTGTTTCTAAGCACCAGAAGCACGGCGACATCGCCGGACTCGTCCTCGAGAACACGTTCCTCTCGATGAGGAAGCTCATCCCCTCAGTCATCCCGCCAGCTCGGTACCTGACCTACCTCTGCCACCAGGTCTGGCCCACAGACTCGGTGATCCACAATGTGTCGGTCCCGATTCTGTTCCTGTCTGGTCTGCAGGATGAGATTGTTCCGTGAGTACTTTTGCCCTCGTATCTTTCTTTTTGCTTCTCTACTTGCATGATGCCAAATTATCACCCACAAAAGATGAGTCCCTCTCGGGGGGCGCTGAATACTTTTTTTCACCACTTATTGTCTGACACAAGAAATCACCTTTCTTCTTTCCGAAAACTCATTCACCAGAGGCTTGCGGCTACTGACACGGCAACGCTTCTAGTCCCCAACACATGCGCCAGCTATACGATCTCGCCACAGCCCCGATCAAGATCTGGAAGCCACTACCCGGCGGAGACCACAACTCGAGCGTGCTCGAGGAAGGCTACTTCGAGGCCATCTCCGACTTCATCACCTCCGTCACGGGAGATGAGAAGAAGGCCGACCGACAGCGCTTATAGGAAGAAGACTCCATGCGACGAGAAGCCCTGGACGCCGCGGCCCGCACGAAGGAACAGCATGACGCCCAGAATAGGCGGTGCTCCGTCGGCAGGCTGTTGGTCTGCCGACAGTGCAGGCGGGAGAAACCGGCGCTAAGACCAGCGGCGAGGATGGAATGAGGTGATTGCAAGGCGCCAAGCCACGCACAGCGCCCACAATACGAACGACTGAGACACGCATCGAGAAGGGGAACGGCGGCTGCATTGGACAATGACCTCGACCATGACTTTGGTCGGGTTTCATCATTAACGATACCCCTTGGTATTTCTTATTAAACACTCCTAGAGAGTCGACACACGTCGGGGGTGGGGGTGGGGGAGAAGTTACATAGTTTACCGGCGACCCGTACATACACACTGACGAAGCCACGATGAATGCTTACATGGATTTGCTTATTTGTCTCTTCTTCCATGCGCAAGGTTATTGCGTGCTCTAAATGTTGCTTCGTGGTGTTCCATCCACTGGGCTCCTGTTTTAGAAAAGAGGTCAGATGCCAAGCTGGAGGACCTCGGAACTAGGCTGCCCTCACTCCACACATCAGCGACACGATCATTTAGAGAAAAGACGATCTAATGACGGGCTCACATGTTGGCGTCAAACTGAAATTCGCCCAGATGTAGATATCCGTTGGTGGCGGTGCATAGGGGTGACCAGCTCATTTACTGAGGATCGCAATATCGCTCCATGCAAGGTAGCCCAAGTAAGCAGTCCGGCAAAGGCACCACTTTTACAACTCTCAAAAACAACAGTGCCGCAGACGTTGGCTGAATCGAAGTGAATCTCTTCTGCCATCATGGCTGGTGACTACGCAGTGACTATTCGCGTGTAATGGGCTAGAATGACAACACCAACCATGCCCGCCTCATCTCTAATCATCCATCTTCTCCGCAGCAGCCTCCCAATCATCGTCCGTCTCCTGCACGACCTTCTTCCTCGGCAGCCTCGAAAAGCTCACAAACCCACTGGCAGGCTTCTTTTCCACCGCCGTCGGCGCAGCAGCCAGCGGCCTCCGTCCGACGACAGAGCTCCAGCCGCCCGCGTCCTTCTTCTCGCCCGTGACCTCTCGCCTCAGGACATTCTGATCCTGGTCCGCGTGCACGAGCGTCACGGCGCCGGCGAGGCCAGCCTTGGCCACCGTGCGCGCGACGGCCGTTTTAAGGTTCGCGAGCACCGACTCGACGGCCGCGGCGTTGGAGCCCCAGCTCGAAACGGGCGTCGCGCGGACAAGAACCTCGTCTGACGGGAGGAAACTCGTCGCGAAGGCGAGGTTGTTGTGCGCCGCAAAGTCACCGACGAGAGCGGAATCGAGCTCCTCGATCGTCAGCGCGAACCGCGGCGCCGAGAGAAGGAGCGCGTTGAAGGGGGGCAGCTTGGGAGCCTCGGAGGCCGACGCCCCGGCCTTGGCTGCGGCGGCTTGGACGTTCTTGATCTTGACGCACTGCGCGAGAGTCTTCGGCGGGGCGGAGACGAAGCGCGGCGTCTTGAAGACGCTGACGTGGCGGTGCGGTTCGGGGTCCTGGCTCTCCGTGTCGAAGCCGAAGTCTTCGGCGAGAGCGTGGAGGAAGGCGCGCTGGGAGGGCGGCATGGGCTTGAAGCGGATGCGCTTTTCGGCTGCGTCGGAGGCGAAGACGCGGAACTCGCGCTCCTGGGTCTGGCTCCAGCGCACGCTGTCGCGGAACAGTTTGAGTGTCGTTTCCGAGTAGGGGATGTGGTCGTCCGTGTGAGTTGCCGGGTCGATGCTGAGGGCGGCGGCGAGTTTCTGGTTGCGCTGGAGGCGAAGGCACTCGTCGTCGCACTTGAGGGTCTCGCGATCGGGGTCTGGGTTGATGCGAGTGGCGAGACACTTGATCTCTTTCTTGCGATGTTGGCAGGCGCAGGTGATGAACTCCTTGGCCTGGCAGGGCTTGTCTTCTTTACAGGCTACTAAATGTCAGTGCTTGATTGCAAGTTGGAACGACGGCGATTCTTACGGTATGGAGCATGGCAGTTATCTTGATCTGCATGCCCACACGACTTTCTAGACTTGCCACAAGGCTGATTACAGTGGGAGCCTGAGATATCGGCGTCCTCACACTGGCCGGGTCGGTGACATTGCTTTCTGCACGTGTGGGTTCTGCGAGCATGTCAGTGTCCGTCAACAAGGGGGATATCCTTCCCGCAATTTCACTTACCCGCACTTGAGCTTCTCACCGCAAGGCAACCCACAGCGAACCTCTTCAAACCAACAAGGCTGGTTCTTGAGCCTCTGCTTGCCACAGATACAAGGTTTCTCAACCAAGAACGGGCACTTCGGGCATGCCATATCGTCAGGGTGACAATTATGCGAGACCGGTGGATGTCCGCAGGCTGGCCGTCTGGTGCAGTCGAAGCGGCACTCGGGAGGCCTCGTCCCGCAGGGCTGCGGCGGCTGCAGCACCGTCCGGCCGCAATTGCAGCCGATTTCGTCAAAGACTGCCTCGAGACAACTACCGCAAGGCCCTCGGTGACAGATCTGCTGGCACTGATGGGCACCGCATTTGAGCGTTCTTCCACAAACACGAATGCAGATATGCTCGGCCTCGATCTCGTCGGGGTTCAGCAGCTTGTTCTTCCGCTTCGCCGCCTGCCTCTCGATGGCTTTCTTCTCGCCAGGGCAGCAGCGGTCGCCGCACTGATGACGGCCACAGTTCAACTGCGCTTGACAGACTCTCATGCATGACGGAGGAGCCAGTTCATCGCCGTGGCAGAGCGTCCGGCTGGAAGTGCGGCCGCATCTGCAGGAGATGTCCATCCTCTGGTAACAAGGCGGGCAGGGACCGACATGACACGTCCTATCGCACTCATGTCCGCATGCCAGAGTCTTGCCACAGGTCTCCTGGCAGTGGGGAACCGGGTCCTGGCACGACTGCCTCGGCTGCTGGAGGAGTCGTTCCAGAGGTGTCTTGCCGCAGGGGCAGTTGTCGACAACATCGGGAGAAAGAGGGCAGTGAGCCTTGGCCTCATCCTGTGGGTGACAAGTCTTCTCGCACTCGTGGTGACCGCAGTCATACTGCCTTCCGCAGGATGCGCCACAGTCAAAACAACCATCGAACGGTTCCTGCGGTTGTATGTCTCCCGTTTTCGAAGCTTCGATCTGGCCGTAGTTGTACGACGTCCGAACTTCGTCCCGGCGATCGCACGGAATCTCCTTTTCAACCTTGCCGCAGTAGCAACGAGAGACCATCGGTACGGTGCAGCTGCCACACAGCCCGGAATGACACTCTTGCTCGCAAAAGTGCTCTCCGCACGGCAACAAATCTCCGCAGATCTCCTTGCAGCTCCAACCATTGTCATAGTCAGTATCGCTGCAACGTTTCGTGCTCTCCTGCTTACCGCAGAAGCAGGGCTGGGTCGGTCCCATCAGATCACACGGGCGACACGGCCCAGCATGACACTCTGAAAAGCAGAGATGAGGACAAGTCGCTCGCGGCTTCGTGCAGGTCTGACCACACGAGTGTGGTGGCAGACTGCCGACGTTTTGGGGGTTGATGTCTTTACCGCACCAGCAGTGGTACGAGCTGGGGTGCTCCGTCAGCTTGGAGTTGCATCCAGGACAGCGCCATGTCCTCGGCTGGTCGGGCTGCTCCTGCTCCTGAGGGTTCGGCTTCTCGATCTGGCTCTTGTGCCATTTCTTGACACAGGGAAGGTGGACGACGGTCCAGCATAGGTTGCAGGACCAGATCTTCGAGGAGCGAAGGACTTCGCTGGCACAGATGACGCACTCGTACTGGCCGTTGCTGATGTCCTGGTGGATACGCGTGGGTAGATCCTCAGCCGTTGACTTGGGAGCCAAAGGATACTGTGATGCTTTCTTCTTTGGCGGTTGTCTGGCTCAATGTCAGTCTCCCCCCCAAATGTGATCCGAATCGTAGTCACATACCTCCTCGGCGCAACAGCTTGGCCGGGCACAAACTCAGCGGCAGCCGCACTCAGACCAGCCTCCCCATTGACTTGGCTCTCACTATCCGCCGTCTCAGACGTCAAGTGACCGCCAAAAGTCCTCCGCGTGCCGGCAACGATGCCTCCACCGCGAACACCAGCACCGCCTCTTCCAGCCCTCAAACCACCGCCGCCTCGTCCCCTCCCTCTTCCCCTCCCCCGTCCCCGTGATGATGATGCAACGGCATCACCCAGATCAGTCGCCGGCGTCGTAGGTCCATTGGTCCTCTCGGCAGGGGCACCTGCCGGCTGCGCACCCTGCTCGGCAGCGCCTCCACGGACCGCCTGACCCTGTCCGCCACGACCGCCGCGCTGACCCCTCCTCCGCTGCCTCGGCCTTCCTCCCCTTCCTTGGGCGCCGTCACTCGCAGGGGCCTGATTACCCTCTGGAGGCATGATTGTTGTGATGCGAAGCTGGTGGTTGGTGTTGCCGTCCAGTGTGAGAAAAAATTGGCCTCGAATGATCGCTTCCGTGGCGTTTGCGAGGTGAGGCGTAGAAATTGTGGCGCGTGCGCTTTTTGAAATACAGCGACTTTGAACAAATCTGATCGAACGAAAATCTCGGGACCTTGAGAGAAAATGAAACAATAGAATGCGATCTCTTTGCCCTGTGTCCTCCTCTACTTGACTGCTGACTTTATTGAAGGGCAAGTAGGAATTGCCCTGGAGGCAAAAGGCAGCCGTCGTCAATATATCGGGACTGTGACAGTGTGGGTCTGCCAGGCTGTGGCGATACAAATCGCCTGCCACTCATTTCGCTCCACTAATTAGTAAAGTCTCGAAACATGGAGCTGACAAATGATCACTATGAGTCATGCCCGGCCGTGTCTGCCTATTGGGTGAAGCACAAGGCAAACAAACACTGGACTGACCTAATCCGACCCTGACCCAGCCTTGCCAGCTCCCTCCCTAACGAATTTACGCCCATCGGCTGCCGCCACAGACAAACTGCTCAAGTGTCCTGAGTCATCAGCGGCGATGCATTCAATTGGCAATCATGCCCTGGTACGATTGGAGCAACATGGTATTCTTTTCTGGTGCACTCGCTGCCCACTGGAACGGAGGCTGTGTCCTTTGGCAGCTGATGGGAAGAATCACCCCACTGCCTCCTTTCACTTCGTTTCGTTGCATGCTGGTAGGGAAGCCTATGAATAAAAAGGTATGTCAAAAATCGAGTTTGAGTGTTGCTGGTGTCCTTGTATACGGGGCATCTTTTGTTCTCGCGCAGAGGAATCGTGGGGTTTCCCTGGCCTTCTTCGCATACTCCTCGTTAGCAACGGTCGGATTGTTGTATGGAAATCAAGGCAGCCATGGCCCCATGGCATTGCAGGCCTGTCTTGCAGGAATAGCTGGGTGACTGTCTACACCTATGCCAGTGTTACGGTTTATACCCTGCAGTGGTGTAGGTGCTAACTATACCTTCATGAATGCAGCTCAATTGAATCAGAAGCGTTGATTCAATACGTATCCTTTTGGCTCAATTGGACAGCTGCTGCTGCAACTTACGGCCGTGTGAGAGCTGCCACTAAGCCCTTCTGGGGCCAGTCCGTAACAGCCAGATCCTTACCGCCCGATGCGAGGTAACCCAATTCGGATCCAGGATCAGGGACAACAACTGTCGGAACTACCTGGTAGGAAGCTTCTAACCAGGGCGAAGATGGGTTGATAACCATAAGAGGGTTGTCGGATGGGAGTGTCGTGCTGACAGAGCCATTAGCTAACAAAAGCTCCAGCACGGCCAAATCAAGTTGGAGTCCGTGTAAAGAACGTTGGATGCTGGCGTCCAGCGCGCTGCTACGATATGGAGCCTCCAAGTCGCTGCATGGCATCTGTCGGACGTAAGCTGTTGAGGTCGCGATAGGAAGGGTAGCCGTGATGAGCAGCAAAGGCCAGTACTGGCCAGGTGGATGTCATGAGCACGGACGACCACGGGCCAGGGGGGCCGGGACCCTGGGGGTCACCGGCAGACTAAGGGGCCGAGCGTTGGCAGAATCATGTATATATAGATGCGGCCGGAGGCCTAGATAAGGAGAAGGAGGGCATCGATTATTCTACGTCTCTATAGCTACTTACTAATAGACTTATTACTCGTCCTTTACTTATTACTAAACTACTCCCCTAATATAATAATTAATCTATCTTTTAGGAGGTAACGACCGTTAGATATAATAGTAACTAGAGAGACGCGAAATACTAGAAGCTAGACTATAATAGGGTACTAAGAGGACGTCGATACTAGGGGTAATATACTACTAACGGAGTATAGCTAAGTAACTAACTAGGAGGCTATAATAGATACCCTAATAATAACTAACGAGGAACTAGATAGGTAACTAGAAGAGGAAAGACGGAAATTCGTATATAAGAGGAAGATTAAGGAACTAACTTTACTAAAAAGGGGGGAGGACCCCTTAGCCTAATAGCCGACTAGTAGTAGAAGAATAGCCCCTACCCTAAGGATAGCCTACGACGAAGAAAACTATAAGGGTATATCCTTTACTAAGATCTAGCTACTACCTATCCGTTATAAAGGAGCTAGCTAAGTAGAGCTTAACTCGTTCTTATTTAGTCTAGATATAAGGTTCTAAATTAATAATAAGAGCTTTTAGAGAGATATTAATAAAGTAATATACGTAAGTAGCTACCTTATAGATAACCTATAGCGGAGATAGATAGTAAACGTATAAATAAGCTATAACTTAATTTACGATATTACTTAGAAGGTAATAGAGACCTAGTTATAGGAAGACGCGGATAACGATAATACCCGAGTACTCTAAACTATTATTAAACTATACGGCCGTAATTAACGTTTCTAAAACCCTAGGTAGAAGTATTAGGACTTCGCGGACGCATACGATAGCCTAGAGGCAGAGCTACTAGAGCCCCTACTATAGATCTATAGGGTTACCCTATTCCTCGCTAAGTTAGACCTAGACCTCGTTTAATAGATTATAGCTTAAAGTATTCCCTATATAAGAACGGAACTAAATAGCGCTGCGAAATAAGCTAAGACCCTACTATAGACGAAACGGACCCTGAAATAACCCTAGTACGCGAATAATTAAGAATAGATAAGGAGATAGTCTAAGTACTTAGTAATATACTAGGAACGTACCCCCGACGCGTATATAGATACCTATTAGCGAGGAAGTAGGGGATAAAATATAGAATAGAAAGTACCTAAGATATAGCTATAGTCCTTAAAGATATAGCTAAGGTCCTTAATAGCGGATTAATAGTAAACTACTAGGAGGTTAAGAAGCCTAGAAAATATCCGATACTATACTTATAATAGGTTTAGCTACTATATAAGTAACTACCCGGAAGCGGCCTATACTTTATACGGCGAATAGGGATATACGTTTAAGGGCTACTAAAAAAACTCGAGGATAAACTAAGAGCTAATTAGTAGTAAGCTACTAATAGATAATAACTAGGAATAGGATAAGTAGTCGCGACTATTATAAAGAAGATTCGAAATAAAGATTAAAATATAGCTAAATAACTAATAGGTTATAGTAGAAGTAATACTAGATAATAGAATAGACGTAAACGTTATAAGTAGCGACTTACAAACGAGGTTAGGAATATAGCTCGTATTAGATAAGGAATCTTTAGCTACCCCCCTAAGTAATAAGCGGATCCTAACTTTTAGTATAAGGAAGCTTATCTATAGGGTTACTAATAACCCTAGGATTACGAGGATCTAGTCCTCCGAGTATAAAGTAGTAGACGAGATCTAGAACGGCTATAATATTATACTAAGTAATCTTTAACTAACTTAGACGAACCCTATAAAAGACTAATAGTCGAGGTACTAGAAGTACTTACTATAGAGAGAAGATATTAAGAGCGTAGTATTAAGGAAGGAAATTAGGAAAGTAATAGAGGAGACGGATATAATTATAATAATTATCCCGGAAAACGTCTAGATACTACTATAGGGGGTATAGTAGGATAACTACTATAGAGATAAAGCTATAACCTTATAAATCCTATAATAGTTCTAAGAATTCGGAGATATATTCGATATAGAGAGAGCCGCTACCCTACTATAGTACTATAAGTAGGACTACGCTATTAATATAGAAGAAGGGAAGAGAGTTCTATTCAGGCCTATCTACGTACTCGTAGAAGAGGAACTTAAAGTACTCTAGGAATATATCGACGACTTACTAAAGAAGGGATAGATTAGGCCCTCTACTAGCCTAGCTAGAGCCCTAGTACTATTCGTCCTAAAGAAAGGCAGTAAACTTAGGATATATATAGACTATAGAGTATTAAAAAAAGTTATAAAAAAGGATTATATAGTACTCCTACTTATTTATAAGATACTTAATAGGCTATCTATAGCTAGGCTCTTTACGAAGCTTAACTTTAAAGACGTATACTACTACTTTAGAATTAGGGCTAGAGACGAATAGAAGACTGCCTTTAGGACGAAGTACGGATACTTCGAGTACTTAATTATACTATTTAGACTCGTAAACGTACTAGCTACCTTCTAAGCGTATATTAATAAAGTACTAGTAGGCCTTATAAATATAATTTATATAATCTATATAAACGATAACGTGCACGATAAGCGAGCTGGACAGACAAGCGAGCTGGACACCCGACCACGACCACGCGACAACTTTTCTATTCCAGTCAACCAGAATACCTTAAATCAATTAAAACTACTCAGAATCCTCTTCTCCAGACGTCTCTACCTCAATCTGACATGTTCGCGCATTATGCCCGGTCTCACCACAGACGCCACAGCGTCTCTTCTTCGTTTCGTCGCGTGGTTTGCGACCACTACTCTGACGCGTTTCCTCCTTTACCTGTACGTTTACTTCGATCTCAGCCTGTAGCTCCTGTCC